>CM076573.1:325166320-325316468 GCA_034641835.2 Pinus albicaulis
TCTTGCTTTTAGGGAAGACCTAGGATGGGAAAACTGCATTTATGGAATGGAAGTTTGAAAGTACCAGTTTTGTATTTGAATCGTTGGAACTGCCTTTGGAAATGATTCCTAGAACTTCTTAGATCGAATGGGGAGGGGATTGGCACTTTTAACTTTTCACTATTTACCCGCGCCTACTTGCATTACTTTCTCTTGCATATCTACCCATGTTATGGTTGGTCTTTTATCAATTGAACTTACTGCCCAATTATATGCACTCCGTTAGCGCTCGAATCCGCCTCGAAGAAGGAAAACTCGAGGCAACATCAAACCAAGCTCGGGGCCTCGTAGCAAGGCCAAATTTTAATGAGAGAATGAGAGGGCTCTCTCCGGGTCTATCTCGGCAAAAGATTTTCAGAGGGGCTGAGATGACTTATAATGAATAATGAATACTGATTTTAGGCTAGTAAAGAGATATGAAAGGGGTTTTTAATAAATGATGGGTTTCTGGGCTGCATGGGGCAAAGACAGCAAGAGCAGAGATTTAATCAAAGGCACAGATTACTCCATAAGGCAAGGTAGGCAAGAGCTTAAGCATCCAAACTGAAATTATATGAAATGGAAGGGCTGTTAAGAAAGCTGAAAGGGGCATTAATGTATGAATCCATTTCAGACAGAGGAAGAAACACAAAACATGAATGCTTCTCCAGGGCAAAGCAGTAAGCTGAATTTTACCCTTCTCACTCAGAAACATTCAAATTGAAAACGATTTATGAATGAAATGAAAAACATTACAAGATACATATGAAACAGAGAAAAACATATGCCAAATTTCAAGCCACAGGAATCTTATAAATCAGAGTTGTACTCTTCAATTAATCTCTGTCAAACAACTGTACAATAAAGCTTTCTGTTCTCCTCCACGCACCTCTCAGAACTCTCACTCCTTACAAGTGATTTACAATGTATAAATAAAACCCAACTCTGAAAAAACCAATCGATCAAAATAAGGGATTTGTTTTATCATTATTAAACAAACAAGACTAAAAACCAATCCGCTTTTCTGAAGATAGAATAGCGCTCCTTTTTTTACTCGAATTTGTTTGATGACCGATGAATAGGTAACATCTGGAGCGTAGACCATTTGAATTAAGAAATCTGAAGACCTAAATAGGAAATCGAATCCCATTCTTCTGCTGTGGTAGGTATCTACGTTTCAAATTTAGGCGTTTTTAACTTGTCATTTTAACCATATGCACTAGGTTACAGTAAAAACGTGCACATGCCTTTCCTTTGTCACCATGCATTCAAATACAAGAGAACCATGGAAGTCTGAATTGAGTGTAAAACTTGGGGCCCGAAACATCTCATCTTGGTGAAAATCAAAAACTCCGAGTGACAGAACAAAGGAACCTCTCATGCTGAATTGCAGAAAACTATGCCGAAGGAGTAATCATTTGAGAAGATTGTTCACATTCAAAGATTCTAGAATTAATATACAAAACACCGCTGGGATCTTGCAGATCCAATTTCTTCACAATATTCCTTGTCACACAGATATTCTACAACACGTATCCAAACATATTTGACATCCAATGACTCGAAAATTTCCCAGGCCTGTCTCTGCTCGTTGTAAACGTTATTTCACTTTATACTGGTTCTCTGTCGATAGCCAAAAAGCGAACTAAGGAATGGTTGTTGGAGTAACCAGCCCAGAACAGGAATCCTCTGCAAAAATATCAAAACAGTGGGCCAGAAACCACTGAAGAGAACAATAAAGCCATAAACTTCCATTATCATTCCAATGACGGGCCATCCAACAAGAACCACAAAAAATCCAATGACAAAGGCAATTGAACCCTTGTAATGGCTTTAATTCATAAAGAATTGTGTCGTTGACTTCATACCAATTGTTAACATAACTCCTGCCATCAGCACCTGCGCAAAAGGTGATTCCATATACTGAAAACAACATTAAATTTGACAAACCAAAACTAAGTCCGCTTATTATCCCCTGTCGAATTCCACTTGTCAAGGGCGTGGAACACTTTTCACTGTAAAGGCTCATCACTTTCTCCTATGCAGAAAAAGAGGCAACAGTTTCGAATGCTTCCAAGTGCATCCTTTGCAACCTGACTGGCTTGCTCATACATCACCTTTGCATCAGCAGCGAAACCTGCAACGACCTCTATTTGAACGAAGCCTTGAAGACCAAGCAGGGGCAGCATAGCTAATACCAGAAGTGCCAACTTCCAGTTTGCTATGAATGCTATAACAATACCAGCAATGATTGTTGAAATATTTTGAATAACAAGTGACAAAGCATCTCCTACAACACTACGCACAGTTGCAGCATCTATTGAAAATCTTGCACCTATTGCACCAGTTGAGTTCTAACTATGATCAAACCATCCAATCTCCTGGTAGACAACTTTTTGAACTGTCAATGATCGAATGCGTCTCACAAGCCTACCACCAGCAACAGCGAAGTAGTACAATTGTATTGGTGTCACGAGGAGGCATGTAGCTGCCAAAGCTACAATAATGAGTGACCAGAACCCGACATCTTTACGAATATTATGTGGAGGTTTGTAGAAGCTACCCATAATACTTGAAAACAAGAGAGAAAAAGTAGGCAGTGAACACCTGTTCACAATTGCTGCAATCGATCCCAATATGAGCACTGGAGCCTCTGGCTTGTTGAGAGATGCTAAGCGTAAAAGAAGAACATCTTTTCTGAGATTCTGCTTACCATTTTCCATATCCTGGAGACTCTCTTCACCAGGGAAGGCAGATGGAAACAAAATGGAGCGGTGACTACCACCAACACCAGATGACTCACTGATTATAGACCTAAGAGTTGACCTCCGAAACTCAACCCTGCTAATATATTTGGAATTATCCAAATGTATTTTGAGTTGATCAGGATCAATTGAATGTCGGTATTTTGATTGATACACCTCCTGCAGATGTATAAGCTGTGAATATGCACCAGAAGGGTTCCTGATGAGCTGAGAGTGTGGACTTGCAAGCTAATCGTGGCGTTTTGGTATGAAGCCGGATGCAAAAAAAATTTTTTTTGGCTCTATCGCTATATGGGTAGCACACACCATACGCGTAGCGCCCTTGTCATTTTATACTGGCTGGGGAGATCATGTGCGTAGCGCACCCTATATGGGTAGCGCGCCCCTTACACCTCCAGTCTTTCAATTTTGAAAACGAGCTTTCGCCCTTGTAACCTGCAATTCGACCAGCACATTCAATATCACAATCAATCATAAAACGAAGTGCAAACAGAACATCACTTTCATAGGTAGTGAAGCACTTTGCGCCCAATCCATCAATTGTGATGCCCCTTTAACAAGGTAAGTTCTGCCATCTACATCCATCAATACTGAAATACTGCTACATGCCATCGAAATGTTGGATTTTATCCTTTGAATACTAAATTAACATGGCTGATGTGATCACGAGGGTGAATTCAAAACACATAACCCGACTTTATAATTCTTCCAGAAAATTTGTGCTGTTCATTTTGCAAATTTGTTTGCATTATTCTTGAGCCCATCTACCAAAACATCTAATTATGTTGCCTGATCTTTCCCTGTCTTTGTAAACTCTCAAGTTTATGCAAATCAGGTAGTTTTCCCCACATACCATTACTCGAACAATATGAGAAAGTTCATATTTTGAAACTTAGCAAAAGTTCTTGCTGCAGGTGATAATAAACTTGATTTTATCCAAATCAGGGCATTTCAAAACAAGTCTTTAACTTTGGCATCTCAATCACGATACATGGTAAACCTTTCGATCTCTGAGAAGTACACTGTTAGCATGGCAGCTTATTTACATAAAACAAATTTGAAAATTTCTTCTTCAAAACCGAGTTTTGAAGAAGAAATACCTTTGAGCACTTTGACGATGACAATCCTAAAATGAAAACTTATCGAAGCTCCCTTTTGGCCTGCAAGTGTTATTGAAACTTTCTAAGAACAAGCTCTGCAAACATCTAAGTTGCGGTTGGTGAAAGCTGATTGGCATTTGGCCTGCATATTGAACTGAGACTTTGACAGCCACCTGTCTGAATTTGACTCGATAAGAGGACTTGACAAGACAGAGTCTAACACATTCAATACAACAGATACCTCGCATAGGCTTGCTTGGGTTGACGTAACATCGCCATTCACCTTTATCCTACTACCATTTCAAAACCCACCTTACCAACCTTTCACTACCTACCTCACTTACCACACTTACTCTGTCTGATGCCCCAACCCAGTGCTTTAGGAAAGAATACAATACTAAGTACTATCTTATCCTTTTCGGGACGGGATTAACTTAAACCCCAGAGACCTTTGATTCACTTCAACTCCATAGGAACTTTATATGCATACTCTACAATTTTAGTCCCACTTAATTACCATCTTTGCTATTTACCTTCCATAGGCTCACTTACCTTAACAACCACATTCTTAATTAATGGTGGGTACAACACTTAGAACTGAACGAGATTTAACTTCTTAAACTTCTGAGGCCTATCAAGTATAAGATCACTATCCATATTATTATCTTCTTCCAAGGCCTTTTCTGCAAAAGAGACTGTAAGAGTAGGACCCCATGAAGTTAACTCCAATGCAAGCCCATAATATGTATCAACAACCTCAAAAAATTCAGGATACTTGTTGCATAAATTAGTTCTGAAATCCATGGGGAGACCCATATCAGTAGCTAAGTGGGAAATCTTCTCCAGTAATACCCTTTTGCTCATAGACATCATTAAAAGCTTCCAAATATTCTCAACAAAGAGGCCCTCCATTTGAGATTTAATCTGCAATTCTTCCTAGTGCAGCTGTTGTGCCTGGGGGGTCAATGCGAAATAGAATTAGTATCTCATACTTGTTCATTGTATATTTCAATCATTTGAAAAACAACCTCATATATAAAGGTATCATTTCTTTGTTTTGATATCTGGAATAAGTCATTCAAGGCTCGATAGTTCACACCCCAACTCTCCTCTATAGACTCCTTGAATTAACAATGATCAAGGCCTACTTTGGCTATTAGAATAGCCATAATAGACAAGTTAGGGAAGTAAAGGCATTTATATTACCCACCTCTTTCTAATAGTACTAGTAATTTGTAACCTTCATAAATTACAAGACAATTCTTCAAGCATATCCTATCCAAGGTCTCTTCCAATCCTGTAGAACCACATTCTTTTGGAAATTTGATATCAAGAAATTTTCTATACCAACCTCAGTGATTAATTTTTTTAATTGGTTATGTTTCCTCAATGGAAAGAAGAGGAGCTTTAAGAGAAATTCTATGGAACTGCTTCTCACTAGTTTTTGTAAGATCCCCTTCTGGACCAATCATGAATTCCATTAAGGTGACAATTTCTTTACGAATTGGATCAAAAGGAGGGTCTGTCAATTAAGCAAACATCTTCTTTAAGTACTTAAATAATATTTTTAGTCTATTTGACATCATATCTAAAGGTGTATCATTCCCCATGGAACCAAGAGATTTTGCTCCATATTTTTCCATAGGAAGCAACAACATTTACAAAGCCTTAATTGTTTGTCTGAACAATGGCATGCATATTTAAACAAATAGCTCATAAATGCAAACATACATTCAAAAATACCTCATAGAATATTTACATACAAATCACTTACCCATAAGCCTTCACTAGTGACAACAAGCCTTATATTCCCATGTTTTCCATTGTATCGTCCAAACTATCAACTTGTAAACCAATACAATCAACAAGCCATGGAAAATTTATAGTTGACATCCAGGGTTACCTAGTCCTTCCATACAATATGTGTGATCATGTAGTCAACATTTTATTTGCAATAAAATCCAAATGAGGAGTTTCAAAACTTAGTCCAAATATTAAGGAAAAAAAATGTTTTGTTCTATATCCGAGTTATCAAAAAAGAGTGGTTGGATTTGAGAAGTTATATATGAACAACAACAAGAAGACCATCTAGATCGATGAATTTTCCAAATACTTCTTCAGCCACCGAGTGAAACTATTTTCCTTCTCCTTCAAACAAACACATCCATCTATTTTATCTTCATACAGAAGGGGGATTTTACTTGTGACATTAATGACATTTATATTTGCGTCTTCTGGACCAAGTGGCACTCCATGTATGATAGAAATTGACTGAATTCATCCAATGCCAGCAATAGCATTGTCATATGGATCTAATATATTCACTTTGTCACCTACCTGGAGTAGGTCATGCCCTACCGGATTTAATAAGTAATGTCAAAAACAAAAAAGTATACATAGATACTGATAAAATAATAATTACAATTAAATTGCAAAAACATACATATATATTTAATTAACTAAATAATATGCACTCACTGAGTTAATATCTTAAATACCAGCAGGATTTGGCACCTATTGGGAATGTTCAGGTGCATCAATTTCGTCATATTTTAGAACTCTCGAAGTAACCATTTTTCCTTTAACATCCTATATGTGATTTCATTATGCACAAATCAAATATTACATTAAAACACAATAAGTTATAACATAGCAGAAAACAATAAATATAATATTAAAACATTAAAATCTTAATAACACTAAAATAGAAGCATATAGGTCTTGTAGATATCTACAAAAACATACCTTCACATGTTCATGGCCCTTTTTTGAGTCATTTAGCATTCTTGCACCACCCAAATTTACATTTTCTTCCTGTGATTGACAAGAATTGCCAATAAAAGAAGGCTTCATGAGTGAAGGGAAATGGAACCAAAACATTAACATATTACAAATTCAAGTGAAGCACTGGTTGCAAGGGAATTATAATTTGCTTACCTCATCTAAATCAATGTTAAATTCCTTCTTTTTCCATGCAGCAACAAGAGGTTTAATGGAGGAGGCTATGGTTGACATTGTCTTTTCCAAACCAGTTATACATTGCATTGCATGATTATAATCCTTACTATGGTTTTCAACAATAGATAAAGCTCCTATTTGTCTACTTTCAATGTCAATAGATGGAAAAGAACTTTCTATTGGATTTTCTGACATATAATTATGTTTGGAATTTTCCAAGTCTGCCATATAATGAGCCATTTCACTCACCACTGGTTCTCTTTTAGCTTCTTCAACCTACAAATAATTTTCAACGCACAACTAGTTGGATATTAAGAAAAATCAAAACACATAACACAATGTACAATATTCAACAAAAAAATTGTATACTTACAAATATTTGTTGTTTGGCTCGCAACCCACCCCGACCCAAAAAATATCGAGCCTTCACCTGCTCTCTTGCTTTCTTCGCTCTTATACTCTTTGACAAATACTCTTCAGCACGCATACTTTCCTTCAAATCTTCCCATTGTTTGGGAGTCAAGCTACTCTCCCTATCTTTTCCATCCAAGATTAATTTTCTGCATTTATGCCTGAATTTATTCATCAAAATTCTCATTCTGCGCTTATAATATTTACTAGAAATCCTTCCACCAATAGTCTCAAACACATTTTCCATTTGTTGGATCACTTGATCAACATTTCTTGGATCTTGATCTGCAAAGTTGGATTTGGTAACATCCAAATGAGACCTTATTCTTGTGCCCAACTCTGTGGCCCACCTTGACGCATTTGGTCCAGTAGGCTCACCATCTTTTACCTCAATCAAGTAAGCCTTCTTCCCTTCTGATTTTCGTTCTTTGGCTTCCCTTTCTGTGGACCTATAAAGGCTTTGACTAATTCTTTGTCTTTTGACTAAAGCTGATACATCTTGAAAACCAAGACTAGGTGATGGAAAATCACTCATACTTGTGGCTAAAGAAGGTGTGGTAGTTCCTAGCACCTTACTTGGAGAAGATGTAATTGGTGTGCTTTCTGTAGCAAAAGACTGAATTGGTTGCTCCTTGTCCACAATAGGTGTGGCACTAGGTTGCACACAAATCTCCTCGGATGTGCCTTCAAATCTTTTCTTTAACTGTAAATAAATTTCTTGCAACTCTGCTTCGTCAGAAAGTGCCAATTTTTCGTGAACACCTTGGACATGATCATCTGATAGATCAGGAATTTGATCATTAGAACTGTCAGCTTCATCTCCATGCATTGAATTACCACGGCGTTTTCTTCTACGAGTTGGCAGGGATATGTCTTTTCTTGCTTTTTGTTTATTCTCATTGTCTATGGGATCCAAGTTTCCCCTAAAAAAAAAAAAAAAACTTATCAAATAATGGCCTACATGATCAAATATATTATATACAACTTTCATTAAATATGCATAGAAATAAAAAGTGATGAAGAGTAACTACTTACTTATTCACCAAACCAAGAGATGAGAAATATTCTTCATTTTTTGTGATGCGTTCTTTACGAACACGCTCGTATTCTATCATATTTTCATCACTGCTAAGATCATTTTTACATTTCAACCCCTTCTTCATAGTATTTATGTCCTACATTTCACATTTAACGAAAAAATATTAGTGCATGTACAAATAACAATTATAAAATATATCTATTATACGATCATGCATTATGATCAATGAGAATGAATTAACCTTAAATTGATAGAAGGAACACTTTAATCAGTATTAGCACCTTATCTAGAATTATGGATTCTATTTTTTTAATTGCAAAAAAATTGTAATATTTGCATAAATTTATCACATAATAAAAACATAGCATATTGCAATTGGGAATGCAGATTGGTTGTCCCAGCCATTGTAACATTATTGAATCTATTATATGTGTACTGGCGTCAGTACCGTACAACTTTGGTGAAGAGCTCCTAAACCATATTAAGACTTTGAGCCCTTAGTAAACAGACTCCATAGACTTACATTTAGCTTCGAGGTTTGCAAGCTGAAAATCAAATATCCCACAATAAAAAGATACGCATCCCCCAATTTAACAACTAAAATAACATTAGAAGAATCTAGATTTTCCTGAGGAAAAAAAACAACTATAGAAGTTACAAAATAAATATTAAAGTTAGCATAACTTCATGTAGACAATTTCATTTATGGATCTAGTAATCCTCTTTAAGATAAATTTAATCACTTCATGGTACAATAGAGTCACTGGAATGAAACAAAATTCACACAACGTGAAAAATGAATGATAAATTTCACACAGAGTTTAATACAACCATCTGGCTAATCCCATGGCCAAAACAATAAAATCCATTTGCATAGTGAAAATTTATGCCATAAAGTCAAGGTGATAAATCATCATCATGATCATTTGCGTGGTCATCAAGATCACAATCCTGATCACTTGTGTATACATCTGCTTGAGTTCCTTCATTGTCTTCGTACATTATATTGTCCTGACCATGAATTATGTTTTCTAACTCAATCTCTTCACTGGGAATCAATGCTTCATCTTCAAATACTCTATCGCCATCTTCAGATTCTTCCTCCAATGTTTCTTGTAAACTATTACATTGCCCATCAACCATTATATCAACATATTCCATGAATTTCCTTTTTGAGCGGGGCTCTATTTGAATGACATACGACCATCCTGAGCTTGTCACATCACCAATTAAAAATTCCTGGTTAATTTGAATAGGGGAAACATATGGCTCATTGGTCTTCAGCAAAATTTGGCGTGTATTTGCACGTACAAATCCATACTCATCATGTTGTATTGCAGATGGCTTGATCCATTTACATTTTAATAATATAGGACTAGTTTCACCATAATCAACTTGAATAATTTCTTGTATGAATCCAACATACAAGTTCTTTTCAGTGTTGTGATGAAATTCAACACTAACAATACAATCACAATTTTCCTTTCCTGTATCCCTTTCTTCCACTCTTAAATGAGTACCATAGGCCCACATCCCACTGAAAGAAGAAGCCCATATACTTGGAGGTTGTGAAAGCTAAATTTCCTCCTTCGTCATATCTTGACCTTCTTGTCGTGCATCATTAATTGCATCAACAATCCAATCATCAAATTTTGGAAAAGAACGATCTCCAAGGTTCAAATCTTGAAGTGTACGCTTTCGAGATGGATGCATCCATTTTTGAATCTCTTCTTCGTATTTTTTGCATAGAATATGAAAAGTAAGAGTGATAATAATTTAGCTATTAAATGAAATTAAATAAATAAATTATCATGTAAATAATATTTTACCTACGCCACTTATCGAATGATGATGTGTTTTGAAGAACATAGGCATGTATGGCAATTCTTTCCTCACTTGATAGCTTGAAGCGACGTCCATTTCCTTCTAATACTTCACCTGCAACTCTTTGGTCGTCATCATCATCCCATACACGCTAATTGACATTGCTAAAATCCTTCATATATTCTGTGCAAAACCCTATGGCCTCTTGCATTAAATATCCTTCACAAATGCTACCTTTTGGTTTTTCCTAATTACAAACAAACTTTTTCAAAAATTTCATGTATCACTCTATAGGATACATCCATCTTGTTCTTATTGGGCCACAATTCTCTAGTTCATGTTCTAGATGTATAAGAAGATGCATAGAAATATTGAATATTGCTGGTGGAAATTCTCGTTCCAATAAGCATAGGACTTCAACAGCCTCTCCCCTTAAATTATCAAAGTTTGAAGGATCTAGCACATGCAAACTCATTCTTTTTAAGATTAGGCCAAACCTTATAATTGCCAATCTTGGTCCCTTTTCCAAAC
This sequence comes from Pinus albicaulis, assembly GCA_034641835.2. Lineage (NCBI taxonomy): Eukaryota > Viridiplantae > Streptophyta > Pinopsida > Pinales > Pinaceae > Pinus > Pinus albicaulis. The sequence continues at coordinate 325,176,967 of CM076573.1, forward strand.
TTGATATGACTGCAATAGGTAAAATATCCTCAATTATGACATGATAGTCATGGGTCTTGAGGCTTCTTAAGCTATTATTTTCGGTTTGGATTCTAATATTACCACTTACATATCCAGTAGGAAATCGAGTCTGAGACATCAACTTTAAGAATTGTGCACATTGATCCTTTGTCCACACATAAGGAGCAATAGGTTTTTTGTATTTTCCATTACCATATTTTTCAACCCAAAGATTTCGACGAATCTTTAGTTCTTTAAGGTCTAGGCGTGATGACACTGTATCATATGCACCAAAAATAGTTTCTATAATAGCAAAAGCTATGTTTTTCTCAGTATGCATAAAGTCAACAGTATGCCTAATGGTTATATGCTTAAAGTATGGCAATTTATAGAATATGCACACTCTTTTTACACCACTATCGTAAAGTGGATCATTTTTACTACCACAAATGCCACCATTTTCAATAAATTGCATTCTTTTTTCTCCATTCTCAATAATGTAATCACTTGTTATTGCCAGTGGTGCTTCACGATTCTCTTCCTTACCATTGAAACGTGACTTTTGTCGACGATATGGATGCTCCATTTTGAGGTAAGCATGATGTCCACAATAAATACACTTGTGCAAACTACTTGAGTGCCTCACAAAACCCTTAAAGATGCAAGCTGGACATCCATGGTATCCATGAACATTGAGACCAGTCAAAGTGCCATATGCAGGAAGATCGCGGATTGTAAACAATAAAGAAGCTCTTAAAGTGAATTGAATTGAAATACCATCCCCTAAAATTTGAATTGCTTCAATTCCTTTCCACAATTCCACTAGCTCATCAAATAATGGTTCTAAATAAACATCAATTGTATCTGAAGTCACACTTTTTTTCCCTGGTATGATCAATGACAACATCAAGAAAAATGGCTTCGTTGCTAACCATGGAGGCAAGTTATAATTTATTAAAAACACTGGCCAAGTTGACCATTTAGTGCTTTGATCTGAGAAAGGGTTCACCCCATCTAGAGCAAAACCCAGTCTTATATTGCGAGGATCTTGGGCAAAATCAGGGGATTTATTGTCAAATTCCTTCCAAATCTTAGAATCAGCCACAAATCGTTGTTTTCCATCGGTGCTCTTGTTTTTGGCATGCCATTGCATTAGCTCGGCAATGTCTCGACATTTGTACATTCGAAGCAACCGTGGGATTAGTGGAAAGTGGCGAAGAACCCTTCTTGGAGCTGAATTTGATTTCAACCCTGGTCTATACCTCCCTTCTTTACATTTTGGACATTCAGTCTCACTTGCAAGATTTTTGCGAAATAATACACAACCATTCACACATGTGTGGATGTTTTCATACCCTAAGCCTAGCTTAGTGATTTGCACTTTACATGCTCTTCGTTTTGTTGGCAGTGTGGAGTCGTGTGGTAACAATCGTTGTAAAAATGCCAATAACTCATCAACACTCTCATTTGTCCAACCATGCACCACTTGCAAGTTAAGAATTAAAAGGATTGTTGTTAAATGACTTAAATTGCAAGTACCATACACAGGTTTTAAAGCATCCTCCATCAACTTCTGCCATTCATCCTTGAAACCCTCATTCAACATTCTATCAACTTCAATCCCTTCATCAAAGGTTCCTACCTTTTCATTTGTGTTTTTTGCCTCTTCATCTATGTCTAGTGCCTCTACATCTCTCATGCTATGCAATTCTATCCTATCTGGATAACAATTTTGAGGGAAAGGGCTTATACCGCTATGCCCATATTTTAGCATATGTTGAAAAATCACACTTCTTTTTCTCATTTTCCCACCATGACAATCATTACATGGACATGCATATTTAAGCAAGCTCTTCTCATCAACTATTCTCTCATCATGTGCATGGTATTCATCTGTTGTCAAAATTGGGCTTTGACTCATCTTCAATTTTCTGCATTCAAAGATGAAACTAATATGTTAACTCTTTACTTTCAACTCTTTTCAGAACTATATTTGTAAAAGAGAAGTTTCAGCTCCTATTTGAGCACAAATGTCAATTGTGCAAACTTTTTAGAAACAACATATAGGAAGAGAAGACTACACATTTTTTACCAGTGTGAACACACCCATACACAACAATCACATAGTTAAACAACAAAAGAAAGTCATATTTGAGAGAAAGCTTTTGGATCAACACTTGTTTGAGGAGATATTTTTGTTGTATTTACAGCTTTTGAACACAGATCTATCAGCATGACAACAAAAAATTTTGGTTTTGAACGCAGATCTATCAGCATGACAACAATTTTTTTGAGGAAATATGTTAGCATTCTTAAGGGCACAACCCTTGCGGTCATTTTTAAACATTCATTACATCAACAGTGAGGAGAAGAACACACCAATGGGAGTTGCCTTAGCAGAAAATAGGATGCATCACTTAGCTAAAGGGGAGGCACTTGGCAATGATGAAGTCACAATTACCAGTAGTGAACTATCTCCTTTAAAGCCTATTTTTGACATGTTCCCAGTGCTCATTCCTAGAAAATGAGGGCACTCCAATTGAGGGAATCCTTTACCTATTCATGGCAGCATGACGAGTTACAAATTATCACCTTTTTGGCACTTGAAGGGAATATATTATGTTTTTGGCCACTTGCATGGAGGGCACATTAATGAAGGATTTACACCACATTCTCTCCTTATTCCTAGCATGCAAGAGGGTACATTATTTGGAGATTTACATTACTTTTCTAAGCTTGAAGAAGTTCACCCTAGTATAAAATATGCCTTTGTAGTCATATTTGTTATTCCTATCTTCATCTATAATTATGTGACTGATATTTGATACTCATTCAAGACCTTCACAAGTTGTAATAATATTACCTAGGATAAAAAGTCTCTTAATAAACTCCAGTTGATCAAGAAAAATGGTTCAGGTTGCCATATTCTTGATTATAAGACACATTACAAAGTGTGATAGGTCGACAATTTCTCACTATGTTTATCTTGTTGTCTATCTTGAAACTTGTGTAGTTTATCTTGTTTTTGAAGTGAGACACCTTGTATGTGTCTCAAACAATTGATTTGTCACAATATACTCAAAATTATCCCACATTTCCCTCAAAATATGTGTGAATGTTCAACAGGGAAATTTTCCTCCAATTACCATTATGGCAGAATCATATATGAACAAACAATCATATTATGTAAATGCAAAGACAATCCCAAACCTTCCTCTCAAAGAAGCAACACAGTTTTGTGGAGGATACAAGGTAGATGAGATTGGAAAGCATCCAATATTGTCAAATCCATGTTTTTCTGAAAATAATTTGATGACCAAGAAGCCACAAAAATAATGTTGATGTTGGTTGGCCCACAAAAGCTTGGACTAGAGTTGTAACATCTAGAGATGAGTCATAGACACATTTAGCAAATTCAGGCATAGCTCAAGACAGTGTAAGACTAGACAGAGCTTTGTTTTTATAGAGAAAACTCATGTATCTCAACTAGACATTTTGAAGTGGATTGATGAACAACGTGTAGCAAAGATGGATTTGATGTTTCGCTTGTTTTAGCCATGGCCTTCAAGCTTGTTAGCAAATGACAGAGAAGCTCTATCTAGATTTTCAAGAATATTCTCATGTTCTAACTGCTTTTTTTCCACTAACTTTACCTCCAACATCATTGCACAAGAAATTAATGTCCAATGTGCTAGCATTTTCTATTCTTACAAAGATGAATGGTCATAGTTGAACTATTTCTGATTTGAATGAAATTAAAACATAAACATAAGATAATATAATCATTATATATCATTTGGAGAATTGAACCTGTCATAAGTAAAATTTTCTTCCAAGATCTCATGAGTATGCTAGAATATACCTCAATCATTGCCAACTTATTTGCAAATCCCATATTGGCAAAAATGTTCGATGTGACTAAGGATAGGTATAACTTACAATTTATGGTTCTCTTATAGTGTTAAATATGATTATTAGATGAGGAAACTTATTCTAGTAGATACAGGGGATTTGGGCCTGTCATATAACTTCAATGGAGTTATGATTATAGCAAAAGACTTGATACAAATCACTAAACACTAACCATCTTGATGCGTAAGCTATTAGGAGAGAATGAGAGCTCTATTCTTCTTTTACCAGTGTTTGCTTAACACATTAGAGGAAGATATATTTTTGAGGAGGAACTAAAGGCACACTATGATATAAAGAGAATTACTTTCTCAACCAAGATCTCAAGAACTTGTGAAGTAACATCTTGTATTCAGACAATTAGAAAAAATAATTGCTGACAGACTAGAGGAAGGAAACTTAGAGTTAATACAATCAATTCCCATATTTAAGCTTCAGTTTCCACCACACTCCTAACCGCAAAGGACCAATGAGGATATCACTGTAAAGAACTTAAGAGTAGATCCCTGTTATGATAATATGGGTTTGGCTAGGGCAAAACAATGAGAACAAGACAACTGACAAATCATACAACAGGAAAGGACAACCTTAAAGTAACTGACCTGTTTCATGCAATATATTTAATACACTACCAACAGTTCGAGGAATAAGTATTAGTATCAACTTCCAAGGTAAAATAAAAATAGTTGCATCACTATAAAGGTCTCTTGTGGGAGTTTCACACTTTCTTGCAGTTGTCTATAGTAGTAACATCTCTGATCTATTAATATTCAATATTATAGAGTTTTTTGATATATATTGACTACAGTAACTGCAGATACTCAACTGAGACCAATGCATATCATGACATGACATCCTCTTTATGCATTTGAGAAGAGTTATTTACTTTGCCAATGGCAGCCTAAGAGTTGGTTTATAGGCTATAAGTTTGGGAACTCTATGTTGCACCTACAGTTTGCTATGAGAGCATGCTCAACCACTAATGAAGTAAAACTAAGTGAAACTTCAGTGATTCTATAGGTCATTATTTCAAAGTTTAGTATTGAAGCATGTGACAACTGGAAAAAGGTGGCAAGGTTAGGATAAAAAAACATAGGAAACAAAAATTATTAAATCACAAACAAAAAAAATGTTAAAATCCCATATGTTTGATGTAAATTAGAAAACCTAGAGAAACAAATAAGAATGAAGGCTTCATTTACTACTAGTGGACAACGGTAGCCACCAATCATCACAATCCAAAATTCCACTGGGCCATTGCACTTGCAAACATTTTCAAACAAGAAGGTGTGCTACAATGGAAATGTGGCCACTCAAGCTTGGAAAGATGACAAGTTAAGACAAACTACACAAGTGCCCAAGTTCCCATAATATGCTGAGGAAAAGTAATGTAAAAAAAAAATACAACAAATCAACCACAATGTATTTGACACCATGGTTCCATGACAATGTCTGATGTACCCATATTGTGGGATTTATATGGTGTCTTATGATAATCTAGTGAAATCTTAGCCACATCATATAGTTTCCATGACAATGTATGATGTGCCCAAATTGTGGGATTTATATGGTGGCTTATGATAGTGTGGTCAAACCTTATCCCAATTGTTGAGGAAAGTGCTAACCGTTATCCAAAGGGCCATGCAAAATAACCATACGAGAACCTGGCAATGTTGGAAGCCTAGCCTTCTTCAATTTTTAAGTCATTATGGAAAAGAAAGTACTGAATGTAGAAGTGGTTTAAATGAACAGTTGAAATTTAGATATTACTAGAAAGGCACAATAGAGGATGTTGCATATTGGCCTTTGCAGAGTCTCCTCACAAAACAAGCTAGAGGGAGGAGTCTCTTTTCACAGAGAAGGCTTCTGTAAAAGAAGCAATGGGAAACTATGATGTTTAATTCTACAATCATGAAGAACTATTTGTGAACACTGAATGAGTTTGCACCAATGTTGTCAAAATTTAGATTCTATAGTAGCGAAATGGAACTCAGTGTGATACATTGTTTTCAATTGAACCATTCAGTGTACATTGTTTATATAAGGCAATATGAAGATAGTGCCAAATCATAAATAGTAAATTTCTTAGATTGAAATCAACATATACAATGAGTGAATAAGGACAATAGAAACTGGTTTGGAGGCTTATAAATAAGTGAAAAATATCAGTTCTGAAGGCAAAAGTGGACCAACATTGACCCCTTGAATTATGAGCTTAATGTCTGGAGTACAACCAGCTCTTCCTCATTGTACAAACTCAACAACATTTATGGCTCCCTTTTTCTCCTAAATGACACGCTTTGCACACATGTAATTAAGGCATCTCCATAACCCATGAACAGAGATTGTGATAGCAGCCAGAAGAGGTTAAATCAACCCACAATAATGCTACATCCAGCAAGGAAATTTGTCTAGCAACTCGTCCTTCAACATAATGTCACTCTCAAGAGGTACGACCTTTAGAAAATGATAAAAATATCAATCCCGCCTTCCAAAAACAAACGCACAAGACAAATACCAAATTCAAGCTCCCTTGTGACTGGTTATTGTTCTTCCTTTGTTACAGAATTCGGCCATTTGAGTGTAAGAGTGAATATGACCCTCTTGAGTGGCGAACTCGACCCCTTGGAAAAACTGAACTTGACCCACGAAACAGAGGATTTCAGCCTCTTTCACAATACTAAACTTGTTCTTCCTTGAGATGAACTTGACCATCAATGAAGAGGATGAAATCAACCCTAAATGCAATGTTCACTTACTTTCAAAGCATTATTGAGAGGTTGGAGAATTAGAGTTTGATGTCAACAATCCCAGCTACATTAATCCACACTTGATGCTAATGCCCAAAGATAGGCTTGCTAGCAAAAAGGAAGCTCTTTGTACATAGAACTGTCAAATCAAGCACAAACTAACATATATGGTCATTGATAATGGAAACCAAAATAACCTTCTCTTGCTTCAATTGGAAAAGGAACTCTAGTTACAAAACTCAAATCATCTCAACTCACATTAGCTTGGATGGGTCAAATATGCACATTAGCTTGTGCTAATCACTTGAAAATAGATGAGAATGTTGCTAGAAGATGGCAATATTTTTCCCAATATCTTATATGTTCTTACAAACAAATATGAGAAGAATTATGAAAATAAGATGATGATAATGTGTGTGACTAATTGTGTAAATCAGGGGCTTCTAGGTTCAACCTTAGGCATGTTCCCTCTTTCAATCCTAATATTACTTGGACTTATTTCTATTGTGCATGTCAAATGTTGGGTGATTATGTTGTTGGTATTGTCCTTCATTACAGTTATGATCATTAATTCTAACTCAAGATTGGAACTGGTAGTGGTACTAATATTCGTGCAAGGTTAGTAGCCCTTTGGGCCCTATTAAAATTTGTTATGGTTAAAGGTGTTCAAAATCTTCAGGTTGCTAGAGACTTGAAAGTGGTAATGAGAGTTTTAAATGTTCTTTTCCATTGGATAGTCTGGTTCTTTCTCACTGGCAGCACTAAGTTAAGGAACTCTAGGAAGCTTTTCATTCAGTTTCTATTCATCATGTTCATAGAGAATATAATTCTTAGGCAGATCATATTTCAAAGGATCCAATTGCAATCAGCAAAGGGATTATGCATGGCAAATAAAAGGGAGGGTTTTGGTTTCAGCTTTCATAGAAATATTGTTTTAAAATCATTTTACAGGCAGTTTTAAGATATTATTTTGGGTTGTTTGCAATGTTAGCACTATAGGTTTTAATGTCATTTTGATGTTCAACATTTATTAGAAGGATGTTTTGCAGAATCTAAAGATAATCAGGAAGTTGTCGAAAGGAGCTCTTATGTGTAGGCACAATCAATGTATACTTTAATTTCTACTTGAAATAACAGATGCCAAATATATATTGGTTTTCTTGGTAGAAAAAAGACATAGAAATGAGGAAAATTTTATGTGGAAGAAGATAAAGAAACTTTATGTTGGTTTCCATTTTCAAACAACTCTTTTTTCATTTACAAACCTGGCTCCTTTCGCCATGGTTCTTTGGATGACTGTAAAGACAAAATTTTATAGGCATACTCTTGTTATTTGAGTATGGGTGGCTGAATGTGGGGAATGGGTGCTACCACCTAAAAAAAGAGATCTATAGAACTATTAACTTGATGTTTTATTTCTGATTTCTCAGACACATCATTTCATTCAGACAAATCATTTCATTAGTCTACAGGTCCTACCACTTTTTCTATATTTTTCTTCAGATGTGAGCCCAGACACTGGATAGGATGAGATAAATATGGATGATCCCATCAAAGGAATCTTAGCCAACAACATTAATAACTATTTATCGATTATACTCAGTTGGATAGGACCTATTAAAGTCGTTTTTTTATCCGATCTCGCTCACGTTGAACCAACTAGAGAGGTTTCAAATGGGAAGGCCTAACCTATGAATGACGGGAAAGCTCAACCATAATTTGGGGCAGATTTAATTGAAAAATATGGTGACAATATTTCCTCATTGAACTTGTTAAAAGCATCACTGGTGGAAAGGTTTATTTCTTCAATTATAGACATAGAGACACTTATATTTTCATGGGGTTTGAGCTGAGATAGTTGTATAAAAATATAGTGTAACACTAGTTGCAATGCATGTGCGAAGAACGAACAACACCCATTATATGTCTCTCGAATCCATCACACCCATGCCTATTTTCTTGAGAAGGTATCAAGGTTTACAACTGGAAATGAGATAAGGACTATAGAACGCTAGACCAAGAGGGTTTGGGATTTATTTCACTGGGCCACCATGTCCCAATACACTTTGAGGGAAAACTCCCACTTGCAACTTGGTGATATCACTGAGGTAGCAAAGAATGGTAGAGAAATTCCAGGTTGGGAAAGAGGACACATAGATTTCTAGGCCTCATGACCAAACATATCTTCTGCACCTGGAAATTTTGGAAATGGTAGTGATTCGCTTCCTTTAATGATGTGACTACTTAAGCCAAACTGCTCACTGGAGGAAGTGATTCGGTTGAATCCATTGATTAGCTAGTGAGTATCGTAAAACCAACAACATCAAAAACAGAAATCCTAGAACCAACAACATCAAAAACAGAAATCCTAGAACCAAAAACATCATAGAACAAACGAAAAAGATCCATGATCCTTACCCAAAAAAAATTGTATGAATCAACAATATCTTAAAACAAACAAAGGAAATACAAAGCCAGGAAATAGAAAAATATAAAATCCAACTAACCTGTGACTCTGGGTATGCAAAATTCAATTGCGAATTTTCTGTTGCCCGCCTCTTTAAAAGCCTCCAAGTTCTGTCTAATGTGTTTTTATCCATGATAAAACCTGTAATTATATAGAAGAAATTCGCAGCCCTAAAAAACCTTCTCGCCAATAGCAAAAATACTCCTGCCAAGAGAAAAAATTTGGCGCCAAATAACCAGCAAATCCAGTTTTCATCCAGTTTTTATCTAATTTTAGAACCAACGACAACAATTCGACGCTAAAGACCCATAACCTCATCTTCCTGAACTAGTCTGGGTAAGAACGGTCAGTTTTCCTCTTTTCTTGGGCTTTCATACTGGTGAAATCAACCATGCCCTCTCCTGGACTTCGACTTTTGACAGACTTCAAATGTGGCATGCCCTCAAAACATCGTCATTCCCCGACGTCGACTTTTGAAAAACTTCAGCATTCCCTCAAAACCTCGTCTTCCTGAACCAGTCAAACAACGAGTTTTCTTGGGCTTTCATACCGGTATTTTTAATGAAATCAACCCATGCCAATGTTCGACTTCGACTTACTTCGACTTTTCGAATGTGGCATGCTATTTTTACAAATCTTTAAACAATTTTTTTTTTTTAAATAATTAAAATATTAATATTTATTATTTTAATTATTAATTAAATATAAAATCACACTATATTTAAAATTTAATTTTATATAATATAATTAAAACAAATAAAATATAAATATCGATAATTAGTATTTTAATAAATTCAATAAAATATAAATATTGATATTTATTATTTTAATAAATTAATTAAGTTTCATATCAAATAATATATATATGTTAAATTGGTGTCGCACAATATATGTATGTTAAACATATTATAAATAAATTATATATGTGTGTGTTGGAACAAGGTCTCCTACGAGTTGCGAAACTAGTCCGATTTTGTATATTTTTTATTATCATTAGTTTAGCGCAGGGGTTTTGGGGTGGGTCAAAGCCCCGAAAGATTTGTAATGGGACAAAGGGAAAACCTGGGGTCTGAAAACCACGATTTGCGGACCATAGGGAAGTTAGGCTAGATTTTTATAAATAGAGGAACATTTTGAATTGTAAGAGAGAGCAATGAAGAGATATTGATGCGAATGGTGGTTTAGTAAATCTGTTTGGGTTTTTGGGGAAGGACTCCTACTGGCTGTGTTGGTGGATGTCCAGAGTCCTGCTGTGTGCGGACCCTGCTGTTTTCTGCGTAGGCTAGGACAGGTATTGTAAGAGGGAATTGATGAATTGATGAATAAGAAAGGTTTTTTGAGAACAGAATCTATGTGTATTGTTTATGCGAATCATTGGTAATTTCTATATTATGCATATTATGTATTCAGTTGTAGAAGTTCTGTGTAAGTGTTTTTACTGCATCTAGATATGTTTTGTTCTGTTTTATGCAATAATGAGCTACCACCTTAGAAGTATATGATTATTGAGCACCATAGTATAGTTGAACTTGCGCGCGTGGATGCAAAAAGATACCTATAAGTCCTGCTCGGGAAGATCTGGACATCTCGAGGCAGGATGCAGCTCTGCTTGCCTTACCTATTCTTTCTCAGGGTGCGGAAACCTGGTTCTAGCACCCACCCATACTACTTCGGGTGATACTTTGACCTGCGCAAGTAGGTCACTGCCGAAAGGGCCAGTAGTATAGGGGTTTGTTGGCAAACCTTGAACTTCGAACTTGGGTCAGGACCCCTCGAGCCAAAAAATGGTTCTGTTGCCGAGACTTGGAGCATTTTGAGAAAGGGATTGGGTAATGACAAGAGAGTACTGGAAGCCTGAAAGGAAGGAAATTGAGAAGTGGTTCGAAAAGAAGATTCAGGAATTTGCAGTAAAATAAAATCGCAGCATGAAGTTAATGACGGAAAAGTGGAAAAATAGGTACATTCTTATAGAAAGCTACAAAATTTTCTTTGTGACATTTGCTATAGAGCTCCAGGAGTGGCTAGCTAGGCTAGTAGAATTATAGGAGTGTTGGAAGGATGAACAAGTCACTCAGTGGACTCTAGAGTTGATCCAACATCTAGAAAGGATTGATAATACCATCACTTGCACGGTGGATCACTGGGTGGACAGTGTGCTAGGAGGATTTGTGACAGAATTTTCCATAGATCAGTTTGTCTCCTACTCTGAGGCCAAGTGGAGATTCTTTAAGGGGTTCCTGGGAAAGTTTCTGAAGACATTACCGTTGCTGATTAAGATATTACTATGCGAGAAGAGTATTATTTGTAGTCATACCGATTGAATGACCTTAGATCTCGGTGAAAGCGTAATGCGTAGTGGTAAATACTATTGGACCAACCTCGATGGGGAAAGATATGCCTATAACCCTCTGTGAGAAACGGCTGCGCAAGACCCCCAGGCTACACCACTGTCTAGGCCACACAAAGGTAAGAACTCACCCATACCACCACCTCCACCGGATAGTGATATGGCTGCGCACCTGAAAATACCTACCTTCAAGGGGGTAGGAGACGAGGATATAGACTGATTTTGGTTTGTTGCAGATTCCGTATGGACTGCACAAAATGTGACAAATGATACGGTGAAATAGGCGTAGCTGTCCCTGGCGTTCGAAGACAGAGCATTAGACTAGTATATGCGATACGTCTCTCAGAATGGGAGTGCATCTATTTAAGATATTAAGGACGCTCTAAAGAAACATTTTCGAAAGCCAAAATCTTACTTGTAGTTGGTAGTGGAAGTAAAGGACTTCAAGCAAGGGGCGTCTGAGTCTGTGTGGGAGGATGATCAACGACTATAGAAAGAAATCAGGGAAGGAGGATTTGAGTATGACAATAGAAAACATATGGAATAGTTCATTACTATGTTGTTGCCCCACCTGTGTACACCAATGAGTCACCAAACCTTTGAGTTGCAGGAAAAATATGTGGAAGTCGCTATGAAACTAGAAGCTGCGCCCAGAGAAGATACTTCGTTAGGAGTATAGCAAATTTAGGAGCAGCTCAGAGCTATGCACATGGAAATTCAGAACCTACGAAAGGAAAGAGGAAAAGGAGCCAGCACAGATATGTGGTGCATACGATGTCAGGTATCTGGCCATTGGCAGATTACATGCAGGTAGGAGGACCTAGTCCAGTCCATCCAGGAGCGAGTGGGGGACCCATCCTATCATGACTAGGCTCAAGCAGACCTGCGCTATGGTGTGATGACTGCCGTGTAGCAGGGATGCATGATACAAACCATTTCCCTTGGCTAGGTGCGTATGTCCCAGAACTGAAGCGATAGTGCTGTAGGTTCTTCCAGTCAGGAGGACACGATGAGCAGAAATGTCGGACTTACGACTTGATGATAGATCGTGGAAACTTGTATAAGGTAAAATCAGACCCTGCGTCACCAAGATCCCTCGTGAGCTTTGGTGGCTCTCCAAATGAGGGGGTAGGGAGGTCGGGGAGGAAGCGTAGGTCGAGGACACGGAAAACTAATCTGTTATAACTACAGGGAAGTAGGACACTTTGTAAGGGACTTCCCAAATCCCACAAAGAAATCCTACAAATATTGCAGATAGCTGGACCATGCGGTCGAATATTTCCCAATATTAATAGCAAAAATGTAGGAAAAGAAGCCCACCCCTACGCAGAATGTGTAGAGAGTTAAAGCCGAGCTAAGGAACATAGAACCAAGTGTGAAAGTCATAACATGCAGTGGGATGGTCAGCCAGGGATCGAAGGAAGAGGCTGCTAGGGATCCTCTGACCTATCAAGAAGGATTGAACATAAATAGGGGACAAGAGACCATGGCCATAGCTGACTAGGACCTCGCTCAGAGAGTAGCAACTACTGCGCAGGTACCGACACCCCCAAGACAGATGAGCGGGTTGAGCCCCTTCTGCAGGCATGTATGAAGCTGCTACATAACCCAAAGGCTGTAGAGAACCTTCAGGAATTAATGAATAGTTGTGCAGCGTGGCCCGATCTAACCTCTGGGACCAAGGATGTACACAAACTATACAGGTATAAAAAACACACCGGTAGAGAAATGCGGCTGACTACGCAGATTGGTGACTATGAGATGGATCAAGTTATTTTGGACCTTGGATTAGGTGTGAATTTGTTGCCTAAGGAAACATGGCAATGAATGGGAGAACCTAAATTGGGATGATCCACCATCTAGCTGTGCATGGAAAATCAACAGAAGATCATCCCTCTGGGAAGGCTGCCAAAAGTCATGGTAGATATCGCAGGAGTAAAGGTCCAAGTTGACTTTTAGGTTATAGAAATTGTGGAAGATGCGGATCCCTACCCTGCACTCTTAGGACTAGACTGGGCTATAGATATGGGGGGTGTCATCAATCTCAAAAAGTGCAACATGGTGTTTGAAAATAACGGTACGCGAGTAATAGTGCCACTGGATCCCGCGGAAGGTGCACGGTATGCAGAGCCAGCATGTGATGAGGAGGAAGTAGATTACATTTACAAGTTGACTACGTAGGACAAGGATTGGATTAACCCCATGGTGGAAGGAGTGCTCTGCTGGGAAAAAGACTGTGAATTTTTTTCCTACTCTGATGGGGAACTGGAGAATTGGCAAGGCCGATTGCATGAGGTTTCAACACTACGATGTCTTTGGGTCACAAGGAACTTCCGCTGCATCTCCGCAGAGGTAAGAGACCTGCCCTACTTTGGGGACTCGGGTGAAATTAAGGAATTTTTACGCGCATTCGAAGCATAAGTTCCCAAGGGACGCAGGCTAGGGGCCCTTCAGCTAGCCCTACATGGAGCGCCTGCACATTGGTGGGATACACATGGTAAAGTACTCCACAATTGGGAGGAATGTTGGGATAAAATTCTCCTACGATTTGTAGCCCCAGCTAGGAGAGGGATCCAAAATTTCCTTGGGTCAGAAGACCCACACGGATATTTGTTGGCATGGGAAATGCAATGGTGTGACAAAACCCCAAACGAATGGGTTCACCTGTTTATCCATGACCCAGGACTGCGTCCATCTGCATGGTATGTAGATGCGGAGTTGCATCAGCGCACGCTCCATTGGGAGAATTTGCGAGATGAGTTTCTGTGAACATTTAGGGTGGAAGATGGCACAGGGGCGCTCGACGCAGCTCTGCAGAACACGCATGCCTTAACTGAGGGAAGATCACACCTGTACATCTTACCTGGATCAAGGGGAATGCCGGTACCACACACAGTTGAATACTGGAGCCTTAGCTTGACAGAAGGAAAGACTGATCCCCGAACTGTCCCAATTGTGGCACTGGATGGGATGCGTACGGTTTCCAAGTTGCTTGAGTTGTACCTGAATCTCATTACAACACACCCGACGTCGGCTTTAATTTGGGATGCGCGAGCAGTACGGAGGCGTCATCCAAGGTCAATAAATCTGTGGGAAAGCCCTCAGATGCAAATAATGACCGTCAAAACACTGAACTCTCGTAAAAATGGAATCTTACCATTACAGAAAATAGGTGTCTAGAAATCAATGCGGAAATTTATGGTGATTTTTGATGGTAGGTTTCAAGTTAGATTTACTCTACTGTTGGATAGCCCTGGACATTATAAGGAAAACCGGATAAATCCGATCAAGGCTGCATATTGTCTCTGTAATCTACAACTGTTATTCTACTGCTTGATTGTCTGGACCTTTAGCGTTTAGGTCATACCCCATCAACCTAATTCTGTTGTCTGTGAGTTTCCAAATTGGGAGGCCTATCCTTTTGTTGCTATGGCAGCCCCTAACCTACCGAATGCTTCGACACCTACCAGTTCAGTGCCTGCAGACATTGTGTTGAGAGGGTCTGGGGATGCCGAGATTGATAAGATGATTTCCCTCTGGCTCCCTACAGGGAAAATTGACTTTGAACCCTGTGAAGAATGGTGCTAAAGCTACACGACAGAAGTTCCCAACCTTTCCAACCCTGGGATGATCGCAAGACCTAGCCGAATGGGCTCGAAATATGCCACGAAGGATGATACACAACTACCACAACTCTCTATGAGAAATGACGCAGTTGAGTCACAACTAGTCCTGTGCATGAAAGGGATGACTAAAAAGGATACTCCATCCCCCTGGGGATGAAGCATTATAGGGATACGCTGCGACTTCTCCACAGTTCCAGACTACCTGCCAGTGAAAGCCATATTTTTTCGCTACCTCTCACTATCTTGGTCGGTGAACACCTCCCAAGAGCTATGGAACTACAAGTAGACTTGGTGCAGCTGCCCCGCGAGGCATTACAGGATTTACACACCATCGTGCTGCAAGAGATCCATCATTGCGACAAGACCACGCAGCAACAGCTCGATGTGGCCACACTGTTCCTCACATGCCAGACCAAATATATCTCCCGTATGGCGCAGCTCGAAACAATGGTTCACCAGCTTGACACAGAGATCCCTGATGAAATCCTGGCGTCATCTCTGCTCCAGGCTACCATAGAAGGCTTGGTTGCAGCACTCAAGGCATCCCAAACCAAAGTAAAAACCCTCAAGACCCAAATGGCCCGCCAATTCACCTCGTGTCAGGCCCAAGCACAGCCTACCATACCCTCGGAGGCACGGGCACAACGTGCTGCATTGATAACAGAAGCGATGGATATTATTAAAGGAAAACTTACTCTGGGTACTCAGTTGCTCGAGGTGGCCATGAAGCTTTGGAAAACGGTCCAGTTCAACCCGATGCTTCAGCATGTCAAGAAGGACTTACGATAGAAGGAAGCTGCTTTCAATTAGATCGAAGCTACCTTGCCCTCCCTCATCCTTGCGCACCGTCTGGCACTCTTGAAAACTAGCAACGCCTTCCTAGACATGATTGCAGATCTTCGACGCGCCAAGCATGCCATCAGAAATTGCTTGAAGCCATGGGGCGATGCTGCCTTCCAGATATCTCAGGGTGCTCATGATGCCATCGCGCGACTCAACCAGATATTGGAGCAGGTTACCATGGCTCCTAAAGGACCTACCTCCCTGAAGCTTGTCGATATCGCACAAAGTGCTGCTACCCAGAGTCAGGAAGTGTTACCTTCGATGATCGTCGCCTTCAATACCTTACGTGCGCAGATAGAGACTGCACCACCACAGTGACTCGGGACGAGTCACAAGATTGTGTTGGGGAATTTTTGGAACAGGGTCTCCTACGAGCTGCGAAACTGGTCCGATTTTGTATATTTTTTTATTATCATTAGTCTAGCGTAGGGGTTTTGGGGTGGGTTAAAGCCCCGAAAGCATTGTAATGGGTCAAAGGGTAAACCTAGGGTCCGAAAACCACAGTTTGCAGACCATAGAAAAGTTTAGGCTAGATTGTTATAAATAGAGGAACATTTTGAATTCTAAGGTAGAGAAGAGAAGAGCTATTGATGCAAATTGTGGTTTAGTAAATTTGCTTGGGTTTTTGGGGAAGGAATCCTACTGGCTGTGTGCGCAAAGATCCAGAGTCTTGCTGTGTGCAGACCCTGCTGCTGTGTGCGCAGGCTAGGACGGGTATTGTAAGAGGGAATTGATGAATTGATGAATAAGAAATGATGTTTGAGAACTGAATCTATGTGTACTGTTTATGTGAATCATTGGTAATTGTTGTATTATGCATATTCTATATTTAGCTGCAAAAAATCTGTGTAAGTGTTTTTACTGCATCTAGATCTGTTTTGTTCTGTTTGATGCAATATTGAGCTACTGTCTTAGAAGTATATGATTATTAAGCACCATAGTATAATTGACCTTGTGCACTTGGATGCGAAAAGAGACCTATAAGCCCTGATCGGGAAGATCTAGACATCTCAAGGTAGGATGCAGCTCTACTTGCCTTACCTATCCTTTCTCAGGGTGCAGAAACCTAGTTCCAACACCCACCCATACTACTTCGGGTGAGACTTTGACCTGCGCAAGTAGGTCACTGCGAAAAGGGCTAGTATTATAGGGGTTTGTTAGCAAACCTTGAACTCCGAACCTGGGTCAGGACCCCTCGAGCCAACAGAGTCTCCATGGGTTTGCTGCCCTCCATGTGGAACTTCCTCAGAATCTCTTTGGCATACTTTCCCTGATATACAAATAACTCCCCATCTCTTTTCATATTTCCAAGCCAAGGAAATAATGTAAGAGATCCATGTCCTTCATCTCAAACTCTCTTGCAACATCCTCTTTGAAAGAAGTTATGAGCTGCTCATCACCTGGCAGTATAAGATCATCAACATAAAGTATAGTAATCAAAAGCTTACCATAAACCACAATATGATAAAGGTTCGCATTCACTTCACCCTTTGTGAAGCCAAACTAGGTGAAATAAGTATCGATCCTAGTGTACGAAGCACGAGGTGCTTGCTTCAGCCCATACAATGCTCTCTTGAGTCTGCACACATGCGACTCCCTGTCAAAGGTCTCAAAACCTTCTGGCTGCTCAATGTACACTTCTTCATGAATAAATCCATTGAGAAAGGTTGTCTTTACATCCATATGATGTATCTACCACCCCACCCGCACTAAGAGTGCAAGGATAGATCTAATCGATGAGTACCTTGCAACCGGTGCAAAATTCTCCTCATATTCAATCCCCTCTGCCTGTGATAATCCTCGTGCCACAAATATAGCCTTGTAATTCTCCACACTCCAATCTGCTGCTTGCTTCACCTTGTATATCCACCTGGATCCAATCACTGATCTCCCCACTGGTCTTGGGACCACTTCCCATGCAATGTTTCTAATAATGGAGTCATACTCCTCAACCATGGCATCAACCCATGTTGGTTGTTGCAATGATTCCTCAAAAGAGGATGGTTTTGTCACAATACACTAGCTCATAAGAGCCATGTATCCAGTATACTTATCTGGGGACCTTCTCTACCTGCGCTGTGATGTAGGTGCACCTACATGCTCTGTCGCATCTAACATCAATCTGTCAGCCTCTCTGTTGCGCTTCCTACCATTTCTGGTGGATGGCTCTACATGAGTGGTTTCTTCCACTCCGTGATACTCTTCTTGTGGCTGATCCACATCCTGAGGTTCATTCTTTGGAACTAAGAGTTACTCATATGCATGCAAGTCAAGATCCCTCTCAAGGGACAATCACATGGCTTTCTCCTCATCAAATTTAACATATCTCCTGACAAATATTATCCTGTTAGTCGAAAAATACACCTGATAGTTGTGGGGAGTATCAGTGTACCCCACAAATATCCCAACCTCTGTTGTTGTTTCTAGCTTATTGATGGCATCTTGGGTCACATTGCAATAGACAGATGAGCCAAAAATTTTAAATTATGAAACATCCAGTTTATTAACTGAAAAAGCCTCCTCTAGTGTACTCATGCCAAGTATCCAGCGAGGACTATGGTTCTGCACAAATATTGTTGTATTGCATGCCTCTGCCCATAGATGCAATGGTAGTCCCTAATCATGTAACATAGCTTTTGCTGCTCCCACAATTGTTCTGTTCTTTCTTTCTGCAACCCCATTCTGTTGTGGGTTATGAGGTACAATCAATTCTCTCCGAATTCCTTCTTTGGCATATAAGTTCTTGAATTCATTAGAGATATACTCACCACCATTTTCTCTCCTTAAAGCCTTCACCTTCTTCCCTGTATATTTCTATACCAGTGCTTTGAACTCACAAAACTTGGAGTACATATGATCTTTCTTCAGCAAAAAGAAGATCCAACACTTTCTAGAAAAATCATCAACAAAAATCACATAATACCTATGCTTTGCTGCGGAATGTGTAGAGAATGGTTCACACACGTCCGAGTGAACTCTCTCAAGGATTTTAGAAGCTCGGTACTCCTTCTCATGAAAAGTGGATTTAGCATACTTCCCCATGGTACATCCCTTACATGTGTCTATCTTCACAAGAGTACCCTTTGGAAGACCTGTAGAAATCTGCTGCATGATCCTCAAAGCACTGTGGTGTAGATGGCCCAATATCCTATGCCATAACTCACCTAGATATCGGATCACCACCTCTGTTTTACTGCTCAATGTTGCGTAGCCATCTACATTAAGTTTGTAGATCTTCTTCACATGAAACCCAATCTTCTTTACTTGTCCTATGGATTTATGAGGAAGGAACGCCTTTCCTTCACTGGAAACCACATCACATCCAAGATCCTCCAATATAGCAACTGAAACTAAATTATTTTTCAAGCCTTGTACATGCATGAAATATTTTAATATGAACAGTTTACCCTACCTGTCTCTAGAAAGTAACTGTACCAATCCTGGTAGCGCTATACCTCCTGTCATTACCCATATCAATGTGCATCTGAAGATCCTTCTCCTCCAAGCTACTAAATGATTCTTTGTTTCCATTCATGTTGAAAGATGCTCCAATATCCAAGTAGCACATAGATCCCATCATATTTGATGCCATGCATACAATGAGAGATAATTCGAACTCAAACTGTGAGGCTAAAGCTTCACCCCTTGCAGCTCCCAGAGCCTTCTTGTTGTTTTTCTTCTTTTGTGGACAATTTGTGGCATAGTGTCCATGATAATGACAGTGAAAACATTTCACCTTTGACATGTCACGCTTCTTGTCTTCTTTTTCGGTCTCAGATTTGGAATAGGACTTCTTCCCCTTCCCCTTCTTTGCCTTACTAGGCAAGGCACAATTTTCCTCATCATTAGTCTTGGATGAGGATCCACCCCTGGTATTCTGCTAAAAATCTTCTTGTACCAAATCTGACCATAGTCGATCCCAATCTAGTAACTTATCCCGCCCATTCACAAAGTCCTGGTAACTATGCCAACTCTTGGGAAGGCCTAGAAGTGTTAGGCTCACCAAGTCATCATCATCTACAGTAATCCCAACACTTCCAAGCTCATATCAACATTCAGTGAACTTGATCAAGTATTTCTGGATTGTGTCGCCCTTCTCCATTTTGATTTTCCTGAGCTTGTCCTTGAGTGCCAATTTTTTGTGTTCACTGGTGCTTTGAAACAGATCTGTCAAGGCATTCCACATAACATATGGAGTTTACTTTCCATGGAGACTCAAGACAATATGATCTCAAACTCCCTCTAGCAAGATCCTCCTCGCCTTTCCTACCTTCTTCTGATATGCATCAAGAAATTGGGCATCTACTACTGCGGGCTTGAGGATATCATTATCTATGAATTCCTTCAACCCATTGTCCTCCAACACTGGCTCCATCTTGTCCTTCCATGCAATATAATTCAGACTACCCTCGAGTGCATATTCGAGTCTCAAGCCATTGAAATACATCTTGATCCGCTTCTAGTTCCAAAGAATGTATCTACAAATTTGAATATTTTTCACCACAAACTCATACACTCTACCAATTGTCTCACACTGATCTGGGAAAAATTGGACCAATACATAGCCAATTTCCTGCCCACCTTCAGCGTGCCTTGCTCACGTAATCCCTAGGAAAAATAATTCATATTAAATAAGAATTCAAACCTTCCTTGACTGCACAATCCATCATGGGCTTCCTGTGGTTTTATAACTGCACCTGGGCAGTTCGCTAAAATTACAACTAATAGTTTACTTGCCTTTAACCTTTGTCTCAACTGGGTCACCATCAGAATTGACATGCATGCAAATATTAATAGTGAATCATCAGTTACTTGGTAGATCACTACTTGTGAATTAAATCTATTTTAATTCACTTGATCTTCCACTAGCTCATCAATTAGTTAGAACTCATTAAATGATCTTAACTCAATTAATTTGAGTTAATTGATCACACTCACACCACGCTAGTGCTACAACTACAACTTGACCCTGTAAATAATATAATCACTCTACATACCTATCCTTTGGAACTCAACTTGAAATTCTTGAGCTAACTAAGTCTATCACACTTAGTTAACTATTACAAGTTTTTATGAGATACGATTATAATCTATTTTCCAATTTATTTTAAAATTGAACACCCACATTCGCACTAATGAGTTACTGAATTCCTCACTCATGTGTGCCTGGAATCCCACACTAGTATGTGGTGCATTCTCTTGTTGAATTTTCAAAGCCACTCCTTTAGGTCGGCACCAGAGAACCTTGAAGGAGATCACATAGATCATGAGCTACGAACAAATATTTAAAAAAAGAAGTGAGAGTATCCACCATGGCATAGTCCCCCCAAACCTCTAGACTCCCCAATGAAAAATTGAAATCCCTAGCTAAAATGATGGAGGGTAGAGACAGGTAATGAGAGACTGTGAAATCAACCTAGAACCGCCTCCTGCCATTGAAAGGAGCATATACATTGAATAGAAAGATGTGTCTACTCGAATCCAAATGATGTCATATGGAAATATACCAGCAAGAGTCCCATAAGCCAAAACTGAAAAAGAAAAGGGATCCCACATGGTGCCAAGACCCCGTGAGTGGCCAATGGCCCCTTTAGCGCATACCCGTGAGGATAGGAAAATGGATAACACAAAAGAATAAGAAAAATCAACCCCACACATAGTCACTTGAAGAAGGATGGTGGAAGGTTTCTGAGAATGTATAAGTGCCTAGAGTTCCTTGGATTTGTTGGCATCACCCACCCCCCAGATATTCAAAGAGAGAATAATCATGGAGGAACCCCTGAGACTGGTAATTCCCCTCTAAGGACCTGGTCAGATAAAGTAGAGGCTGAGTTATAACCCCCCCATAATAAGATCCAACACCTGCATGGCCCTTGATTCAGTGGTGTCTCTTGAAGCACAGAAAATATGAGAGGGATTGATACACATTGAATTTTGTACTCCGAGTTATGCTTTTTCTTCCCTTGAGAAGAGTCGATGCCCTTTGAGACCCCCTTAGTAGGATCAATGTGGAAAAAGGAGCACCTGATTTCAAGTGGATCTAGGATGAATGCTAGTCCCGAGGAAGACCCACTAGGGAAGAATTAGGAGAAACCAATGCCCCAGAGACCAAGAAAGAGGAGGGCTAGGCTGCAGGAGGAAGGGGAGAAACTGGGGGGCAAGACATAATGACCAAAGGAGTGGGGTCAGTACCTGCAAGGTGGAGAGAGCCACAAGTGGACCCTTTTGATGGCAGGATGGAGGTATGCTCAGACTGATGCAGATTACAGGAATCACATGAGCCCAGAAGCCCATGAAATTCCTTCGAAACAAAATCAGAGGAAAAATGATTAGAAGAAGCAAGATTGATAGGGCGAGGACGGTTACTTGTGGACTGCAGAGAGACAAAAGGCTCCTTTGTCAACAGGACATGCGGCGACTGGACACCCAAATCCATAGATGGTGATGGCGACCCCAATTCCGTTCCCACCTTGTGCCTATATGATAATTTCTCCTCAAGTGACTTGTTGTGTGCCAAAGCAGACAACGAAACATGACATCCTAGTAGTCAATGGAAATTCAAAAGGCCGAGCACCCCCAACAGACCTCTAGTTCCTCCAATAGGACCTTCCCAAAGTCTAGATCCATAATGACCTAGGCCATGCACTTGTCAAGTTGGATGCAAATTCCTCCATCCCAGAAATAAAAAGCTCCCAACCTATTGGAAATATTACAAACTTTCACTTCGTTCCAAAGTTCCAACAACATCCGAGGATGTTTATCCCAGAAAAGGTTGCACTAGATGGGCTTGTTGAAAGGATCAAATCCCAACCGCCACTTTTGAAGCACCAAAATGCCATGCCCTTTGACCCAAAGAGTGGACAATACCAATTATGCATCTTCTGCAGACAGAAAATGGCAACAAAACCAACCATTGGGAAGAAGGTAAAGCTTCGGTCGATATTTAAGCAATGGGAACCACCAATGCTCGGACTAGATTTTCATTTTGTCTCTAGTAAACCTCAGATGAAGCCATCGCCATATTGATGCCATGATTTTAAGGCGATCCAAAATTTCCCTGTAGGATTCAACCCCCAACATGAGTGGAGGTTCCCTAGAGACCACTTTCAGAGCCCAATACTGCCTCTTGACCTCCTGCCCCCTGATCACAGCAGAGTTCAAGAATTGTGACCTGAAGTCCTCCAATACAAGGGAAACCAGAGAGCGCACACTAGAGGAGGGGACTTCGATCGAAACACAATGCAAGAAAGCCTCTCTCTTGGCCTGATCCGCTATATAAATTAGGGCTTTGGGGAAGATAGAAGAGCTAACCAAGATGTCCTCCATCTGTGAGATGGATAGCCAAACAAATCCATCAGGGCCTCAATAGAGTGCCACCTCACCTCAAGCATATCTTAATACCACACCTCAAACTAACTCGAGACCCCCGCCAATATGGAAAGGGTACGATACCTACTCCCAACTACTAGGAGGAAGTAGTGTCGAGAACCCAACATGAAGAATTCCCACAAAATTTGAAAATGCGAGGGAAGGTCAAGGTCACCTATACATGTCGCACGTTCCAGTCCTGTAGTTAAGTGAACCACCAGAAGTAGTTCCGATCTCTACCCTATAAAACTGATCCAAAAACTATTAAAAATATAAGACTCTAGTTAACCATCTGGTTCCAACTCCTAGATCAAACTTGTTGGTAGGAAACTTCTGGGTAAATGTACCTCCTATAATGGATCAACATCAGGAATGATCGATTCAGTGATAGCCCAAAAAACCACTGTTGAGTTCTCCACTAACAGAGAGGATTAGATCTATGATAAGAGGTTGTTGGAAGAGTTTTCCCTCGCTCCCCACCCCGCTAAGTGACCCGCTCCTCTCCAAAAGTTGCTCCGTGCTTTGTACACCAGTTTGTTTTCCACCCAGATTCCAGTATCCTAAGATACAATTACTTCTTGTGCTTATCCTGTAAACTTGTGAAAGCTTAATTCCTATAAGAAAGAGAGAACCAGTGAAGCCCAGATAAAGAGACAGAGGGACAAGGATGCCCCTGGATAAACCCCTAAGCAACCTTTCAGTTCGTTTGTAGTGGAATCCTGTTGGACTTTCTGAATGATTCCAAAACAAATAGAGGAAATAAAAAATTCCTCTTTGTAACACAGAGAGTGCAAAAAAAAATTGGATAGAGATGCAATAAAATCACTTCTATTCCATTAAAATAAAACACTCTGTTACAAACTGAAATTCTTCCTCTTCTGAGGGATTACAATTTTTTTTTCTAATGACTGTTGCATAAACACAGTGCTACAATTCATTAAGTTGCTCTCTGTCTTTTACAATATGCACACACAGTGTTCACTGCTCTCTGTCTTTTTCAATTTTGCCTATAGGCCTTTTTTAAAATATTGCATAACACAATCCTCTGTCTTTAAAATGCACACAGTGCCTTTTTTTATGTTTTTGCCTTCAGGCTCTTTTTTTTATCATAAAAAAACCTTTTTTTTTTAAAGAAATATAAAGAAATAAAATAAAATAATATATATTATAAACATTAAAAATGTTTATAATATATATATTACAACCCATATATATATATTTTATCCTTAGTCTTTAAAAAAAAACTTTGCCATGACATTGAAAACAATAAAAATGTAAAATCATTTAACCTTTTACCCTAAGTTATAAAACCTTTGTCATGGACTTCAAAAACATGAAATTAAATCCCTTTCGATAAAATTATCGCATTCCAAAATTGAGCTTGCTGATGTAAGCTCTCGGACGCGCGATAAAAAATTAATTGAACCTATAACTCCTTAGCGGGTCCAAATGGGGCTTTGCTGACTGTACTCCCAAGTTATGCGAACGGTTGTTGATTGGTGGGGGTGGGTTCCACACAGGTGACATGGCCCATTTTAAAATTAATCGCGCGGTAACAAAGCAAATGGTTGTTGCAGTGATTTGAATGCGGTGGTTGCAGGTTTATGGCGCGGCATGGACAACGTTTAAACAATGGTTACAGAGAATTTATGGAGTGAGGGATTGCGTGGTCAACCATGAAATTACAAATCAAAATATGCCTACGGCCATGATAAAAAATATAAACTTGCAGGCTCAATCAAATCTGGAATTCATTGCTTGGTTGCGTGCCACACAAAATTTTAAGTTTTTATTGCTGCTGTTGTCCTTCTGGTCCTCTTGCTCAGTCTTGCAGGTGAATTTAATATTTCAACACTCCCCCTTAAATTCAACTGCTGGGTTCTCTTCCATACCCATACATTTTCTCAAATAATTAAAACATTTATGCCCCAATGATTTTGTCAATATATCAGCAAACTGCTCTTCAGTTCTACAATGTTGCAAAACAATTTCCCCATTGTTCACTAGCTCTCTGATGTAGTGATACTTGGCATCAATGTGTTTCGTTCTTTTATGAAACAATAAATTATTTGACAATGCTATTGCTGATATATTATCACAATAAATTGTTGTGCATTTTACCTATTCATGACACAAACTCCTCAATATTCTTCTCATTCAAACTGTTTGACATGCTGCTGCTGTAGTTACCACATACTCTGCCTCTGCTGTAGATAAAGACACAATTGGCCGTTTCTTATAAGCCCATGAAATGGATCCTGAACCCATATGAAAAACATATCCAGAGGTGCTTTTCCTATCATCTATACTTCCAGCCCAATCACTGTCAGTATATCCAATCAATTCAGAATTTTCTGAAGTGGTGTATAGGATACCATACCTCTTTGTTCCTTTCACATACCTCAAAATTATTTTTGCTGCTTGCCAATGTGCCTCCTTTGGCCTTTCCATAAATCTGGAAATTAAACTCACAACATGCATAATATCCAGCCTAGTTGCAGTCAAATACATGAGGCTGCCAACTATGCTCTTGTACAAACTTGGATCAAAATCCTTGCTGTTGTCTTCTTTGTTTAGTTTCAATCCCATCACTGTAGGAGTAATGGCTGCTTTGCAATCCTACGTGTTAAATATTTCCAAAACTTCATTCACATATTTAGCTTGAGAGATAAAAATATTATTTTCATTTTTCTCTACTTCTATTCCTAAGAAGTATTTCAGCAATCCCATATTAGTCATCTCAAATTCATCCTTCATGACTGTTTTAAAATTCTCAAGGAGGTAAGCATCATTACTTGTAAATATCACATCATCAACATACAAAACAATAATCAACATCTTACCATCTTTTTCCTTGATGTATAATGTGGTTTCTCTTTCACATTTCTCAAACCCATTTTCCAGTAGATAGGCATCTATTCTACTGTACCATGCTCTTGGTGCTTGTTTCAGCCCATACAAAGCTTTCTTCAATCTGCAAAATTTTTGCTCTTGACCTTTTTCCTCATAGCCCAGAGGTTGTTCAACATAAACCTCTTCCATCAATACTCAATTTAGGAATGCTGATTTCACATCCATTTGGTAAACCTTCCACTTGTGTTGTGCTGCTATGGACAACATTGCTCTTACTGTTTCCATTCTTGCAACCGGTGCAAATGTTTCTTCATAATATCTTCCTTGTTGCTGCTTGTAGTCTTTGACAAAAAGTCTGGCCTTGTGCCTTTCAATCTTACCTTTAGCATTGCTTTTGGTCTTGTAGACCTATTTCACTCCAATTACTTCTTTGCCTTTTGGGAGATCAACTAGTTCCCATGTCTTATTCTTCTTTATGGCATTCATTTCTTCATCCATAACATCTATCCATTTCTTTTCTTTTATAGCTTCTTCAAAATGAATATGATCTTCTACATAAAAATACAATGCAAATAAAGAGTTCATACCTTCATTTGCTGCCCCTTGCTCATAAATCTCATTCAGAGTTCTGAATTTGGCTCCTCTTTCACTTGGTGTACTTGTGCTTGAAGAAGAACTCAAATCTGCTTCTTGTGATGTGCTTGGAGAAACACTGTCATCACTTCTCAAGGGTGTTCTCATACCTGCTTATGGTGTCCTTTGCTGTCTTTGTGTTGGTGGAGGTGGTGCTGCTAATGAGGGATGTCTTTCAACCATCTCTTCCTCATCTTCATCATGAGACAAATAACTCTTCACATTCATTGTTTTCTCAATGCTTCCATCCCAAGCTTCTTCTTCAATGAATTGTACATCTCTGCTTATAACAAACTTATTGGTGGATGGGTTATACAGTCGATATGCCTTTGATTCTTCACTGTATCCAATAAATATGCACTTCTCCCTCTTACTTTCCAACTTCTTCCTTAGCTGATCTAGAATGTGTGCATAAGCCACACAACCAAAAACTCTCATGTGGGTGACAAATTGTTTTATGCCACTCCATGCTTCTTCCGAAACTTTGTTCATTACAGCTTTGGTTGGGCATCTATTCAAGATGTACGCTACATAATGTACAACTTCAGCCCAATATTCATTTGGAAAATGTTTTGCCTTCAACATACTTCTTACCATGTCCATGATGGTTCTATGTTTCCTTTCAGCAACTCCATTTTGCTGCGGTGTATACCTTGCTGTAAATTGCTTGTGTATTCCATTTTCTCTCCACAAACACAGAAATTCTTTTGAGATATACTCACCTCCTCTATTAGTTCTTAAAACTTTTATGTGCTGCCCACGTTGATTCTCTACAAGAGCCTTAAAGCGGCAGAATTTCTCAAACACTTCACTTTTAAATTTCAAGAAATAAACCCATGTTTTTCTTGTGAAATCATCAATGAAAGTCAGCATATAGTGGCTTCCTACTAGTGATGGTGTTTGCATTGGTCTACACAAATCATAATGGACAATTTTTAAGGGCGCCTTTGCCCTTATGCTCTTTCTTGATGGAAAACTTTCTTTGTGTTGTTGCCCAAGATGCAGTCTTCACATAGGTTGTTTGACTTCTGAATCAATGGTAATCCCTTTACCATTCATTTCCTATGCAACAAATTCAGAGCTCCAAAGTTGAGATGTCCAAATCTCAAGTGCCATAACCAATTTTCATCTTTGGCTTATTTTTGGAAAGTCTCTTGTGTCACTGCTGCCATTTCAGCTCCTTTCTTCAAATCTGCTCTCATCTTGAGAGGGAGCATTGTGTTCCGTGTCATCTTCACTTGTGCAATGCATTTCTTGCTTGGTGGTTTATCCATGATGGTGCATACATCATCTTCAAAGAAAACATTGTAGTCTTTCTGAATGAGCTGTCCAATGCTCAAAATGTTACACTTCATACCAGGAACATAGTATACATTTGATATGGTTTTTCTTTCTCCCTTCTTTGTCAACACACTCACTCTGCCTTTTCCCATGACATATACTTTACTGCCTGTTTCCAAAGTAACTTGAGACTTTACATTTTCATCAATCATGGAAAACATAAAAATATTTCTAGTCATATGGTTGCTACATCCTGAATCTAGAAACCATATATCTTCACTCTTTTCTTCAGCCATATTACATGCTAGAAACTTCTCTTGACTGATATTTTCTTTAGTAAAATTTGCACTGGATCTATTACCCATGTCACTCTGTTTCTTCCTACATTCATTGGCATAATTACCATACTTCTTACAATAATGACATTGGACTTGGGATTTATCATACCTTTGTCCATGTGCTTGATGTTGTCCACCTTGCTGACTGCTGCCTTGCCCTTGGTTTTGATTTTGGTTGCTACCATTCCATGAGTATTTGCAGGGTTGTTTCTTCCTCCTCTGTTTTGGCTTTTGCCTCTTCCTTTTCCTCTGTAGTTTCCTCTGCCTTGACCTCTTCCTTTTCCAAAGGACATTTGGGTCTTGACGACATGATCCAAAAATGAGTTTGTTGTTTTACCCAATCTTTGTTCACGTGTCTTCAGTGATGCATGTAGTTCATCAACTGTAAACTTTGAGAGATCCTTTGTCTCTTCAATGGTTGTGACTATCACATCAAACCTTGAGGGTAAGCTCTTCAATACTTTCTCCACTATTCTTTTCCCTTCTACTATCTCTCCATGAGATCTCATTTGGGTGACCAACCCAATCAACTGTGTGAAGAACGAGTCTATTGTTTTAGACTCCTTCATTCAAATAACTTCAAAATCCCTTCTCATTAATTGAAGCTTTGCAGTCTTTACCTTCTCCATGCCTTGGTAGGCTATCTGGAGGGTATCCCATGCATCCTTGGACTTCTTAGCTGTTGCAATCCTTGGAAATACACTTTCATGCACTGCATGAAAGAGATAGAAGAGGGTTTTTTAGTCCTTCTTCCTATTGCTCTTCAGCAAATCCTTCTCTACCTGTGTTAAGGCATTATAGGCTTGCTCATCTGCTGGTTCTTCTAGACCATCTTCAATAAGCTCCCATAAGTCTTGAGAAGCAAACAGGGCTTTCATTGTGATTGCCCAAAAGTCATAATTCTTCCCATTGAACTGTGGGAGTTGAGTATTTCCCATACTCGTGCTTGTGTTGGTTCTTGTCATGGATAACTTTCTGAACTATGCTGTTAAAACTTGATTGCGTTTTTCAAATAAACAACATTTTCACTGCTGAGAGATTAACTCTGTCTCTTAAAAGAATTCTCTAGAGTGCACTTTTTAAACAAACGAAAAACTCTATTTTGTAATTACCTCGCTTTGCTGATCTTTTACTCTGCTGGTCAAAAGCTTCAAGAAAACTCTTTCCTTTATCTTCTTTGACAAATTCAAAGAGCCTGGACTAGCTCCGATACCATGTTGGAATTTCTGAATGATTCCAAAACAAACAGAGGATATTAAAAATTTCTCTTTGTAACACAGAGAATGCAAAAAAAATTGGACAGAGATGGCATAAAATCACTTCTATTCCATTAAAATAAAACACTTTGTTACAAACTGAAATTTTTCCTCTTTTGAGGGATTACAAAAAAAATCTCTGATGACTGCTGCATAAACACAGTGCTACAATTCATTAATTTGCTCTTTGTTTTTTACAATATGCACACACAGTGCTCACTGCTCTCTGTCTTTTTCAATTTTGCCTACAAGCCTTTTTAAAAAAATTACATAACACAGTCTTCTTAAAACGCACACAATACCTTTTTTTTTATGTTTTTGCCTCTTTATTTTTATCATTACAAAACCATTTATTTTTTATTTTTTATTTTTAAATACAAAAAATAAACTAAAATTATATATATTATAAACATTAAAAATGTTTATAATAATTACAACCCATATATATTATCCTTTGTCTTTTAAAAAAACTTTGCCCTGACATTGAAAACAATAAAAATGTAAAATCATTTAACTTTTTACCCTAAGTTATAAAAACTTTGTCTTAGGTATTTTGTTTCTGTGATCCATAAATTGTGAGAAAAATATTTGGTCGACGGGTTTTGAACAAGCCAGTGTGGTTAATCATTAGGACAAGATGAAGAAATCTGATCAAGAAACCCAATTAAATAGATACGAAGAGCTCCAACAGTGTTTGAATCCTGATTTTGACATTGGAAATGGATTCAGCACCATCAAAAACCTGTATAACACCCAGAATATTAAACTTTGATAGTTATAACATGGATTTAGAAAAATTCCTGCCGGATTTTCTGAAAATCTTATCAGAATTTTCATAATTTTCAGGACGATTCCTCTGGCTAGTTAGACTACGGCTAAAATATGTCATAAAATCAAAAAAATTGAAAATATAAAAAATAATTTCTTTTATTAAATGATTAAAGTTAATAATTTGAATATTATTTATTTTTAAATTTTCAAAAAAATTAAAAATAAATAATATTCAAATTATTAACTTTAATCATTTAATAAAAGAAAATATTTTTTATATTTTTCAATTTTTTTGATTTTATGACCTAGATTTTAGCAGCCAGTTCAAACTCTTTGTATCTATTTAATTGGGTTTTTTGATCAGATTTCTTCATCTAAAACTCATGACGAACCACATGGCTGTTTCGAAATACATCGACCAAATTTACTTGGATGTGACTTTTACCGAAAGATTTTTCTCACAATAAAATTAAATCTCTTTTGCATTCCAAAATTGAGCTCGCATAAAAAAATAATTGACCCTATAACGAATGGGGCTTTGTTGACTGTACCCTAATCTAAGCGAACGGTTGTTGATTGGTGGAGGTGGGTTCCACGCAGGTGATGGCCCATTGAATACGGTAGTTACACATTAAATTAGATGGTTGAAGAGAATTTATGGAGTGAGGGATTGTGTGGTCCACCATGAAAATACAAATCAAAACAGGCCTACCGCCATGATAAAAAATATAAACTTGCAGCCTCAAGTCAAATCTGGAAATTCATAATTTTAAGTTTTTACTGGTGCCGCTGTCCTTTTGGTCTTCCTGCTCAATCTTGCAAGTGAATTTAATATTTCAACAAATCCTATACCAAGTGAGCACCCCTATCCAAAAACGATCTGAGAAACCAGCTGCTCTAGTTGACTAAGATCACGTTGTCTCCTCACTTCAGCTGCACCCCTCGGGAAGAACCTTGTCGAAGAATCACCAAAAACCATTCCAGTCCCAGCGAGATATTACCAAGCAAGAGATTTACGGAGTTCTCAACTCCCTTGTGATCGATTTGTCATAATCATGGTGTGAACGAATTAATCGACTAAGTGATGTTGTAGTGTTAGAGTTAGTTTTTGATCTAGTCTCACAAGTAGTTGAATGCATTGTTAATGATGGATCGTAGATCTGTCGTGACGGACACCTCCAACAAATGACACGGCATGGATCTGGTCGACTAAGTAGTGGATAAAATTTATTGCTATGATTTGGTGGCATGGATCTGGTCGACTAAGTAGTGGATAAAATTTATTCCTATGATTTGGTCCAATGCAGCACTACATCTATTCCACTGCAACAATGGTTTGGTCAAAAGTTTATCGTTGGTTTGGTCCAACCAAGTGATTGGTGATTCCTTGCAATTAGAAGCGTTTTAATCAAGTGTGTGATAGTGCCTGTAGTGTTGAATGTAAGCAGAGATCAAGCCTTTGGATTGTAATTTGAGCTCAACACTGGTGCGTGGGAGTTGATGATGTGAATGTGAGTTGTTGTTTATACCCTAAAATGTTGAGCATGGTTTGAACCTGCACGAGTAAAGTAGATGCCCGTAGAAAAGTAGTGCAGGAGTTCGGTCATTGGAGGACAAAGACATCATTTGCTTAGAGATATGATTAACCAATGTCGTTGCACCATTGTTGGTCTAGTTCCTGCGTTGGGGCATTCAAATTTCTTTTTTGGGGCACAAATCTAGAAAATCAGAAAGACAAAACAGCAAAGAATAGTAGTTTGAGTGAGATTTTTTTGAAAGTTTTTGGTGGAATTTTCCTGTTTAATTTTTCTAAAATCTGGCTGAAATTCATTGAAAACAAAAGTTTAATGGGTAACTTTGCATAATGGAAGTGCCCTAGAAATTTTTTAGGCTACTGAATCCATATACATAGTCAAAAAACCAGTTTAAATAACATAAATCCATATTTTATCTCAAATTGCTTTACCCGATTCAAGCACCTGAAACTCTAAAAAGTCGCACTAAAAACAACTCCAAAAAAATATGCTAATTAGCAAAGTTCCAACACTTAAGGAATCTAGGTTGGTTCATAAATTTTTTTAACAAATTGGGAGGCCACAACTTGTGATATTGACTTAAAATAACGGTCTTCATGGAGGACGATGATATTCTCTTGAAGGTATTTGAAGACAACCTTACGCTATGTAAGTGAGCTCGATACATAATGAACTAAATAAGGGTTGGTGGATTTGTCCTCGTAGTGGTTCACAAATGGAATAGTGAATTCAAAATCTCATTTCCAGGTATGTCATCACGGTGCCTTCATACAGAGAAATTTTCATGCGGAACTTGTGGGAAATCTTGTTTGGAGACCCGCGCTTGACAACTTGTAAATTTGATCCAGAAGTCAAGAAAAATGTTGAAAGTATCTTTTGGTCATATTTGCACATGGACACGAAGCAAGATTGATGAGAGCGATATCTTGTGGAGCATTGTGTTGTTCAAATTGAAGTTGTGTGCAATTATGTGACCCAAGAAAAAATTTGCAGATCTATGTGTGGACAAAGTCGTGGTGGTATCTGTAGTTAGATGGTGTGTTAAATATATCTGCGGCATAAGACCAGATTAATAGAGCAGTGCCATTGCCTCCATCGATAAAATAAAATCGTAAGAGTGGAAAAATCTTTGTCGGACACATGAAAGGTTGAGACTAGCGGAAGTCAAAGCAGCCACCAGTTCACAATGACACCATGGACACCTATGTTTTTTTTTGGGAAGAAAACCTTTTCAACCATTTTGGGCTAGAGATAAGCATACTCACGTCGTTGCTTGCAAGTTTTAATGTGTTAGTTTTTTCCATGGTATCTTTTAGCCTGGAAAATATTCTGTCAGTGCTCCACAATCCAATTGAACGTGCAAGCAGACTTGTAGCTCTTGGTAAAATGGCTGGAGCCCTAGATGGAGAGTTTATCAACTATTTGATGATAATTAATGCTCCACTTGTGTTGTTTTCTTATAACTACAATCCAATCTTAAAGCATGGCCCAGAAAAATTCATGCAAGCCATCAAATTAGTAGGGGTTCGCGGTCTTGTTGTCCGAGATGTTCCATTTAATATATATATATATATATATATATATATATATATATATATATGAAAAACGTTAGATTGTGCTGTGCAAATTGACCTTGTTGAATTATTGTGCGTCTGGAGATGGAATATGTAAACCCAGGTACAAAATATTTAATGAAACCTGAAGCCTAAATGCGAGATTTGAAATTCTAATGCACATACCAGTGCGAACTTGTAGAATGAAATGGACTGAGCTTGGGACTGTTGTTGAAGATATCATCGGTTTTTCTTATGGTTGACACTGTTTTTGTAGGTGTAAGAGATCCATGTGAGAGGTGACATACTACAGAGTTTATTTATTTATTTTGTTGCTGATCTTTATAACCATGTTGGGGTTTGATGATTGAAGAGACAGAATTGAAGCTATATTTTCTTGTATCTTGTATTAAAGCCCTATAATGATATGATTTTTGTATATGGCTAGTTTGAGTGAAAACATTACTTCTAAAAGGTTTAGATACAGTCTATGTATAAGTATATTTCATGGTACTAGTCATAGATTTCTGGTTGGTACTTAATGTTTATGCATTATATTTGCTAAAGCCATGTCAATGTGAGAATGAGTCATGTGAGGATGATATGTATTGTTGAAAATGACAGAGATATGTTGTTATAATGCCTATATTTTGTTGTCAAAGTCTAGATGTTGTTAAGGTTTGGACTTCTCATGAATGGGTCAGATTGTTGAGACATAATTTGTTATTGTGTAGGAGTGTTGTACATTGCTCTTTTGTATTCAGTGTGCTTGTTGCATGTTGTACAAACATTATCATTTTCAAGGGGTTGCTTTCATATAAAGTTGTTGCATCATTATTTTCATATTAGAGGACTGCCTGGATATGGAGTTGCAAAAGAGAGAGTATGGGACATATTATTGCTGTTGTAGAGTTAATGATGTTACTGCTACTCATGATGCATGTGTTGTTGCTTGAGGGAGTATGAATAGTCATTTTTTTTCTTTAGCCTTGTCACCATGTATGCACTGCTACTGTGTTTTGGTGAGGACAATCTGGTTGATTAGAGGATGTTGTTGCTGGTCATTGAGTTAAAAGAGAGAGTTTTGTTGTTTACTCTATGCTGCTATTAATGATATCATATGATTGACAGTATGGTTGGTTTAGATTGAGATGCTATTTGTGCTGTTGCTACTTCCATGACATGAAAAATGTGTTGCTGCTTTAGGAGAGATTACTACTAATGTATGTTGTTATGAGGAGTGTGTGAGTTGTATTATGTTCAGATCCAATTCATGTCCAAGGGGGGCTACTACTTTTTCATTGGATGATCAGTACAATAATGCCATCGTGGATGATATTTTTTATCCCTTTGCCATTGATGTCAAAGGGAGAATGCTTGAAGAGGAAAGTACCAGTTGGATGGTTCAACTAGGGTTTCCATCAATGCCAAAGGGGGAGATCGTTGAAATTGGTGTTGTGTTGTAGTATTGCTAGTTGGCACTGATGTCAACCTGCGAGGATGATGGTAGTATGTGATGTAGCTCAATGTATGTGGATGCATATGCTTGGCTTGGTACAAGTGTTTTCATTTTTAGTTGTCATTTTATTCAGCTTCCTATAGTCAATACAAAGCCTTAGTGTCCCATCTTTCTTCTTGACAAATAAATTAGTGCACCCCATGGAGACACACTAGGCCTTATGTACTTCTTATCTAGTGGTTATTATAGTTGAATCTTAAACTCCATTAACTTAGGGATGCTCATCCTATCTAGAGCTTTGGACACCGAAGCAACTCTAGAAATAAGATCAATAGTGAAATCTATATCTCTCCTTGGAGGAATTCATGGTATATGCTAAGGAAATACATCTTTAAACTACTCCAAAATATGGTAGTATTCTAAAGATGGTTTTTATTTGTTTTCAACTAAATCCTAAAACTAAACAACAAAAAATTGATAGCCCTTGTGAGTACATTTATTCAATTGTATGACAAAAATAATCTCATAGAAATAGCTCTTGGCACTCCTTTAATTATGAAGTCCTTTGCATAATCATTAGTAGAGGTGAAATACTTCTCCAAGAAATTCAGAATTACTTTCATTCCATTCCATCCATCCTAAAAAGTACATCCCAATTAGCATGTCATATGAACATGTTAACACTGTGGTCAACACCCTCCAAAATTTTACCTCCACTTGAATTTTGGAGCCTACTGAGGATCTTATGATCTGTCACTCTATGTTCACTTCATTGTCGATTGATGATTGTGGTAAATGATTAAGTCTTCTTCAAAAACTCTAAGTATCAAAGTCACTTGCTCGCACATGCCCAGTCGTTGGAGAATTTGTAAATTCTCTTCCTTTATGCAAGCTTGAAAAAGCATAACACAATCCCTCAAGACAGTGCCTATTTAATGTTCAACTTATGACAATAGTCAGCGCATACTTTATTTGTCAGTTTCCCTTACTTTGGTTGCATTCATACTACTATTTTGGTGAGTTTTCCAAATTGTCGCTTTTAGCGCGCTGTTGCTTTCACAAGTGTCACTTTCATGTTCATGACTATCGTTTTTCCTTGTTTTCACTTAAATAAGTGTCTATTTCATGTTATATTTTCTCTGGAATGTGTCACTTTTAATGTCGTTTTCATTTGCAAGCATCGTTTTCATATTTTCTTCTTGTTGTAGGTCTCATTTATTGTTTTCACTCTTGTATGATTTGCACCTTCGCATATCACTAGAGTTTGTTCTATCACACCCATCTGCATTACTTGGTCCTGCATATCATTAAAATTTTCACTAAGCACATTCTTATAGATTAGTTCACCTTTTGGTCATAGTCATTTTTGTCGCAACTTGTGTTATGTGTCGTAATGTGTTGCTTCAACTGTCACACTTAGAAATAAGTGTCACTTTGCTGCCATTTCAAGGTGTGACTATTGCTAATGAGTCATGTGCATTCCTATGGCTGGTATTAATGAAATTTATGTGTGTGATCCATGTTTGAGTCTCAATAGATTGTATTTTCCTCTCTTACTCTACTCATCCCACGCTTAGCCATTTTGGAAGTCTTCTTGGTCCTCTTGCCAAGTGAAGGTTGTAAAGTCATTAACCCTCTTACCAGGTGATGAGCTTAGCATTTTAATGAGCCTCAATGACACAATATTTCTCACTGAGGATTTTACATTAAGTTCTTCTCAAGGCCACCTCAAATAAATGCACATTAAGAACCTACCAAGGATAGTCACCTAACCCTTGTTGTTCATACTGAAACACTGAACTGAATTTTGATCACATATGTATTGCATGGAACATAGATCACTCCTAGTTGACCATAAGGACCCATTTCCATCCCCTTGCATAGTAAAACTATGCAATTAAAAGGCCCTCTTATCCTCACAGTGCAATGGAAACCCTCTTAGGAAAAGTCACTTCCCTTCTATGGATTCCCTAAGTGAAAAGGGAATTACAGATGAAGAGTCAACCATTGTTGGGCTAGAATGTGCTAGAATAAGAGGAAAAACACATTCTAGATTAACAACGACCCCTTGTTAAAAAAAAATGTGCTTTCCTTAAGGCTTCCTCTTCCTCTCAATGCACAACACAGTCTCAAGCCTCAAGCCCTCAACCTTGTTCCTTGTTCTTCCCCTCTGCACTGAACCCTTGGTGAAGCCTCTCTCTCTCAGTGCATAACACAATAACAATGAAGAGTGAAGGCTTCCTAGGGCACTGCTGAGTTGAAATAAACCTTCCTTATCAAGCCTTCACCTTTCAATCCTTCCACAGGCTTAACATAAGAAATTCATTCCATGAGCTAGGTAGAGGTGGGCTAGATGGTTTCAAGACTGATTTTCCCTTGCCATTAGTGATATTCATTAGCAGGTGTATCATCCCAGCATGGCAAGGAGGAGCTCAAGGAAGATGCCAATGAGAAGATGAAAAGAAGCACTTGCAGGGAGAAGGGAAAAACAGAATTATCATGAAGACATGAAGAAAATATTGGACCGTGATAGAAAGAATACATTGCATAATAGCTCAAAATATTCCAATACTAATCCACAACCCTTTGGAGGGTGAATATAAGCAACAAAGTGGATCTTACATGAAGATGAAGTGTTTATCAAATATTTCATGACTATTGAAGAAAAATAAGCAAAGAGATTAGCTTGGTGTTGTTGTGAAACCAGCTCCAAAAATAGAAGAAAAGAGATATCAACGCCTTAGAAATAAGCCACTTCGAGGGGGCAACCTTCAATACATTACATGAATAAACAATTCTTGGATGATATAATTTACAAAACCTCCTTTCTATATATAGGAGTCCATGGGGCCATAATGTAATCCTAGTGGGCCACAATGTAATCCTAGCCGACCTAACAATAATAATTAAAGGGCACAATAATAACAAAATGGGGGTTACAAGGGTACAATAATAACAATAAGGGGGTTACACTAACAACAATAAGGGACTATACTAGTAATATAGGGACCTAATATGCCCCTCTCCTTCAAAAAAGTGTTGTCCTCAACGCTTGAGTAGCTCTGGGTGCTTTTGTATAAAATTATCATCCTCCCATGTAGAATCTTCAGTGGGTAAGTTCTTCCACTTGATGAGATACTCTGAAATTGATCGATTCTGTAGTTGTCGAGTTCTTGTTTCCATGACTGCTTCAGGTTCCAATATGATTTTCCCTTCCTCATCAAGTTCTGGCAATACTGTTTGAACTGGAAGATTTTCACCTATAACCTTCTTTAAGCATGAAACATGGAAAACTGGATGTACTCGCGAAGAAGCAGGAAGCTCCAATTTGTATGCCATAGTACCAATCTTTTGCAACACCTTGTAAGGACCATAGTACTTTGGCGACAATTTATTATCCTTCTTTGCTTGCTTGAGGGACATTTGTTTGTATGGTTGTAGCCGTAAAAATACCCAATCTCCTACATCAAAACTTCTCTCGCTACGATGTTGATCTGCCTGTTGTTTCATTCGATTTTGTGCCAAATTCAGGCTATCCTTTAAGAGTTGGAGAACTTCTTGCTGATGCTCGATGTGATCTTCCACTGCTTGAACCTTCGAATTTTCCCTTAAAGATGATGTGATGGATGGTGGATCATATCCATAAAGTGCCATAAATGGGGTCATTTTTGCTGCAGTATGGAAGGAAGTGTTATACCACCATTCAGCAAGAGGTAACCACTTGACCCATTGTGTTTGTTTATCGGATACAAAACAACGAAGATATCCTTCCAAACATTTATTTACTATCTCAGTTTGACCATCAGATTGAGGATGATAAGATGAGCTATGAGCTAATTGAGTACCCAAACAAGAAAATAAATCCATCCAAAAATTTCCAGTAAAAATGGGATCTCTGTCGCTCACAATAACCCTTGGGCTTCCATGTAGCTTTTGAATTCTATCCATAAATGTAGTAGCAACTGTACTTGCTTTAAATGAATGAGATAATGCACAAAAGTGTGCATACTTGGTAAGTCTATCAACTACCACCATGATGACACTCTTTCCTTCGGACTTAGGTAAACCTGTGATAAAATCCATTGAAATATCCTCCCAACGTTGACTTGGAATTGATAAAGGTTGTAGAAGTCCCGGGGTCTTAATTGTTTCCACTTTATTCTGCTGGCAAACCAAACATTCCGCCACAAACTTTTGAATATCAGATTTAAGGCCATCCCAAAAAAATTCTTTCTTCACCCTGTGGTAAGTTTTTAAAAATCTTGAGTGTCCTCCTAAAGGAAAAGTGTGCAATTCCAAAAGAATCTTTTGTTTTAGTTGGGAATTCTTACAAAGATATAAGCGATCTTTGTACCATAAGTAATCATTTTTCCAACTAAATGTATCAGATGTACTAGGATCTTGCTGCAACTTTTGAATGAGTGTCCATACATCTTTGTCCTTCTTCCATTCATCTCTTGCTTCGGTTATCCAATCTGGTTGGATAATAGAAATAGCACAAAGAAATGCTTCCACCTCTTCATTCTTTCTTGAGAGTGCATCTGCAGCAACATTTAGCTTCCCTTTTTTGTAGATTATTTCAAAGTCATAACCCAACATCTTTGTGACCCATTTTTGCTGCTCTTCTGAAGATAGTCTTTATTCCAAAAAGTGTTTAAGACTATCATGATCAGTTTTTACCTTGAAGTGTCTTCCCATTAGGTAAGTTCGCCATTTCTTTAGTGCATGTAGTATTGCTAACATTTCCTTCTCATAAATAGGTTTCTGTAAATACTTTCCTTTGATTGGACGACTTTCAAAAGCAATAGGTCTTCCTTCTTGCATTAAAACAGCACCAATTCCATTTCCTGAGGCATCACATTCCACAATAAAGGTTTTTGTGAAGTCTGGCGTAGCTAAGACTGGTGCTAGGCACATTGCCTCTTTAAGATGTTCAAAGGCATTAGTTGCTTCAGGAGTCCATGAAAATGCATCTTTCTTCAATAATGTTGTTAGAGGTGCTGCTATTCTCCCATAATTCTTAACAAACTTTCGATAATACCCTGTTAACTCAAGAAATCCTCGCAATTTCTTTATGGTTATGGGGACTTTCCATTCCTTAATGGCTTTAATTTTGTTAGGGTCTACCTTAACACCCTCGTGAGATACAATATGACCGAGATATTCCACCTCTTGTACTCCAAAGAAACATTTGGATGTTTTTGCATATAATTGTTTCTCCTACAATAGTTTGAGCACCCTGTCAACATGTTCAACATGATCCTTCCAAGACCTGTTGTAGATTAGTATATCATCAAAAAATACTAGCACAAATTTTCTAAGGAAGGGTTTGGAAATGGAATTCATCAACCCTTGAAATGTAGAAGGTGCATTGGTAAGGCCAAAAGGCATGACCAAAAATTCATAATGACCCTCATGAGTTAGAAATGTTGTTTTTGGAATATCTTCAGTCTTCATTCTAATTTGATGATATCCTGAACGAAGATCCAACTTGGTAAAATAAATTGCTCCATGTAATTCATCCAATAATTCATCAATCACAGGAATGGGAAATTTATCTTTAATGGTGAGCATATTGAGCTCCCTATAATCCGGACACATTCGCCATGATCCATCCTTCTTGTGTACCAATACTACAGGAGCAGAGAAAGAACTTTGACTAGGTTGAATTATACGCGCCTCTAACATTTCTGCAATCATACGTTCAATTTCGCTCTTTTGGACGTAAGGATATCTATAAGGCCTGATGTTTGGAGGAACACTTCCTGGAATCAAATGAATAGCATGATCATGATCACGAATAGGTGGAAGTCCTTTGGGAGTTTCAAACACCTTGGAATGATTGTCCAAGACTTGTTGGAGATCTGTAGAAATAGATGATTTTGATGTTGGAACTTCTATTGAGCATAATTGTGCAATTACGCCTCGTTTTTATTTAATTAGAAGATTTGTCATGACATTGGAAACTTCATGTCTTTCTCGGGCTACCATAATACCAAGTTTTTAAACCTTTCATACGAAAAAAAATTCAAGAAAAATTATTGAAAATTAAAAGCTAGTCCACTGTGAAATTTCTTTGAATAATGAAGATTTAATCCACTTGAATTATCCTGAATTTACACACTAATTAGAATTCATGCTTGCTCTTATAATCTCTCCTACAATCAATCATCAATTTGCGGAAATAGAAATAGTCGCATGCGCACCTAAACACAATATGTAATGGGGAAAGCTTATAGCTGAAAACCCCCAGCTATTTTTATATTATAATAGAAGATAAACATGTAACAATCTCAGTACAATACTCCTCACAAGTACTTAGTACTGTCTCCAAAAGTTACACACAAACTAGCTCAGTTTGGAACAAGTCACGGGTTCAAAACTCATCCACTAATTGCCTGCCTCTACTGCGCAATCCAAGTTGGTTCAATGAGAGATCCAAGTTCGAATATCCTTGGCTTCAACTGCGCAATCCTCATGGGAAATCTCCTCCAATTCTTGTGCAAATCTCATAAACAACTCATGTCGCAACTAATAGCAAACTCACCCTTTCATCTACCTCTTCCACTGGTCTTCACTGAACTGTCCATGCACTATAGTAAACTGATGTGTTCTTGAGTTAAATAATGAGTTAATAATTAG
The DNA here is from genome assembly GCA_034641835.2 of Pinus albicaulis. Classification (NCBI taxonomy): domain Eukaryota; kingdom Viridiplantae; phylum Streptophyta; class Pinopsida; order Pinales; family Pinaceae; genus Pinus; species Pinus albicaulis. Next base: position 325,218,598 of record CM076573.1, read on the forward strand.
TGAATTAAATAATATTTAATTCACTCCACTCATCACTAGTGTATTAGCCAGTTAAACTAAACACAACTAGTTCAACTAAGTTAAACAGAACACAACTCCACCAACTGTCTCATCAACTCCGCCACTTGAGTTCTAACTGAAGTCAACCATGCATGAGCTCACCAAACCCCCAAGGCCGTGTTCCTTAAACGTCGGGATAGGCCACATCAGTAGCTCCAAGCCCCGAAGTCTTGGCAAAGTAAACCCAAGTTTATAGTCCAAATATTATTAAGAGCTAATAATATTCGACATATCTATTTTTAGACTGGAAATCTAAAAATAGATTCCACCCAATATGTCTAAAAATAGAGTCCATCTATTTTTCCAACTTGACCAACCATCCACAAATAGCATCCTGCAACTCATAGAATATGATCGACATGTCTAAAAATAGACATAGTCTAAGAATAGACTTGCGCCAAAAATAGCCTGCGGGCCCACTTAGTGAAGGCGACTCTTTTCACTAAGCTCATCATCTTGTTGCATTTTCAACACTCCCTCTCAAATAAGATATGGATTATACGAGAGCACCCTATCCTGCCCTCATGGAATTCATTTTCTCTGGTGAGGCAACCAGTGAGATGTCGGCATCATGATCTGTTAGGAACATGTGTCTTATGGATTCTCCGCTGCACACAATCTCTGATATGATGGTACCTGATGTCGATGTGTTTGGATCTATCATGAAATAATTGATTAGCCGAGAGTTTAATGCAACTCTGGTTATCACAATAAATCACAATAGGCTCCAAGTGCGACCCGAACAATCCGACGAGGATCTTTCTCATCCAAATAGCCTCGCATGCAGCCAAGCTTGCTTCCATGTACTCGGCCTCTGCTAAACTGAGTGCCACGGATCTCTGCTTCCTGCTGTACCAGGAAACTGTTGTCGACCCGATACTGAAAAATCCTCCAGATGTGCTCTTTCGGTCCGTTGGGCTCCCTGCCCAATCTGCATCAGTGAAGCCGGAAAGCTTCGCTCCATCCTCCTGTCTGTACCATAGACCATATCCTGATGTGCCACTAAGATAACGCAATACATGCTTGCCTGCCTTCCAGAAGAGCTTGGTAGGCTTAACCATAGCTTGCGAAAGTTGGTTAACAACATAGCATATATCGGGTCGTGTATTGACCAGATACATAAGCGACCCCACCAACTGTCGATAGACAGTGGCATCCACTACCTCCGCTGAAGTAACATCCTCCTTCCTCCAACCACCAGGAAGAGGAGTGTCAACAGGCTTGCAGCCTTGCATGTTGAACCTCTCCAGAATCTCCCGGGCATACTTGCCCTGAGAAACAAACAGTCCTCCACTGCGCTGCCAAATCTCCAATCCGAGGAAATAATGAAGGATGCCCAAGTCCTTCATCTCAAACTCTCGTGCAAGATCCTCCTTGCATGAAAGTATCAACTGCTCATCGCCAGTCAAAATCAGATCATCTACATACGGTACGATGATCAACAGCTTCCCCTCCACCACAATCTGGTACAGGTTTGGATCCGCCTCACTCTTGGAGAATCCAAGCCCGGTGAAGTAGCTGTCTATCCGAGTGTACCAAGCACGAGGTGCTTGCTTCAGCCCGTACAATGCTCTCTTGAGTCGGCACACATGCGACTCACTGCTAAAGATCTCGAAACCTTCAGGCTGCTCTATGTACACCTCCTCCTCAATGACTCCGTTGAGGAACGCAGTCTTCACATCCATCTGATGGATGTGCCATCCCATCTGCGCTGAGAGAGCTAGGATCGTCCGTATGGAAGAGTACCTTGCAATAGGTGCAAAGGTCTCCTCATAATCGATCCCCTCGATTTGTGAGAAGCCACGGGCAACAAATCTTGCCTTGTACTTCTCCACACTCCCGTCAGCTACCTGCTTCACTTTGTAGATCCATTGCGAACCCACCACTGATTTCCCCTCCGGTCGCGGGACAATCTCCCATGCACTATTTCTGACAATAGAATCATACTCTTCCACCATGGCATCTACCCATGCGGGGTCCTCCACAACTTCCTCGAAAGAGGATGGTTCTGTCACGACACATTTTCTCATAAGAGCCATGTATCCAAGTAAACGTGGCCCCAAGGACTACCGTCTGCGCCGTAGGTGGTCCTACAACCCGCTTTGCATCTTGAGCCCGCCGCCGCCTCGTAATGCACTTTGCGCCTCGACGGCTGGCGCCGGTACAAGGAGTGGAAGCCCACCGCATGAAATTCCTCTTTGTGGCTGATCCACCATCCCAAGCTCCTCCCAGGGAACCAATAGCCTCATCCCATGCAAGTGTGGCTCCCTCTCAAGCGAACACCGATGTTTTTCTCCCTCCCCGAAATTTATTATCCCGTTGCACAACAGTCTTGCGACTGTCTGGAAAATACACACGATAGTTGTGGGGCGTATCAGTGTACCCCACAAATATCCCAACCTCTGCGGTCGGATCCAGCTTCTTTCTGGCGTCCTTCGTCACATGCATGTAGACATGTGAGCCAAAAATCCTCAAATGAGAAATGTCAGGCCTCTTGCCAGAAAACGCCTCCTCCGGTGTACTCATGCCAAGTATCTTGTGAGGACAACGGTTCTGCACATACACTGCAGTATTGCATGCCTCAGCCCATAAGTGAAGGGGTAGGCCCTGATCATGCAACATCGCCCGTGCAACACCCACAATCATTCTATTCTTCCACCAAAGAACCCCGTTCGCCGTGCTGGTGGGGTGCGATGAGCTCTCTCCGATTCCTTTCGCGCTACAAAAGTCCTTGAATTCAGTAGAGATGAATTACCACTATCAAGCCTTTTAAGAGCCTTCACATGCTTTTCCATTCCTTCTCAAATCCGGCCGCCTTAAATTACGTAACTTTGAATATAAATTTTGCTCTTCTTCTGCATGAAGAAGATCCAACACTTCCGAGAGAAATCATCAACAAAGATCACATAGTACTTGTGCTTTGCTGTCAAAGCTACTGAGAAAGGACCACACACGTCTGTGTGAACTCTCTCAAGGATCATCATGGCATGACTATCCTTCTCGTGAAAGGTGGATTTCACATATTTTCCCAAGGTACACCCCTTGCACTGATCTGACTGCACAAGAGTGCCCTTAGGAAGCCCAGTAGAAATCTACTGCAGTATCTTAAAAGCGCCATGGTGAAGGTGGCCCAATCTCCTATGCCACAGCTCGCCATCATCATCCCGGCTCACCACTTCTTTTGCCTTGCATGCCATTGCTGCGCAGCCATCTACTTGCAACTGATAAAGGTTCTTGACTCGAACCCCTATCTTCCAGGTCTCTCCAGTTGTCTTACTGCGCAGGAAAGCTTTTCCTTCGTTGAAGACCACATCATACCCCTTGTCTTCCAACATTGCCACAAAGATCAGGTTCTTCATCAATCCTGGAACATGCAATACTTCAATACGAAGGCTACTGCATCCCTCTCAAAGGGAAATGGTACCGATACCGGTCGCATCGTATCTACCACCGCCCATCTCGATGTGCACTCCAAGATCTTTTTCTCCGTATATGAAAATTCCGCATGATCTCCCGTCATGTGAAATGACGCACCACCGTCCAAGAACCATACCGATCCCATCACACTTTATGAAACCAAGCATGCGATCAGTGAAAAATCCAGTTCGAATTCAGAAGCCAATGCCTCTCCCGCTGCAGATCCAGCAACCTTCTTATTTTTCTTCTTTTGTGGACAATTTGTGGCATAGTGTTCGTGCTGGTGACAGTGAAAACACTTCACCTTGGACATGTCTTGCTTCTTTCCTTTCGCACCAGACTGAGAAGCTTTCTTGCTCTTCCCCTTCTTTGCTTTGGCAGCCAAAGCGCAATTTTCTTCATCAGATACCTTTGATGAAGATCCGTCCCTGGTAGTCCTCCTTATCTCCTTTTGCATGAGATCCGCCCAAAGTCGCTCCCATCCCGGCAACTTCTCCCGACCATTGACAGAATCCTGATAGGAATGCCAACTCTTCGGAATACCAAGGAGAGCCAGGTCCACCAAGTCCTCTTCATCGACAGTCACCCCTACACTTCCCAGCTCATCTCTGCATTGAGTGAACTTCGTGAGGTACTTGGCGATACTGTCGCCTTTCTCCATCTTAATGTTTCTGAGTTTATCCTTGAGCGCTAGCTTCCTTTGGTCACTCTTTCTCTGGAATAGATCTATCAATGCTTTCCACATCAAATATGGAGAAGCTTTTCCATGCAGGCTGGATACAATGTGATCCTTCACGCCCTCCAACAGAATCCTTCGACATTTCGCCATCTTCTTTTGCCAAGCCTCGACTTCAGCAGGATCAGTGGGCTTTTGGACATCCATATCTATGAACTCCTTCAGCCCATTATCTTCTAATACTGCCTCCATCCGATATTTCCATGCAACATAATTCGAACTGCCTTCAAGTGCATATTCGAGTCGCAACCCGTTGAAAGACATTTCAACTCCGGCACCAAGAAAACAAGCTGCTGCAAAATTCGAATTCCAAGCTCAAAACTCAACTGCTTTTGGATCTGCGAGAACAAATTATTTCTAGCACAGAGATCGACTGTAAGGGAATTTACTGGATATATCACCTTTCAGAGAAAGGATGGATCCAGAGGCTACCTGGCCCGTTACAGACTCTGTCTACCGAAATAAAATTGTAATCACTGTAATAGATCCCGATGATCAATTCGCTCCGATACCATGTATAAATTTGCTGAATAATGAAGATTTATCCACTGAGATTATCCTGGTCACACACTAATTTGAATTCATGCATAACACATAACCTCTTCTACAATTGATCAACAATTTGCGGAAATAGAAACAGTCGCATGCGCACATAAACACAATATGTAATGGGGAAAGCTTATAGCTAAAAACCCCCAGCTATTTTGTATATTATAATAGAAGAAGAGAACATGTAACAATATCAGTACAATACTCCTTACAAGTACTCAGTACTGTCTCCAAAAGTTACACACAAACTAGCTCAGTTTTGAACAAGTCACAGGTTCAAAACTCATCAACTAATTGCCTGCCTCTATTGCGCAATCCAAGCTGGTTCAATGAGAGATCCAAGTTCGAATCTCCTTGGCTTCAACTGTGCAATCCTCATGGGCAATCTCCTCCAATGCTTGTGAAAATCTCATGCACAACTGCTGTCGCAACTAATAGCAAACTCACCCTTTCATCTACCTCTTCCACTGGTCTCCACTAAACTGTCCATGCACTGTAGTGAACTGATGTGTTCTTGAGTTGAATAATGAGTTAATAATTAGTGAATTAAATAATATTTAATTCACTCCACTCATCACTAGTGTATTAGCCAGTTAAACGAAACACAACTAGTTCAACTAAGTTAAATCGAACACAACTCCACCAACTGTCTCATCAACTCCACCAAACTCTGCCACTGAAGTCCTAACTGAAGTCAACCATGCATGAACTCACCAAAACCCTAGGAATAGCATAATTCCTTCTGTCAGGTGCATGGGCCACATCTTTAGCTCCAACTGAAGTGTTGTAAGAGAATAAACTGAAGTTTATAGTCCAAATATTATTAAGGGCTAATAATATTTGACTGACCTATTTTTAGACAGGCAGTCTAAAAATAGACTTCGACCTGTATGTCTAAAAATAGAGGTCCATCTATTTTTACCAACTCGACCAATCATCCAAGAATAGCATACTGCAACTCCTAGACCATGCTCCATATGTCTAAAAATAGACATAGTCTAAAAATAGACTTTGCGCCAAAAATAGCCTGCGGGCCCACTTAGTGAAGGCGACTTCATTTCACTAAGCTCCATCATCTTGTTGCATTTTCAACATCCCCAAATATTGCAACCATTGTACTCCTAGTACAACATTAGCACCTCCCATAGGAATGGAAAGCATTGGACTATTCAATACATATTCCCCCATGGTTAGCTTGATATTATGGCACTTTCCAGAGCAATTTATAGTTCCTCCATTTTCCACCATCACTTGACACTTTGGCATTAGGTATAGGAAGAAATTCAATTCCTTGGCTACATTACAATGAATAAAATTATGGGTACTGCCCGAATCAGTAAGCACGATTACATTTCTCTTCTTGATATGTCCTTCTATCTTGAGAGTTTGAGGAGTGGTAATTCCTACCAATGCATTACACTATATGGTCAGACTCATTTCTTCTGATTCTTGTATTGGTTCTTGGTGTATATCCTCTTTTTTGTAAGTTTCTTGTTAATTTTCTTCTTCCTCTTCACAATATATGTAAAATAATTTCTTCTCGACACACTTATGACCTTTAGTGTATTTGCTATCTAAGCTGTAGCAAATCCCTTTTTATCTTTTTCTTCCAATTGTTGTGGTGTCGACCTTGTAGGTTGTGGAAATCTAGGAGTAGCAACACATCCATATTTATAGAAGTGAGTGGTGACTTCCTTCTTGCCATAATTTTACATTCAGCACTGCTTGCAGGCCGCAATGCCTTCTCCAATGAATCGGGTTCCAAAACTCGAACTTCATGTTGGATTTTATCTTTAAAGTGCCTATGAAGACATAAATCCTGTGTTCCTCTAGAATATCAGTTACCCTTATATTCAATTTTTGGAAGTCCTCAATGTGCTCCCCCACTGAACCCTTTTGTTCGATATTTATCAATTGGCTAGAGAAGGTGTTTCTCTTTTTATCCTCATAATGTGCTATCATTTCCTCCATAAAAATTGACCAAGTGAAAAAAAAATTACGGGAGCAAAACCATCGATACCATACAAATGTATTTTGTTATAAATGTAAAGTTGCAATGCATAACTTTTGTGTGTTTTTCACATTATTGATATCAAAATATTGCTCCATATGTAGTATCCATGTTACGAGATCCTTGCCATCAAACTTCCTCATATCCATTTTTGGAATATGGTGGTTCTTCCATGCAACATTAGAGTTTATGAAATCATGATTAACATTTACATTATTCTCATCATGAGTTTCGTCTACTATCTTTTCACCATTAGGAAACATTTCTTGTATCAACTTTGTCAAACCTTCCATGCCAGCTTCCATGCCATCCATCTTAGGTTGCATTCCATTCTTCAAACCATCCATCTTAGATTCCACGCCTTTCTTCAAACCATCCATCTTAGTTTCCATGCCTTTCTTCAAAGCTTCCATGTCAGTTTTGTTGCTCTTTGCAAGAGGGAAATTTGTTGCACTTGCTCTTGTAATTTTGATATGTCCTGTTGCCATTCTTCGTCTTCATGAGTCATAGTAGAGCCTTATAAAGGCTTAATGGGTGTTGAATTATTTTTAGGGGCCATTTGATAATCCAATACTGATATCTATTCTACAATATGCCCTAGGAATCAATTCAACTTGATTCTTCAAACAAGACTTATGTAATTCGGAAAAAAAAATACACACCTTTTACTTGTTTTTTAGGAGCTCGATATTGAAATTGACTTATCTCTATACTTGAAGATCCTCAATATCTGAAATTTGGCCTTGTAGTAGTCCTCTAAAGCTTCTTTCAAATGCCATAGGTCTGACTTGATTTGGATTCTTCAAGGCAAATTTATGTCCAATCTCCCACAATGACCTAATTATGGACTAGTTCAGTAGAGCGAACTTGTATGACTTTCCATGCATCACTGTTTGGTCCTTTCGCTCTGAAATTTATAGACAGGAAATTAAAGTCTGTGTAGTTCCAGTCACTTTTTACAGAATTCCAATCTAATTCTCAGAGAGAGAGTTATGAATATTTTCCCACGATCACCTCTTTGAGATGAAATTCAGGAGCTTGAAAAAGACCTAACTCCCACAGATCATATCTTCGAAAATATTGCGAACCAAGCTCTGAAATTTTGCGATGATGGTCCTCAAAATTTTGGTTTCGCGCTCTAAAAATTTCAGCTTTTGAACCTTCATAGAAAAAATTTATAGCGAAAATTCCGTGATGACCTTTTTAAGTGAAATTCAAGAGCCTGCAAAAATCCCTAACTTCCACAGATCATATCTCTAAAAATATTCTGAAGCAAGCTCTGAAATTTTGTGAAGATGTTCCTTAGGATTTTGGCTTCGCACTCTAAAAATTTCAGCTTCTGAACATTTATAGAAAAAACGTTATAGCGAAAATGCCAAGATGACCTGTTTAGAGTAGCGAAACCCTAGAATCCAAAGCTCTGATACCAAATGTTGTGAAACCAGCTCCAAAAATAGAATAAAAGAGATATCAATGCCTTAGAAATAAGCCACTTCGAGGGGGAAACCTCCAATACATTACATGAATGAAAAATTCTTGGATGATATAATTTACAAAACCTCCTTTCTATATATAGGGGTCCATGGGGCCATAATGCAATCCTAGTGGGGCCACAATGTAATCCTAGCCAACCTAACAATAATAATTTAAGGGCACAATAATAACAATATGGGGATTACAGGGGTATAGTAACAACAATAAGGGGGTTACACTAACAACAATAAGGGACTATACTAGTAATATAGGGATATAATAGGTGTTTCCACCTCATCATGAGCTCCATCTCATCCTTATCAAGTTGTAACCATTACAAGTGTCATCACTGTGTCCATGTGTCATGCCACATCATCATGTGGACTATAATGATGGATTATCAAGAAGAGGACAAAGTTCAATGTGTGTAAGTACAAGATTCATATGTGAAATATGAAAAGTCACATAGTAATATATGGACAAAAGAATCTTTATGAGAAGTCCAAAAGTCATTTAGAAGTTCAAGAGTTTTTTATAAGTCCAAAAGACATATTAGAAGTTCAAGGGTCATGAGGGTATTTCAATATTCATGGGGATATGAAAGGTCATTCCTCCTATTATAAAATCAACTTCATAACTGAAGAAAAGGGCTTTTGGAGGCTTAGGCTTTGGAGAGTTAGTCTTGGCTTCTCTAACTTGGCATAGGAGAGAAGACTATTCTTTAGAGAAGAAAGAAGTGACTCAATGTTCCACTACTATAGCTAGGGGCTCACCATTGTAATTGTGTACTTGGATCTTTCACCTATAATTGAAGCTCATTGTGCCAACACATTTTCATGCATGTATCGTGGATGTTTTGAGACTATTATTTCAATGTTTGTGATATATGTTTTGTTCATATGTACTAAGAAAATTGAACTACTTCATTGGATTTGGTACTTATATTGTTTAAGGTGTGTTGTATTTGTTTTAATGATCATGGTGTCTATGTGAAATACTTCAATAGATTACTAAAAAATATTTCCTTGCTCTTGTCCATCTCTCTTAGGATAGTAATACTACTTTCCTTCTAGAGACTCACTTTTTTCTCCCCTCGTGAAAGTCTCCATTTACACATTGCAATTGGTATTTCACAATGTCAAATTATTTTATTATTTCAAAGGTTATGTGCTAATCCCTTATTTTATCCATTGAAACCAAGGCTAACCTTATACTTATGGTGTCCAGGTCGATACTCCCGATGGGGCTACTATTCCAAATGGTTTGAGGTATAATCGAAACTTCACATCGGGGAGACCCCCTATATGTTGGTAGTGTCCAACACTGTCAACATTCTGGAACTAGGAGGGCCAAGTGAAAAGCTTTGTCCATTGAGTCTATTTTTCCAATCCATGATCTTAGATGGCTATTTTCCAAATCATAATCCTGGGATTTTTTTCAAAATATCTTGACCTCACCATACGCATGGAAATTATTCATAACTTGTCTCAATTTAAGTTTGATGGCCAGGGTAGACTAACTATCCTTGAAACTTCTTTCAATTTATTCATTTTTGTATCTCGAATGGAATTCATTGTAAATATGGTCAAAGTAGGTTGTTCACCTTCAAATTTGAGCATTGAGTTAAGAAATGGTCTCAGACATAACTAGTTGCTTCCATCCATTCATTTGAGAAACTTGTTAAGGAGATTATAGAAGCCTTTAACATGTATGATTATCAAGATGTATGTGATAGGATCAATCATATTAGAAGGAATTTAGGTGAATATTTAGAGGGTTTCCTTAGTCGGTTTCTTCACCTTTGTTGTGAGTTTCTTGAAGAATATTTTGACTATGATTTTATTAGCAAAAGGTTTGAGAACCTAATTCTTCTCTTGGTCAAATCTTTTGGATCTAAACCCCCATATGATTTCTCTCTTCCAACTTACATGAATCATGACATATTAAAAATATGTGAGGAGGAACCTACTATTCCTTTATTTCGTTATCCTTCTCCTTTCCAAGTACCAATCAGGGTGCCTATATAGATTAATGATCAAGTTGGGAAATCTGGAAATCAAACTATTGATTCATCCATTCAACCTCCATCCACTTCTCATGATCCACATCATATTGAGGAAAAATTGGAATGGATTAGTAATTTCATGGAGCCTAGAGTGAAAGATGATTCCTTGGTTTATCAAGATCATATCAATGTACATAAGCCCAATCTTGAATTTGATCCAAATGAAAACTTGGTTGCCTCTAGGAATACTCTAAAACCTCTAACACTTATGTCCCATGATTCCCTGTTTCATGATATGCTTGATCTAACTATTTCAACTCATAATTATGTTCAAATGTTGTTTAAAGTGGTAATAAAGAAAAAGGTAGTTATATTTCATATGGAGAGGAGAAAAGTGTTGAATATATGACCTATCTTCCTTGTTTTTTGGAAAAATCCATTTTGTGGGTAGAAACAATCTCCCTAGGTTCAGTGGCTTAACCTAGAAACAAAAAAACAAACTACACTATATTTCCCTAGAGAAATTTGAAATATAATAAGAAGACCTACTTGGTGTTTAGTTCGAACTTCCTTCTTCTCTTCATTCGCTCACTCTAGTCTAGCTTTAACTCCCAAAAGCAGAACCTACAAATTAGCCAAGACAATCAAATGGATCGAGATATATAATACGATATATTCAAATAACTCTAAATAAGAGATAAAGGAACCTTATTGTACACATGTATAATCAAAGACATGATCTATGGGAAAAATAATGCACTTTGTATTAATGATAACAAAGAAAGATTATAACCCTTTTTGAGGCCTTGATGTTGCAAATATATCCCAACCTTCTCGTCCTTTCTTTTCCACAATGATAAAACCTTCAATCTCACCAATGCATATGGATGGATTATGGATATACAAAGTCAAACTCAAAGCATAATGGTAGAATCAAAGTCTCCAAAATCCAATCCAGACTAGATTATAACAGGTACTGATTTTATAGGGAAAATGAGGAAGTTTTAGATCGACCATACTGGGGCTAGATCCACTTTGAAAGGAGGTAAGTTCCACTAGATAAGGGATAAAACCTCATTAGTAGGATTTTGAGATCATATTGGCGTGTGTGTGTTATATTATTTCCATGACTAGTCGCATGCGTGGGAGGGGGGTGAGGGGGTCACAACTCCCCTTGTTCATTGCACCATACACAATAGGGTGGTTATAGGGGGGGCGACAGCCCCCCTTGTCAGGGGGTTTGTTAGGGGGAGCTAGCACCCTTGCACGGGGTCGGGGAAATGCCCCAGGAATTTTTTTGGACCCTATAATAGGTGGGAATTCCTACATATGTTTTTGTGCATGGGTTTTGCACATGGTTTTGGGCATGATGATTTTCTGCCTATGGTATTTTGTAGTTCCGGTCAAGGGAACTATGGTTATGTTCTAATATAGGGTTAATGGATTGGGGTTTATGAATGATCCGACATGTATATATATGTATTGTAACATTGAAAGAAATATAATATAAAATCAATATGGTAGTCCTGGTTATGGGATCCAGGGGAAAATATTTGTGTATATTTGTTTTATATTCTCTCCATTGTTTATTGTTTATGTTTTAAGAATGTGTTTGCATGTAATTTCTGTATAGGGTTAAAACCTAGATTTTAAATCATATCTGTTTCGGCTTTAAGGGGATGGCTTTGTTGATGAGACATTTTTCTCAGGCTTGTGGTAGACCCTATTCAGTGGGATATCAACGAAATCGATTCTTGTGGTGAAAGAAGATGACGGGAAATGGAAAGATAGAGATCGAGAAATTTAATGGTCAAAGTTTTGAGTTGTGGAAGCTCAATATGGAGGATATGTTGGTGGATAAATATCAGTGGATCATGGTAGATCCGGATACTAAACCAACGGCAATTTCAGATGAATACTAGGAAAATTTAGATCGAAAATAAAATAGAAAAACATGGTTGTGTATCTTAGATTAAATATTGATGAATGTATCATGGGACTCTATAAGATGAAGGCTTTGTGGGAAAATTTAGGGACTCTATACCAATGTAAGTCTCTGGTGAACAAACCATTCCTACGGAAAAAAAATGTATAACCCGAGGATGAAGGATGGAGACTTGGTGATAGAGCATATGAATGCCTTTAATACTATGGTAATCCAATTGTTATCTATTGATATTAAAATTTCAGATGAAGATAAGTGCATCAATTTGCTATTTTCTCTACCAGATTTGTGGGATAGTTTGGTTGTTGCAATAGGTAGCAATACAACTACCTTGGAGTTTGATGAAAGAGTCTCATCCTTGCCGTTGGAGGAGATGAGGTAGAAAAATATGGGGGGCTAGAATGGAGATGCCTTATTTGCACGAGGATGATCCCAGAATAGAAACAAAAATAATTCCTCGAGTGGGAGATCTAAATATAGATGGATATCTAAATCTCCAATAAACCTATAAAGGTGTGTTAGAAATGCAGAAAGGAAGGGCACTACAAAAAGGATTGTATATCTAAAGCTCCTGAGGAAGGAAAGGATATGATGATGCTCCTTTTGTAGAGGCAAAAACCACGTTAGATGAAGGTGGGGATGTGTACTTGGCTTCTTCTTTAAGTACACATGTAGATCATGAGGTATGGATGATTAACTTAGGTGCATCCTTTCACTTCAATCCCCATAGGGAGTGGTTTTGCGATTATTAGAAATATGATGGTGGTGACGTCTTCTTAAGGGATGACAAGAATTCGTCAGACGTGGAAAATTCAAGATGAAGTTGCAAGGTGGAAAGATTAGAACACTTCTTGGTGTTTTGCATATTCCTGCATTGGCTAGAAATCTGATTTCTGTAAGCAAGATGGATGATGCAGTTGTAAAAATAGTGTTTGAGAAGGATACTTGAAATATGGTTTGGTGAGCGCTAGTATTGATGTGGGGAGTACGGATTGGAACTTTGTACAAGCTTCTGGGTAACACTATTATTGATGGGTGCAATGGTTATGTGGTTCCTGAAAGTGGAGCTAAAAACCCTATGGTCTCTAGAGAAAAGACCATGCCATGGCATCAAAGGCTTGGAAATATTTGAGAGAAGGGCCTTTTAATACTACATGGTAATGGTATGGTAGAAGGTATGTCTAACTGAACTCTATATTTCGATTTCTGTGAACATTGTGTATACAGGAAGCAGAATAAAGTGAGTTTCCCCTCTGGTGCTAAGAGGGTGAACCAACTATTAGAACTTGTACATAGTGATGTGTTTGGACCTATGTTATTTCCATCACTGGGTGAGTCTTGTACTATTTATCATTTATATATGACTTCTCAAGGAATACATCAGTATATTTCCTCAGGAATAAATATGAAGTCTTTGACAGGTTTAAGTAATTTAAGGCTCCGGTGGAAAACCAGACAGAGAAGAAGATAAAGGTGTTGAGGATAGATAATGGTGGAGAGTTATGCAAGAAGAAATTTGAAGAGTTATGTAAGAAGTGTGGTATAACATGACATAAGACTACTCCATACACACCTCAGAAAAATGGGGTTGTAGAAAGAATGAATAAGACATTGATAGAAAATGAAATAATCATGCTTAGTGGTGCCGGGTTAGGACATGAATTTTGGGTAGAGGCAGTGAAGAATGCATATTACCTGGTTAACATATCACTTTCATCATGGTTGGAGGATAAGACTCCACATGACGTATTGACTGGTAAGAAACCATCTCTTTCAAATCTGAGGGTGTTTTTATGTGATGCATATGTACATATTCAAAAGGAGAGAAGAACTAAGTTGGATAGTAGATCTAAGAGGTGTATATTTATTGTGTATAAGGATGGTTTAAACTGTTATAAGCTTTGGAACCCATAAACAAGGAAGGTAGTGTACAACCAAGATGTGGTGTTTATAGAGGTGAAATATGTTATTAAACATGAATTCCTACCAAAGGAACCTGAGAATATAGAGTTTGAGCTGAAGGAGGAAGAATCAGACTCTACAACAGAACAAGAATCAGAAGAGGAAGAGCTAGAAACTCCATCTTTGAGACGATTAGTTTGAGAGAGAAGGCAACTACAAAGGTATAATCCATATGCTTTCTATTCAAATTTTGCTTTATCTATTACTGATGATGATACCATGACAAACTATGGAAAGATGCCATGGTTGATGAAATGTTACTTTTGGACAAAAATGAGGCTTGGCATCTGGTGGAGTTGTCAGCTGGAAGGAAACCCATTGGAAGAAAATGGGTGTTTAAGAAGAAGATGAATGCAAAAGGAAAGGTGGAGAAATACAAAGCTCAATTAGTAGTAAAAGTTTATTCCCATATGTCGGGAATTGATTTTGGTGATATTTTTTCTCTTGTTTCCAAGTTAGATTCTATTAGATTATTTTTATTTGTTGTTGCTGCTTTTGATTTTGAGGTAGAACAGATGGATGAGAAGACAACATTTCTTCATGGGGATCTGGAAGAAGAGATCTACATGAAGAAAATTGAAGGCTTTGTGGTGAAGGGTCAGAAAGAACATGTATGCAGGTTAAAAAAGTCTTTGTATGAGTTAAAAATGTCACCGAGGATGTGGTATCATAAATTTGTTACATATATATGGGGAGTTGGATTCACAAGAAGAAAATTTGATCATTATGTGTATTTTAAATTAATTGGTGACCATGTTATTTATTTGGTCTTGTATGTGAATGATATGTTGTTGATTGGAAATGACAAATAAATTATCTAGGATTTGAGGACCCAATTGACCTCCAAATTCAACACAAAGGATCTTGGTGTTGCAAACTATATTTGGGGCATGGAAATTAAATGAGATCGGGAAACAAGGAAGCTATAGTTAAACCAGAGGAAGTGCACCGAGAAAATATTGTAGAGGTTTAATATGCAGGATAGTAAACCGATGAAGGTTCATATTCCTGTAGATGTAAATTTATCTGCTGAGCAATCTCCCAAGACACAAGAAGATGAATAGGAAATGTCCTGTGTTCCATATGCAAGTGAAGTTAGTAGCCTAATGTATGCAATGGTATGTACTAGAACAAACATTTCACATGTAGTGAGAGTATTGAGAAGGTTTATGTCAATACCAGGAAAGGAGCATTGGATAACAATGAAGTAGGTTTTCAAGTATTTACGTGGCACTAGTGATTATGGTATGTGCTACCAAGGAAGACTAGGATTGGATAAAGTTTTGGACATCCATGACATTTTTGATGTAGACTGGGATGGAAATCTAGATCATAGAAGATATACAAGTGGGTATGTGTTTAACCTATTTGGAGGAGTAGTCAATTGGATGAGGAAAAAACAGTTTGTAGTGGCTATTTCAAATACGTAGGCTGCATACATGGCATCCACTCATGCAAGTAAGGAAGCAGTTTAGTTGCAGATATTGTGTTCAAGTATGCGGTTGGTACAACGATCTATAAGGATAGACTATGACAAAAAAAGTGCATTTTTCTTGGCAAAGAACCCTTTTTATCATTCAAAGACAAAGCATATTGATGTTCGGTATCACTTGGTGAGGGATTTGGTTGAGGGAGAAAAGGTGTTTCTAGTAAAGGTGGAAACTTTGAAGAATGCAGATGCATTTGAGATGTCTATGAGAATTGAGAATTTTTCTTGGTGTAGAAAAAAAAATGGGCGTTACAAAGATGGACCAATGACTAAGCTCTCTTGTTAACCCTTGTGGAAAAAAAACAACAAGTGGGAAAATGTTGGGTGTGAGTTATATTATTTCCACAACTAGTCGTACGCGTGGGCGGGCAATAAATCCCTATATTTGTTGCACTAGGCACAACATGTGGGTCACAGGGGGGGCGACATCCCCCCTTGTCAGGGAGTTTGTAGGGGGGTAGTAGCCCCCCTACACAGGGTATGGGGCAACACCCTGCCATTTTTTTTTGGACCCTATAATAGATGGGTGAGCCTACCTACTGTTTTGTGCATGGGTTTTGCACATGTTTGGGCATGATGATTTTCTTCCCATGGTATTTTGTAGATCTGGTCAAGGTAAATACGATTATGTTCTAATCTAGGGTTAATAGATTAGGGTTTATGAATTATTTGGCATGTATATATATATATATATATATATATATATATATATATATATATATATATATATGTATGTATGTATTGTAACATTGAAAGTAATATAATGAAAAATTAATTTGGTAGTCCCAATTTTGGGATCAAGGGAAAATATCTGTGTATATTTGTTTTATGTTCTTGCCATTGTTTGTTTTTTTGTTTTAAGAATTCGTTTGTAGGTAATTTCTGTACAGGGCTAAAACCTACACATATTCAACATAGATTGGATGAATCAAATCCTAAAGATATTGCTATCACTCATTATTTTTAACACTTTCATTGATAGGGTTCTACATGTCATTCACCCAGGTTCTTGTTGTCTCATAAGTCATTTTCATGAAAATTTTGAAAAAATTGCATTTGGTGATGTCTACCTAAAGATACTGCTATCACTCATTATTTTTAACACTTTCATTGATAGGTTTCTACATGTCATTCACCCAGGTTCATGTTGTCTCATAAGTCATTTTCATGAAATTTAAAAAAAAATTGCATTTGGTGATGTCTACCTTAAGTTTAAAACCCACCTCTAACCATGTCATGTCAGTCAAATCAACCTCATCTCATATAGTTCTCATACCCATGCTTTTAATAACAAAATATTCCACTTGTTAGTTTT
The DNA here is from genome assembly GCA_034641835.2 of Pinus albicaulis. Lineage (NCBI taxonomy): Eukaryota > Viridiplantae > Streptophyta > Pinopsida > Pinales > Pinaceae > Pinus > Pinus albicaulis. The sequence continues at coordinate 325,235,560 of CM076573.1, forward strand.
ACACAGTTTCGTAGCGAATTATATGGCAAATCAGAAGATTTCATTATGAAACTGTCTAACAGTTCCATAGCAAATCTGTCAACATTTAAATGGTTTTCACTACGAAACTGGGTTTTTTCCTGCAGAGTGTCAGAGTGGTGTGAGGTGTCAATTTTCAATAGGAAAAAGAAAGGGGTGAGGTCATTTGATTTTTTTATTATGATTCCCAAACATGCAAAGCCATATCTGCTGTCATCATCATCAAAATCCAAGTTGTCAAAATTACCTTTAAAACTTTATCCCCAAGCTACTCTTTGTCATTCAACGTTCAATTATTGCATGTGAAGTATCTCACTATCACTATTTGAGATCAGCTTCACCACACAAAGCAGGTTGTTGTTTGAATTTGATTCTGCAGGTGTCATCAACAAGCGAGGAAGAAAGAAGTATAAAGCATCATGGCATCGAAGAAGAAAACAAATAAGGGTGGTTATTGTGTAAGGTAAGAGCCTATGGATTTGAAGTTGCTGAATGGATATCCAACTACTATGGAGGCTTTCAGGAAGACAAGCTGCCTACAGTTCTGCCATAAATTGTGGGGTTTCCATGCACATGTATCCAAAGACTTTGCAACAAATTTTACAGGGACAACATCAAAATTTGGGATTTTGAATTTCACAGTGTCACCAGATATTATCTCCCAAGCTACAAATATTCATAGAAGTTGTGAAGAATGGTTCAAAGGCACAAAATTTAGAATGCAAGGTTGCGAAGAGTTTCTCAAGCAGGAGTATAGAGGAGCTGACATGACCAATGGCATCCTCAGGGGTTATATGAAAGAGAATTATGCAAAGATGCTGTTGGTGATCCAAAAATACTTCACCTGTGAAGGGAGATTCCACACTATTTATTCTTATCATATTAGAATCCTTTTGCATTTTGTTGGTAAGAAACCACTTAAACTTCCCTTATTTTTATACAGAAGTTTGGGAAAGATATCAGATAAAGTTCAGGTCAAGATAGAAGGTAATGAAACATCAATATTTCACCATGGTATGATAAAACTGTTAGTGCTGGAAGAATTAAAAAGGTTAAATAGAGATTGGACCTCTTTTATTTTTATGAGTGGGTATGAAGTAGATGCAGTTACTCCAAAGAAAGTTTGAAAACCTAAAACTATTACATCTCCAGCTGTAATAGAAGGGATTGATGAAGAAGGAAGACAATTTCCTATAGAACCTATGGACATTGAAGTAGAACCTATGCAAGAAACTAATATCCCTCGGCCAACACCTGCAAAACATAAACTGAAAATTAGCAAACAAAGCAGTAAGAGGATAACAAGGAGTCAGACATTGGCCAAAGGAAACCTGGAAGACATCCTCCAGGCAATAGATATTGAGGAGTCCCCAATAGTGCAGGCAGAAGATATTGAAGGTGATAGAAGAAAATTGAAGAAAGGTAAGTCTATCAAGAAGTTGGATTTTGCAGGAGAGGATGTTGGCTTCATGTTTCAGCCAAGGAAGCCAATGACCAAGTCACAAATTGCAAAGAATGCCGTGGAAAGCAAAGGAGCAGAAAAATTTAGTGAAGGTAAGAAGCCATAAAACATCATATATTTATCCCCATCATCATAAGAAGTTTTCAGTATGCAGAGAAAGGGAAATGAGAAGATGGTTGGAAAATCAGAAACATAACTCCTCACAGAATAACTAAGAGAAGCAAGAGAATAAATTCTTGAGTTAAAGTTGGAAGCAGAGAAGTACAGGTCTTAAAAGGCCGAGTTTGATCAGATGATGAAAAAATGGGACAATGAACTCTCAAGTGTTTCAGAATCTATGAGTAATGCTAAAAGACTACTGAAAAGAACCCAACCTCTAAGACTTGTGGCCAAACATATCAGGAAGATGAATTTTCACTTGCAAGCTGAAAAAATATCATTACAAAATGAAGTGGAAGACCTTCAGGAAAAAATGGACATGATTCAAGATGAACTGGAGAAGAGAGGACTGAAAACGAAAGTGATTGAAGAACTTGAAGGTCAACCTATTGCTAATGAAGATGAAACACCTAAGGATTGAAGAGTTGAGCTAAGAAATTTTGGTTAAGGTTTATAGCTTGAAAGTGACATAAATTTTGGCTTAGAAGACGAAATTTTGAAGAAAGTTACAAAATATGCAATTTCTGCCTTATTAGGTAGTTTTTTAGAGAGCTCCAGGCTTGAAGGCCGAAAAACGCTACAAAATTTAGGAATATTTCTTTTGGTCTTTAAAATCAGTTTTATGAAGAACTAAGGAGGTATTTTGATAGTATTTAGATATTTTGACCTGAAAAATACTTTTTGACCAATAGAGGTGGTAGAAGGAAAGGTTAAAAGACAGAAACAAGCTCGCTACTAAACTATGCTACGAAATTTCCTAAAGATGCTCTGTTTGCAACAAGCTGTTTTTGAAGGGTTTTTGAAGGTTCGAAAGGCATATGGAAGACCAACAAGCCACGTGGAGGCATCCAAACAGATAAGGAAACATCTCAACAAATATTCATCACTTGGCATGTGTGCCATTCATACAAAACAACATGAAGACAAAATTATAGTTATTGTTGATCCTTTCCTAGAAAATAAGACAGCTGTTGCTAAATTCTTGGAAATTACATTTATGTATTATGTCATGGAGAATTCCATTCAAGAATCTGATATTTATCTATGTAATGGTCCCAATATTAGAGAAGTGGAGGAACTAAATGTAATTAGAGTCCCATTAGGAGAGAAACTCTTAAATGAATAGGTTTCTTTTTATGTTCTAGAAATAGAGTTGTCAGTTATGATTAGCTGTCAGAGTCAAGGTCGATGATCTAGAATCCTATGTAATGTAAAAAGACTCTATTTATAGATAGAAGATCGAATATCAAAGGGTTGGAGAGTATTTTACTACACTGCTATATTTTGTAAAACTTTCAGCTTTCAGTAATATACAGTGGATGTTTTGGCCTTCTTCACCTAAGATTCGAATGAAGTGTTCAATGAGTTATATGTCCTATATATTTCATGTTTAATATCTATAGTTAGTTTATATCTAATTGCTCATAACTATTGGAAACATGCTACTAACTTCCTTTAGATGTTAAACTGCTCTTTTTCTTCCTGTATTGTGTATGTGTACCACCTTTTCATTGAAACTTCCATTTGCCTCAGTTTCCACAAGGAGGATTATTTCATTGACTTGTCTAATGTTGACTCCATTTGCCCAATGGTAGCAGTCCTTTACATTTTCAACCTGCAATCAATTATACTCAATTTACAATCATAGAGTCAGCCATCTAATTGAGTTTCATTGAAAACCATAAATTACCTTGAGGGAGCCCTCTCAGACTGGAGAGGCTAATCTTTAGTTCAAAGTTGGTTGAAACAGTTACTCTAAGTTGTCTGGTGGAGTAGCCTATTAGTACCAATTTAGAGATAACAGATTCTACAGAAGGAAGATTCAAAATTCTATTTTATATTTCCTCATTTCCAAGTGTCATCACACTTTTAGTACAGGAAACTTGCACTGACCAATGAAAGTTGCCTGTATTCAACATGCAACATTTCAATTTTTCATGAAGCTAAGTGCGATGGAGTCTTAAATTAGGTCTTTGAGCCAATTTAATCCAAGATTCTTATAAATTTTGGGAATAATTTTCCTTTTGGCCTTGCAGTGGATTGATGCAAAGTGTAACGAATGATGAGAGATCCATGTTTGGGACGTTTTGAGTAAGCGCAGAAAAATGGCCTGTAAAATTACCTTCCTCTTTCAAGATGATAATCTTGCATATCTGTCTGATCATTGATCTTGTAATATTGACAATATGTCAAATGATCCTAAGCCTTGCATTCAAGTTGAGACTTTAGATAACCATCACCTTGACATCCATATTTCTACAATTAAATATGGTGATGAGTACCCAAATACATCGAATGATATATTTTCTTCCTTTAAGGACTTGGATTTTCAAGGTATCGATTCTGAATCTGCTTCTCATAGCTTGAAATATTCATTTATGGGATGAGATACTATTTCAATTCAAAATGATTCTGAAAATTTTCAGATTCATGTATCTTCAGATATAAAATTTGAGGAAATAAGTTGTCAAGATTTTGAATCTTCAATAAATCATATTGAATTAAATCAAGGTCAATATAAAGATCATAGTGACATGCCTTTATTTGATCATTATGCCGATGAATATTATTTTGATTCAATTAATATTCAACTTGACTTAGTTACAACTAACATCTCTCCTCCTTATTCTTACCAACTTTTCTCACCTTTGAAAAATCATCATTGTACCCGAATGTGTTTGATGAATATGTTAGACCAACAATTTTTCCTAATTATTTATATCTCTACCTGATTGGTTATGGTTGTTACCAAGTACAATATGGTGTGATCCTAAAATCGGAGGATGAAAAGCCTTAATGAATTTGTCATGATCTCTTCAATTTTAAATCTTGCATAAGTCAGGAGGAAGATGTCCCAATTCTATATGATCAAGGAATTTTTCCGATTGATGCATTTGAATATTTTATACATAAATATTTTAATATGCCTCATCTCAAATATAATAAAACCAGTGGCACTAACAATTTTTTCATAAATACATGTCAAGATAGTGGCGCATATCTACCTGTTGATTTTTCCTACCCACCCAGAATTGTTGATCCACCATCATAATGTTTAGAGACTTGTTAGGAAGTCAAGGCACTTCAACCCATTTTGGTGGCTATATCAGGTTCTCACAATCCCATTGAGATCTCTGAAATAAGTTGGATCCAAATTTACGCACATAGATATTCCTTAACATTCATACACTGGTTATGGTTTCATTCATAAAGGACATTCAGTGTTTCCAAGTCAATCTTCCTGATCCCCAAGATAGAATTTATGATCAGATAAAGGATTATTGCTTGGTTAGTCCTTTTTCATGTCAGTCCATTACATTAGACAAAGGATTGGAGAGCACATCTTTTACGGATCCTTATAGCCTTAAATTCTGTCAAGATAAAGGTCATTATAGGTTGGAAAATTTATCTCTATTTAACTCTTTTGAAATTGATTACCTTCTCAGTTATCTTGTGTATGTCATGAAGCTAACCATTTTCATGACACATTTCCTCTTCTGGAGTGTTTTCAAATGTTTCAATCATTCACTGGACCAAAACCCTTGTGTTGGTATAAATACTGGTTTTTATTTAACACATGTTTCTAATTTTTTGTCATCTTTGTATCTTAATTATTTTCTTGGATTCATAATATCAAAAATTATTTTATATTCCCTAAGAATTCGTAACGTTGATTTTTCATGTAGTTGGATACTAATTGAACCAATGTAAAATCAAGAATCTAATGTGTTGACCAACCAATCTGATCATAATACTAGTTCTAACAATGGTCACCCAATTAATTATTTTCCTATAAGAATATATGATGATAAATTTTTTATAGTGGCTTATTTTGTTAAATCCATTGATTTCTTTGCTTCATCATTTCATTTTTTAGATGTTTGTCGGATAGTTGAGGTGCTTCAGCGTGAGCAGATGGTTATGTCATGTCCTCGCCATCTTGATAATATTTTTGAGAAAGATCATATTAAATTCCTCTTAGAACATTATCTTTGTGATTCGACTGCTTTGATTGAAATTTCATTCTATAAAATATTTCAAGGTTTTCAAACCCATTTTTGTGAGTATCATGATCCAATTGTTGAATGGTTAGAGAAGTATTACTTGGCAAGCTCTTGTGCTAGTAATAATTTTTGATCTTTTCTGATGTCTGCTAAGAAAGATAACACATATGCAGGTATATTCACAAAATTGTTTTGAGGTTTGTTTGTTTATGGTTCTAAAAGAAAAGGTAAAATTGTGAAACAGATAGAATTAGTTCCTAAGACATATATTTCTTCTGTTTGCCAAGACCTTCAGTTCATTATGCAAGATTTTTAAGTTGTTATACTTTCTTTTACACAATGATTTATACTATGTTTAATTGTTTTCATATTTATGTTTGCAAGTCGGGAACTATGGTGGCTGCATTGGAAATATTATTACACTTAAACCTGACCTTCTAGCCAATTAGGTTAGGAGTAGGTCTAGTTGCATTCTAGTTTCTTTTGTACACTCATCCTGCATTTTCTCTCCATCTAGTCTCTACATTTGTTTTGTTTTCTTATTTTCTTCTAAATGTTGATTTTAGTTTAGTTATATTATTACTTCATTATTTTGATTCTCTTTTTTTTGGTTTTGTCAGGTATTTCCTTTTATGTTTTGCTTAATAAGACTTTGCATGAAATATGCTTCTGCTTGAATCAAATCACAATGTCACAAAACTTGAAAAGGGAATTTGTCCTGGATTATATGTTATCCTCTTCTCTAGAGTTATATGTCTTTAAATTCTATGATGTTTAAACGAAAAATACAATCTGTTCTGGAAGGAAAGCCTTTGGTCGAACTATGAATACTGTATCCTTATTAGGATCTTCACTCCTAACTCAACCTTGTATTGAATGGTGTTTTGAATTGTTGGCTCAACCAAGTAGAGAATGGAAAGGATAAAAATTTAAAATGGGCATATAACTTCAGTTCTATTTCAAATCCCTTAAACAAGGAACAAACTTTCCTTCTCTTAAAAATTCAGGATCCCTCTTCCACCTAGGCTATAAAATTTAAATAAATGCTTCAAGCATATATTTAGGAAAATAAAAACAAGGGTGAAGAAGAGAAAGGATTCCTGCATAGAGAGGTGAAGACAAAAACTTCACTAGGGTACTATTGAGGCCTGCTAGAAGCGAAGCGATGCTTGTGATTCCTTGAGGTGACTCCGCTAGGGTACTGTTTAGGCTCGTTGGGAGCAGAACAACACCAAATAATGTGCTTATCAAAAGCTCAATATACTTATTATCCTTATCCCCTACCTAAAATTTGAGGTATGAATTGTCTTATGATGATGTGTTTCAAGCTGAACAAGGTAAGGAAGAGACCATATCTTTAACTAGGATAAGAGGCAAAGCTGGGGTAATCCACATGGAAAATCAATACTTCCCAAAAGGATGAGACCATTCAATTAAGGGTAACACCTGGACAAAGACGCTGGAGTTCTACCAATGTTTTTCAAAGTGTTTATGCTCCGATAAACACCCTCCAATTTTTTTCCTACACTTTAATTTTGGAGCTTGTTGAGGATCATACAATTTTTTGCTCTATGGTAATTTCATTGTATTTGATGATTGTGATAAATTTTCGAGTCTTTTTCTCAAAATATAAACGTCAAATTAACTTGCTCACTCATGCTCATTACTCAGAGAATTTGCAAGCGCGTTTCCTTTATGCAAGTTTGAAAAAGCATAGCACAATCCCTCAAGACATTTCCTATGTGATGTTCAACCTATGTCAATAGTTGGTACACACTTTATTTAACAATGTACCTCAATTTGGTCGCATTCGTACTAATATTTTGGTGAGTTTTCCCAACTATCTATTTTGCTTGTTTTCACCTTAATAAGCATCATTTTCATGTTTTCTTCACTTTGGCATGTGTCACTTTCAAAGTCATTCGCGTTTGCAAGTGTCATTTTCATGTTTTCTTCTTATTGGAGGTGTCACTTTTATTGTTTTCACTCTTGTATGAGTCACACCTTCACATATCACTAGAGTTAGTTCTAGCACACCCATCTACACTAAATGGTCCTACATATCAATAGAATATGCACTAGACACATTCCTATTTCTTAGCACACCTTTTGGTTATAATTGTCAGTTATGTCGCAACTTGTGTTCTAAGTGTCATAATGTGTCACCTCTACTATCACACTTAGAAATAAGTGTAACTTTGCTATCATTTCAAGGTGTGATCTATTTTCATGATTCTTGTGTATTCCTGTGGCTGGTACTAAAGGAATTTATGTGTGTGGTTGATTATAGGCTTAGTATTTTAGCTAAAAAATGAAAGTTCTCAGAATTGATTACAAACTGAGCGACCACGACTGACCCATTGCCAGGATTCCAATGCAACTTGTTTCATTGAGAACCAAGTTCGGATGAGGAATTTATGATATAGTGATCACCGTTTAGAACAAGAATTTTTTTATAAAACAATTGTAGAGCAGGTACAAGCTGATGACATGGTAGGCCAGTAAACATTTAGGGAATCTTCTTCAGTTTGTGTCCAATAGGATAGTGACAAGTGTCACTGCTGGATTCGCCAGTTATGTTTGTGATGGTGAAAATTTCCCAATGACTTCCAATATCCTCCTAGGGTTGAATTTGATTTTTATTTTATTTTATTTTATTTTTTATTTTTTTATGTTGGAGGACATCCCAACCAGGGGCTGCCACGTGTCCTATATTGCAAAGTCTGAAGACCATGGAAATCAAAGGTTTAATGAGTAATATTATTGGAGGCGCATATAAACTATGCTGTGGAAAATTGTCCAAAGTCTCGGATATAATATTTGGTGGCGCGTTTGAAGCTTGGAGGCGTTATATAAATCCGATGGTATATAATATGTGTTGGTTACGGTGCAAAAGACTTATGAGGGGCGAGGTCGGGGATCAACCCCAAGACCTCCTCCGTTCTACTACGTGCTATTACCAATGGGCCACGACCCTGTTCGTTGTAAAACAATGCACCCCAAATTTACTTGAATATTGATGCGAATCTGGTGGTGGGAACAAAGGGGGCCAGCCCCGTGGGCCAACCCTCCTCCACGTGACTGCACCATAAAACCATGACTAAGTGCCTCCCACTAAGCGTGTTTAATGCGTACTTATATGCCATAATCACACTTATCCATTAATTTAAGATTGCAGTTAGTTTGGAGGATTTTAGGGGCACCACCATTTTCGGCGGGAATCGCCAAATTTATCGGAGTTAGTTGGAGTCCTTCTAGATTTGGAGGAGAAATTGGGGAAAAATTTGTTTTTTCCATAACTGAGTCAATTTTCGACCAAATTGAGCTCAGAAAGAGTCATTCTTGGCTAATTGGCTTGCTATGAAAACATTGGAACAAGTTGAAGAGGAAAAGGATCAAGTTTACAGAGTTTTTTGTTACCTTGAAGAATTTTGAAGCCCAGGGCCACTAAGAGGGAAGGCCATGCCTAAAGCATCTGAAGGCCAAATTGAGTAAATAAATAGTCATTTATGATATATTTCGACATTTTGAACTCATTGGAGCATGTTCCAAGAGAATTTGGTGCATGTAAACAACAATTTGAGCACTATTTAGGTAATATAGAGGCCTAAGCCATGGAAGCTGGACCAAGGAGATGTAGCCCAGGAGGGGTGAAATCCTTCATCAAAACTATGTTTTAATGGATCAATTGTGATGGTTTTCTATTATTTATGTTGCTTCTATTCATCCTTTTAAATTCATACTTTTTGCTTTCAAATTCACTCATAAAACTCAATTTAATTTCCTGTTTTGACACACATAAGCAACAAGGAAACCTATACATCCAGCATGAGATCAGTAAATAAGTTCTATATCTGAAAATGAAATTAGCACAACAAAACTAACATTCATAATTCAGATCAAGTTGGTATCAGAGCTTGGTTGAAAGGAAATGTTATTTTCTTGATAGTTTCTTGAGTTTTGTGCAAGTTTAATGGTTGCAAATTTGTGATGCTGACAAAGATAAAGTTGTAGAAAGGTGAAGGGAAATTATTGGTTGCAAGTCCTGAGATTAGGACCAGAAGAAGGAGAGCTCCAAGAGCACCATCTTCACCTAAAATTCCACTAATAGCTGCACTTTAAGAACCTCAAGTTCTGTCCCAAGAAACTGAGATTGAAGAGGTACAGATTGCACAAGAAGCTGAGTTGATTGAAGAGGTACAAGCATCATAAGTTGAGCTTGAATCCATAGCCATCATGTCAAGTTTTGGAGAGACTCAAGGACATTAAGAAGAGGAAGATGTCAAGAGAGAATTCAAAGACATAAAGAGGATGTTTAACGTTGTGTTTGATGTATTTACTGCTGGGATGACAAGAGAAGGTTGTAAGCCTACATATGGAGAAGGAACTTCAGATGGTAAGAAGCATGAAGATAAGAGTTCAAAGGGAAATGGAGGAAAGCCACCTCCATCTCCACCATCTTCATCATCCTCATCATCTCCATCTGCATCATCTTCCACTTCCACCACAAAATCCACCCACACTCACACTCACTCAAAAGCCACAAAAGGAAAAATTCCATCACTAAAATTGGACATTAAGTTTTAACTTCCCATGTACAATGGTGAGATAAATGCAGAGAGGCTTGAAAATTGGATATGTCAATTAGAGGTGTATTGTAGAATTCGAAAGCTTCATGAAGACGACATAGAGATCCAGTTGGCTTCATTAAGGCTAGAAGGAGCAACACTAGTCTGGTGGGAAGCAAAGACTCAAGAGGAAATGTGAATCCATGGTAAGATATCCATTTCTTGGGTTGAGTTTATTTCTTACATTAAAATACAATTTTATCCTTTAGCCTATATTCAAAAAGCCATTATGAGTTGGAAATATTTTAGGCAACTCAAGGGTCAAATAGTTCAAGAATATACCCAGGAGTTTAGGAAAAGGGATTTGTTGTTAGGAATAAACTTGAATTCCCAAGATACACACTTGAAATACATTGGGAGTTTACATTCCTATTTGAAACATACTATCCTTATGTTTAACCCAAGAAATTGAGATGAATTTTGTCTTCAAGCCACACACTTAGAGGCAAGGGGGAAAAAAAACATAGATGATAAAAGTGAAAGTGAGGGTAAAGGAAAAGGAAAGTTTTATGGAAGATGAAAAAGAAATAGCTCTATAAAAAGAGAGATAGAAAAACTCACATGCGAAAAATGTTCAAAGACCGGCCATGATGAAGACCATTGTTGGAAACTTCATCCAGAATTGAAACCAAATAGACTAAAAGTCAAAGAGAAGGGTAAAACTGTTGCTATAGTTGAACATGACTTACGGTCAGATTTCGAAGACGAGACAAATATTACAACCATGGGTTTGAAAGGTAAACATGTTGCAAGCACTATTTATTCAAATTGTTCAAATGATACTCATGATGAAGATACAAGAATATAAATTTTCCATATTAGAGTTGTCTCTAAACATACTAAGATTGATACACTTTTTGATAGTGAGTCACAAGCTAACTTGATTTATGAAGTTTTGGTTAAGTAACTAGGTCTTGAAACTATTAGAAATCCAAGACCATATCCTTTGGGTTGGATATGTAAGAATGAAAACTTGCAGGTTACAAGGAAGTGCTTACTACGATTCACCATCAACTCAAACTTTTTTGATGAAGTTGAGCTTGATGTGGTGCCGCTTGAGATAATAGGTATTCTATTGGGAAGTCCTTATCTGTATGATAGGAAAGCAGTATTTCATCGCCATGAGAATAAGTATCACTTGTTTAAGGATGGAATTGAGTACATAATTAGAGTGTATAAGAAGAAGACAATTTTTTCTTTTATACATGCAAGTGAAATGAAGAGGATAGTGAATGCAAGTTAGAACTTGACATTGTTGATGATCAAACAAAGAGATGTATTGAATCAAAATTTTCAAAAATATGCTTATGCTTGTAATGAGTTGTTTCAGGATTTTAACAGGTTTCCTTTGAAATAAGGTGAACAAGATGTAAAACATTTATAGCTGTCAACATCAGTGTTGAGTAGCGTTGGAAACAAGATGCCAGTGAAAAAGAGTGCAAAGGTCAAAGAGAAAGTGAAAAAGCAGCTTGGAAAAGAAGGCATGGATTCCAAAAATGCTAATTTATGGTTTCCAAAAGGTACATGGAAATTGAGAAGATACTTGGTCAAGAGTCGACACAACTACAAAGCGAGATCAACTAAAAATCTCCATGGTGACAGTGTGCAAGGCGAGAAAGTTTTTAAGTTTCCTTTGATTTCGGACCAAGGTAGGAACAAGATGGTTTCTTCAAGAATAGCTTGCTGTTATGAAAATTCAGAAATATTGTAGCATAACGATGTCAATGAGAGCAAGAGAAGGTTGCAAGAATGAAGGAGAAAGTTGAATTTTTGTGAAAATCTCCAAATGATGAAAATACGAAAATTTCAGTGGATAGAGACTGGAAGGTTGAGGGAACAATACCCTCATCCACATGATCATTAATTAGAGAGATTTTGGGGTCCAAAAGGCTTCTAGTGGGGAGGAATGATCAGAGGCTCAATATTTTAGCTCAAAAAATGAAAGTGCTTAGAATTGATTGCAAAATGAATGACTGCAACTGACCTGTCGCCAGGAATCCAACGCAACTCGTTTCGTTGAAAACCGAATTTGGATGAGAAATTTATGGTGTGCTGATCGCTATTAAAAACATGCAAATTTTTATAAAAAAATTTGCAGAACAGGTACAGGCTGATGACATGACATCCCAATCAGCATTCATGGAATCTTCTTCAGTTTGTGTCCAATGGGACTGTGAAAAGTGTCACTATTGGATTCTCCATTTTGGTTTGTGAAGGTGAAAATTGCCCAATGACCTTTAATATCCTCCTAAGGTTGAATTCGTTTTTTTTTTTTTTTTTTTAAATGTTGGAGGAAAACCCAACTAGGGACTGCCATGTGTCCCCTGGTGGACCCCCTCTCCAACATCTGGTTCAAATTTTATTTGGTTTATTCCTAAGGTTCGAATAATATGGTGGGAAATTTAATTATTGGTTGGTACATTTTTAAACCTAAGTCCTAAGTCCGAATGGTGGAGATAATACATATTTTCGGTGGCTTATGGTAAGTTTATTAATGGAGGAGCATGTATTATTAAACTATATGGTGGCATTGCAATATTCATTGAACCTAAATCCAAAACTATGGCATATTTATAAACTATGGTTTTGATATTCTGTTGGCACATTTATATTTCAAAGTCTGAAGACCATGGAAATCAAAGGTTTAGAGTAATATTATTGGAGGTGCATATAAACTATGCTATGGAAAATGATCCAAAATCTGGGATATAATATTTGGTGGAACGTTTAAAGTTTGGAGGCGTTATATAAATCCGATGGTATATAATATACGCTGGTTACGGTGCAAAAGAATTATGAGGGCAGAGGTCGGGGCTCGACCTCAAGACCTCCCCCATTCCACTATGCATTATTAAAAATGGGCCATGGCCCTATTCGTTGTAAACAAGGCACCCCACATTTACTTTAATATTGATGTGAATCCGGTGGTGGGAATGGAGGGGGGCAACCCCACGTTTCAGCCCTCCTCCACGTGACCGCACCATACAACCATGAACAAGTGCCTCCCACTAAGCGTGTTTAATGCGTACTTATCTACCCTAATAATGCTTATCCATTAAGTTAATAATATATTCAGGTTGGCGGATTTTTATGGGTGCCACCATTTTCAGGAGGAATTGCCAAATCTGTTGGAGTTAGCTGGATTCGTTCCAGATTTGGAGGAGAAATTGGGGAATTTTTTTTTTTTGCCATAAATAAGTCAATTTTTTACCAAAGTGAGCTCAGAAAGAGTCATTCTTGGCTAATTAGCATGCTATAAACACAATGGAACAGGTGCAGAGGAAAATGAGCACCTTTATAGAGTTTTTTTTATTACCTTGAAGTATTTTGAAGCCTATGGCCACCAGGAGGGAAGGCCATGCATAGAGCATCTGAAGGCCAAATTGAGTAAATAAATAGTCATTTCTGATAGATTTCAACATTTTGAACTCATTGGAGCATGTTACAAGAGCATTTGATGCATTTAAACAGAAATTTGAACACTATTGAGCTAATATAGAGGCCCAAGCCATGGAAGCTGGACCAAGGAGATGTAGCCCAGGAGGGATAAACTCCTTCATCAAAACTCAATTTTAATGGATTGATTGTGATGGTTTTCTTTTATTTATGTTGCTTCTGTGCAGCCTTTTAAATTCATGATTTATTCTTTCAAATTCACTCATATAAATTAGTTTAATTTCCTGTTTTGACACATATAAGCAACCAGGAAACCTGTACATCAAGAATAAGATCAATAAATAAGTTCTATATCTAAAAATGAAATTAGCACAGCAAAAATAAAATTCATAATTCAGATCAATGGTCCATGTTTGAGTCTCAACATAATGTATTTTCCTCTCTTACTTTACTGGTCCCACACTTAGCCATTATGGAGCTCTTCTTGGTCCTCCTGCCCAATGCAAGTTGTAAAGGTATTAACCCTCTTACGAGGTGATGAGGTTATCATATTCATGAGACTCAATGATGAAATATTTCTCATAAATATTTTTTCATTAAGTTCTCTTCAAGACCACCTCAAATCAATTCAAATTAAGAACCTACCAAAGATAATCGCCTAACCTTTGTTTTTCATGTTGACTCACTACACTAAGTTTTGATCACATCTGTCTTCCATTGAACATAGAGCACTCCTATATGACCACAAGGAACCATTTCCATCACCTTTTAGAATAAAACCGTGAAATGAAAATGCCCTCTTATCCTCATAGTGTAGTGAAAACCCTCTTAGGAAAAGTGACTTTCCTTCTATGGATTCCCTCAGTGAAAAGCGCATTCCAGATGAACACTAAACCAATGTTGGGCCATAATGCACTAGAATAATAGGAAAAGTACATTCTAGATGAATTGTGACCCCTTCTTCACAAAAAATATGTTTTCCTTAATGCTTCATCTTCCTCTTCCTCTCAATGCACAACGCAGTATCAAGCCTCAAGCCCTCAAACTTGTTCCTTTTTCTTCCCTTGTACGCTAAACCTTTGCTTAAGCCCCTCTCTCTCTCTCTCTCAATGCATAGCATAGTAAAAATGAATAGTGAATCCTTCCTAGGCCACTTTTGAGTTGAATTGTGCCTTCCTTATAAAGCCTTCACCTTTCAATCCTTCCACAGGCTTAACATAAGAAATTCATTCCATGAGATAGGTAGAGATAGGATATATGGTTTCAAGACTAATTTTCCCTTGTATTGATCGATCTTCATTGGAAGGTGTATTATCCCATCATGGCAAGGAGGATCTAAAGGAATATGCCAAGGAGAAGACACAAAGAAGCACTTGTAGGGAAAAGTGCAAAAGAGAACTATCATGAAGACATGAAGCATATCCTAGACCACGACATAAATCTGACATTGAATGATAGCTCAAAATAATCCAATAATGATCCAAGGCCCTTTAGATGGTGAAGATAAGAAAAAAAGTGGATCTTTCACGAAGATAAGTGCTGATCATATATTTCATGAATATTGAAGACAAAGCAACAAACAGAGAAGGTTGGCATTGGCACCTCATCATGAGCTCCATATCATCATTTTCAAGTTGCAACTTATACAAGTGTCATCACCATGTCAAATGTGTCCATGTGCCATGCCACATAATCATGTGGAATTTAATGATGTATTCTAAAGAAGAGGAAAAAATGTAATGTGTGTAAGGCCAAAAGTCATATCTAGAATATGATAAGTCACATAGTCATATATGGAAAAAAGAGTCTTTAGGAGAAGTCCAAAAGTCATTTAAAAGTTCAAGATTTTTTTATAACTCCAAAGGAAATATTATAAGTCCAAGAGTCATGAGGGTAGTTCAAGAGTCACGAGATATGAAAAGTCATTCCTCTTGTTATAAAATCAACCTCATAACTCAAGAAACGGGTTTTTGGAAGGCTTAGGCTTTGGAGAGCTAGTATTGACGTCTAGAACTTGGCATGGGAGAGAAGGATATTCTTTGGAGAAGTAAGAATTGACTCAGTGTTCCACTACTACAGCTAGTGGCTCATGATTGTAATTGTGTACTTGGATCTTTCACCTATAATTGAAGCTCATTGAGCCAACACATTTTCATGCATGTATCATGGATGTTTTGAGAATATTCTTTGGATGTTTGTGATATATGTTTTGTTCATATGTACTAATGAAATTGAATTGATTCATTGGCTTTCATACATATCTTGTTGAAGGTGTATTGCATTTTTTTTAATTATTGTAGTGTCTATGTGAACTACTTCACTAGACTACTAACGAATTTTTCCTTGATCTTGCATGTCTCTCTTAAGATAATACTACTAATTTCCTTTCAAAGATTCACTCTTTTCTCCCCTTTTTAAAGTCTCCATTTACACATTGCAATTATTATTTCGCAGTGTCAACTTTATTGCGTATTTGAAAGGTTATGTGTTAATCTATTATGTTATCCATTGAAACCAAGGCGAACCTTATACTTATGATGGCTGAGTTGATACTTCGAATGGGGCTCTTACTCCAAAAAGTGTGAGGTATAATTGGGACTTCACATCGTGGAGAACCCCTATATGTTGGCATTATCTAGCACCATCAATAGACCCAAAAGGTAAAACATTCAGACTTAGTTGAGTATTCATTCCATTCAAGTTTAATAAATAATTTTTCCTTATTTCTATCACTTTACTTTTTTTCCCATGGCTAGTTTTACTAACCATGGTTTGTTTTATTTTTCCTTTCGAAGTTCACACTTTCCAATTATAGCAAGGGAAATGTAAGTTAAGGTATATCTAAGGTCTATTAATACTAAAACTTTCCATTCGTAAATTTTACCTTATATTTCCACCATTTTGGGCCGTTGGTCTTCCTGTATTCAATATAATTTTGCACTGATCCTTAGAACGTTATAGGAAATATCATTGATTGTTTAAACTTCTTGTAGATTATTTATTACTCCTCTTTTTATTCACTAGTTTTTGTAGACAGGCTCTCCACAAGTGATTTTCACTGCAAACCCAACATTTAATTGGTGGTTTGGTTACTTTTAAATTTTTTTTATTTCCTATTCCAATCCCTTGTCCACTTTTTTGTCCAAAATTTCTTAGATGGTTCACACTTTTGATATTTTGAAAGTGTTTGAAACAGATCATTTCTTAAATCCATTTTTTTTTTTACGGAATTTCTCATGCTTCTTAACAATCCAACTTTTGAGTTGTCACCTTTCTTCTGGTTTTGATTAAAACAAAGTTTCACCTTCATTCTCATCCATGGTATTTGGATTATCAAAATTATTCCTTTACCTATATGAAAAAGGAAAACAACTAATGAACCTTTTTATTTTGTCCATTTCCTCCTTCAGGTACAATACATATCTCAACAAGCTCACAAACTTATTAGCAAACTCATCCATGATAGAATATCCCAATCTTAACTCATGAAACTCTCTAGTTTTTTCATCAAAATACCTTTCAGTTAGATATTTATTTTTAATTTCTTTTCTAAAGAGTTTCCAAGTCAAATTTTTACTTTCGATTCTTTTTATAGCTTTGTTTTCTTCCCACCATAAGGCTTCCTTACAAGTCAACTGGTAAGTTTCCAATATTGTCTTCAAATTACTTGGGTAATTGTAGACTTCGAAATATTTGGACATATAAATAGATTCACCATCAAAATTGGAGGCTTAATGTTTTTAAATTCACCCTTGTAGTTGATATGTAGTTCTCTCCTTTCTAGATGCAAAAGTACTACTTTCATATTTTTGTTCTTCTTCCTTATCAAACTCATGATTACTTCCACTAAAAGTTATGGAATCTATTGTGTCTGCTAAGTCACTCCTAGTTCTCTTCTTATGAGTTTCTGTTATTTTCTTATTGACTCTAAGGTTTCTTCTAATTTTGTCAACAAATAACAATTAAGTGTTTCACTGGTTTTGAATTATGTACATTGCTATGTTCCTATACTTGGACTAAATTTATATTAACACCATGATCGACTTTGTTTTAACCTTATCAAAGCACTTCATATTTTAATCTCATAAATGTATGTCATATATCAATTGCATTGAATATGGTATGTATATGTTGGCTTTATTTTAATGCATTGCATCCACTTATATTAACACCATCATTTCTCAATCACAATTTACATGTGGTATTTATTTCAGGGTTTATACAACAATTTCGATATAGTTTATAAAATCTATATGAGTCTTCTCTTGACGCTTCCACATGCATATGTGTCATTTTTTTGTGCTTCCACACATGATCCTTTTGACCTACCAAACCAATAGTGGTGATTTTATTTGTAGGGTCAATGATGTTGAGATTTTTAGGGTTTTACTTGTGTGTAATGACTATCCCCTACTCTCATCAATGTGTTCATTCCCTCATTGCATTTTGTAGCTTAATTCTTTGGAACTAAGTGTCTCGAGGGTCAATATCTTAAAAAGCAACAATGAAGAACCTGTGTTTTGTCTTTTCCATTCAATGTATTGCTAATTCCATCAAACAAGAAATTGTATGTTGAATCACTCAAGCGTTTAAATTTAGAGGTAATATTTTATATCGCGACACCATTTCTGTTAAATTCAACTTATTCTATGGCTAGAATTGTTAGGGCTTTCACTTCTGATAGACTAATCCTTTCATTTTTGTTTTTATTAGGTTCTCCTATTACATTTACAATGTTTATTTGTCAAGGGGTTGCTACAAAAATTTGGTTGATGGCTTAAAAGTGTTACAAAGCTTATTTTGTAATAATAAGCTCTTTATTTTTCCCTTTAACCAAAAACTTCCTTTCAATTAATCTTCTCGTGATAGGATTTAAATTAATTCTTGTTTCTTATTGGATTCTTCAAGTATAGAATTTGGTTTTAATATTTATTGCTTAATTACATTTGCAATATTGCTCTAAGAGGTGCTTCTGATTGGAGCGATTGTTGAGGGTCTAGGGTTTAGTAATTTTACCCTTCAATTCACACACTTCCAAAAAATATAGGTGAAACATGTATAATTCTCTCACCCGCACATTTATATTGAGTCCTCTGGTCCTATATCACATATTTTCTTTGCTAACTAGCCATTTTCACAATATTTTATTTTAGGGTTTGTACCCATTTCATTTATGCATTCCTTCCTAGTTTCGGGGCTTGAAGTTATCATTCATAATGATATCACAACTTTCCTCTTCATTTTTTTATAATATTTAAATTTTATAAAGGTTTAGGGGTTTTTCTTAACCCTATAAGTATTATAGCCTCCTTCAGGTCTCTGCCTCATTATATGAACTTGGCATGGATATGTTAGCATATATTTGTATATTTATTGTGAATTTGTTATGAAAACCTTATCTAAGTATTTAATGTCTAGGGTTTTGTTCTCTTAATCGTACTCATATACCCAATTGTGTGTTGGAGATACACTTATCTTATTTTGTGAATGTATAAGTTAGATGTATATTTTTAAATTCTTTTTTGAATTATAAAGTGAGATCAATTTTCCCTCTATATAATCTGTTTTGAATTGTTTAAAATTCTCTTTATAGGTGATGTTGAAGAGTTAAAAAACTGGAGCTCTTCCAAGGTAAATAATTAGTTATATCTTGCATAATTATTGTACTTATACTGCTAGAACTAATACCTACACACTTTTTTACCTCGACATCTATTTATTTTTCATACAAAATGGGTTATTCTCTTTTCATTCGACCTTTCTAGTTGAGAATTTACTTATTCAACTCACAATATATTCGGATCCCTTACTAGGTTGAATTCTCCTATACTCGGTTCTTGCATTTGTGACTTCGTAACAAGAATTTTATTACATTTATTTTTTTGTAAATCTTCATAGCATATTTATGGTCGTACAATTCCATTTCTTTGGAAGAGAATAGTATTTAGGGTCTCATGCCTATAACTGTATTTAATCTGTGACATTTTCCCTGAATGTAAGCTATATTAGGGCCAATATTTTTTAACCAAACTCCTATTTAGCAGATTTTCCTTTTAATAATTTTATACATGATCTATTTGAATGAAAGAAAACATTTTCTCTTTATTATCTGGTGTATATTTAGTCGAACTTCACTAGATTACAATATTTTCATTTTATGTTACTTTAATAGAGGTTATCCTTGACAATTTATATTTAGTAGTATTCTCAATATTTATAACTATAATTTTACTCCGGCTCTATTTTCTTTGATTAGAATTTCATGGTACAATTTTTGTTTTTTTGAAGGATTAATATACCAAATATATATGTTTTTGAGCATTAAAGTTTCATTCATTTTTTCATGTTCACAAACAATATACTTGTGTGAAGTAATTTTCCCTTTTGCCTCAAATGAATCTGTTATGTTTTGTGGAGTGTATGAATGTAAATACTAGACAATTATTTCCTTTTCATGTTAGAAAATATGGTCAAAATCTCTATTATTGTCTTTCTCTTACTAGTCACACCATATACAAATATGAATACTATTGTGCAGTTTATATATGTGTCATCACAATTTATTATTTTAATATTCTGCTATTTTTTTCAACATAGAATTAATTTGTATATCACTGATGCTTAATTCATCTCGTATACCCTTATATATATATATATATATATATATATATATATATATATATATATATATAGTCACACCACATACAAATATAAATACTATTATGTAGTTTATATATGTATGTAATTACAGTTTATTACTATTCTTCTATTTGTTTCAACATATAATTACTCTGTATATGATTGATACTTACCTCAGCATGTATACCCTTTTATAGTTATGTATGTTTGTGTGTGGGTGTGTATGTGTGTGTGTGTGAAGTGATTTTCCCTTTTGCATCAATTGCAACTGTTATGTGCTGTGGAATATATGAATATAAATACTAGACAATTATTTCATTTTCATGTTAGAAAATATGGTCATAATCTCTATTATTGTCTTTCTCTTACTAGTCACACCACATACGAATCTGAGTAACATTGTGTGGTTTATATATATATATGTATGTATATGTATATGGATATATCCCACATCAATAAAATTTTCTCTTTAAAAAGTATGACAAGTGCATTTGTAAAGTAATCCCATATGCTTAATAAAAGAAAATGTAATTGTTTAAATTTCTTCGCTTTCTAGCTCTACTCTTTGCAATACACTATACAAACTTATAAAAAAAAACTACTTATTTTCTTATCTAAAGAAAAAAGTAGGTCAAAATACCAACTTGAAAATTACTGGTTTGGGAAACTAATAATTGAGTAGTTGGCTCCTCCTAGCTTTGACCCTGCATCTAGCAAGTATCCCCCTGAGCATATCATGTCTGCAAAATGCCTTATATTTGTCCTATTCACTTGTTGCTATCACAGTTTCTCTGTTAGACAACTTGAGTCTTTCCAACAAGAAGAAAAAAATGTAGACAAAATATATATGTTCATTACCCATCCAGCACTCATTTCGATGGTTGGTAACTACCTCCACTTCATCAACAGGTGGCGATAAGTTACTAGCTAATTAATGAGCTTTTGTTTCCCACTCCCAAAGACAACACCCTGTCTTTTAGGGAAATAATTAATTGGACAATTCCATAATTTCACAATAAACCTAATCATCCATATTAGATACCTAGGACTTATTACTAGGTAATTAATATTCACTAATAATTTTTAATACTCAACTCTTTCAACCAAATGTACTTCAAAATTAATTTTCCAGACCTCCTTATCTATAAAACAAAAAACATCATAATTACAGATTTATAATTAGTCATTATCAGTAATAAATTACTGATGATTAAACTATTCATATTTATTCCACACTTTAAACATTCAAAAATGAAAACACACATATATACAATATTTACAATAAACCCTCAAGTTGGGGGATGCCATGAAATCAGACCTTCAAATAACAATTATTATATCAGAAAACAAGTTACCTAAAATGATACATCCATTAGGTGAGTGGAGTTTCTCATAAACATCATCTTCCCTTGAAATAAATATGATGTCACCTGTATGTTCAATATCTTGTGACACATAGAATTGTAACCTATAGGAATGAATGACAAAAAAACTTAATGCTTCCCTCTCATAGCAAAAATTGTGTCTTTTCCTTCATAACCCTATCCTTTATTTATACTTCATTAAGGTGGTTTGTCAATTGAACCACCCAAATAATTAAAGATAATTATGTTCTCTAATATGGTTTTGATTAGAGGAAGAGGTGTTTCTAAATGTGTTGTGTAACTAGCTCCAAAAATAGAAGAAAAGAGATATCAACGCCTTAGAAATAAGCCACTTCGAGGGGGAAACCTCCAATACATTGCATGAATGAACAATTCTTGGATGATACAATTTACAAAACCTCCTTTCTATATATAGGAGTCCATGGGGCCATAATGTAATCCTAGTGGGCCACAATGTAATCCTAGCCGACCTAACAATAATAATTTAAGGGCACAAAAATAACAAAATGGGGGTTACAAGGGTACAATAATAACAATAAGGGGGTTACACTAACAAAAATAAGGGACTATACTAGTAATATAGGGACCTAACATGCCCCTCTCCTTCAAAAAAGTGTTGTCCTCAATGCTTGAGTAACTTTGGGTGCTTCTGTATAAAATTCTCATCCTCCCATGTAGAATCTTCAGTGGGTAAGTTCTTCCACTTGATGAGATACTCTGAAATTGATCGATTTCGTAGTTGTCGAGTTCTTGTTTCCGTGACCGCTTCAGGTTCCAATATGATTTTTCCTTCCTAATCAAGTTCTGGCAATATTGTTTGAACTGGAATATTTTCACCTATAACCTTCTTTAAGCATGAAACATGGAAAACTGGATGTACTCGCGAAGAAGCAGGAAGCTCCAATTTGTATGCCATAGTACCAATCTTTTGCAACACCTTGTAAAGACCATAGTACTTTGGCGATAATTTATTATCCTTCTTTGCTTGCTTGAGGGACATTTGTTTGTATGGTTGTAGCCGTAAAAATACCCAATCTCCTACATCAAAACTTCTCTCGCTACGATGCTGATCTGCCTGTTGTTTCATTCGATTTTGTGCCAAATTCGGGTTATCCTTTAAGAGTTGGAGAACTTCTTGCTGATGCTCGATGTGATCTTCCACTGCTTGAACCTTCGAATTTTCCCTTAAAGATGATGTGATGGATGGTGGATGATATCCATAAAGTGCCATAAATGGGGTCATTTTGTTGCAGTATGGAAGGAAGTGTTATACCACCATTCAGCAAGAGGTAACCACTTGACCCATTGTGTTTTTTTATCAGATACAAAACAACGAAGATGTCCTTCCAAACATTTATTTACTATCTCAGTTTGACCATCAGATTGAGGATGATAAGATGAGCTATGAGCTAATTGAGTACCCAAACAAGAAAATAACTCCGTCAAAAAATTTCCAGTAAAAATGGGATCTCTATCGCTCACAATAACCCTTGGGCTTCCATGTAGCTTTTGAATTCTGTCCATAAATGTAGTAGCAACTGTACTTGCTTTAAATGGATGAGATAAAGCACAAAAGTGTGCATACTTGGTAAGTCTATCAACTACCACCATGATGACACTCTTTCCTTCGGACTTAGGTAAACCTGTGATAAAATCCATTGAAATCTCCTCCCAACGTTGACTTGGAATGGATAAAGGTTGTAGAATTCCCGGGGTCTTAATTGTTTCCACTTTATTCTGCTGGCAAACCAAACATTCCACCACAAACTTTTGAATATCAGATTTAAGGCCATCCCAAAAAAATTCTTTCTTCACCCTGTGGTAAGTTTTTAAAAATCCTGAGTGTCCTCCTAAAGGAGAAGTGTGCAATTCGAGAAGAATCTTTTGTTTTAGTTGGGAATTCTTACAAAGATATAAGCGATCTTTGTACCATAAGGAATCATTTTTCCAACTAAATGTATCGGATGTACTAGGATCTTGCTGCAACTTTTGAATGAGTGTCCATACATCTTTGTCCTTCTTCCATTCATCTCTTGCTTCAGTTATCCAATCTGGTTGGATAATAGAAATAGCACAAAGCAATGCTTCCACCTCTTCATTCTTTCTTGAGAGTGCATCTGCAACAACATTAAGATTCCCTTTTTTGTAGATTATTTCAAAGTCATAACCCAACATCTTTGTGACCCATTTTTGCTGCTCTTCTGAAGATAGTATTTGTTCCAAAAAGTGTTTAAGACTATCATGATCATTTTTTACCTTAAAGTGTCTTCCCATTAGGTAAGTTCGCCATTTCTTTAGTGCATGCAGTATTGCTAACATTTCCTTCTCATAAATAGGTTTCTGTAAATACTTTCCTTTGATTGGACGACTTTCAAAAGCAATGGGTCTTCCTTCCTGCATTAAAACTGCACCAATTCCATTTCCTGAGGCATCACATTCCCCAATAAAGGTTTTTGTGAAGTCTGGCGTAGCTAAGACCGGTGCTAGGCACATTGCCTCTTTAAGATGTTCAAAGGCCTTAGTTGCTTCAGGAGTCCATGAAAATGCATCTTTCTTCAATAATGTTGTTAGAGGTGCTGCTATTCTCCAATAATTCTTAACAAACTTGCGATAATAGCCTGTTAACCCGAGAAATCCTCGCAACTGCTTTATTGTCTTGGGGACTTTCCATTCCTTAATGGCTTTAATTGTGTTAGGGTCTACTTTAACACCCTCGTGAGATATAATATGACCCAGATATTCCACCTCTTGTACTCCAAAGAAACATTTGGATGTTTTTGCATCTAATTGTTTCTCCTGCAATAGTTTGAGCACCCTGTCAACATGTTCAACATGATCCTTCCAAGACCTGCTGTAGATTAGTATATCATCAAAAAATACTAGCACAAATTTTCTAAGGAAGGGTTTGCAAATGGAATTCATCAACCCTTGAAATGTAGAAGGTGCATTGGTAAGGCCAAAAGGCATGACCAAAAATTCATAATGACCCTCATGAGTTCGAAATGTTGTTTTTGGAATATCTTCAGTCTTCATTCTAATTTGATGATATCCTGAATGAAGATCCAACTTGGTAAAATAAATTGCTCCATGTAATTCATCCAATAATTCATCAATGACAAGAATGGGAAATTTATATTTAATGGTGAGATTATTTAGCTCCCTATAATCCGGACACATTCGCCATGATCCATCCTTCTTGTGTACCAATGCTACAGGAGCAAAGAAAGAAATTTGACTAGGTTGAATTATACCGGCCTCTAACATTTCTGCAATCATACGTTCAATTTCGCTCTTTTGGACGTAAGGATATCTATAAGGCCTAATGTTTGGAGGAACACTTCCTGGAATCAAATGTATAGCATGATCATGATCACGAATAGGTGGGAGTCCTTTTAGAGTTTCAACTACCTTGGAATGATTGTCCAAGACTTGTTGGAGATCTGTAGAAATAGATGATTTTGATGTTGGAACTTCTAGTGAGCATAATTGTGAAATTACGCCTCATTGTTCTTTCTTTAGAATATTTGTCATGACATTAGAGCTTATTATCCTTCCCGGCTTCCCCGCAATACCCCGTAATTTGACTTCCTTTCCTTCTGAAAAAAATTTCAAGAAAAGTTCTTGAAAATTAAAAGCTACCGTCCCCAAAAACTGTAACGATTTTACTCCTAGTACAACATCAGCACCTCCCATAGGAATGGAAAGCATTGGAATATTCAATACAGATTCCCCCATGGTTAGCTTGATATTATGGCATTTTCCAGAGCAATTTATAGTTCCTCTATTTGCAACCATCACTTGACATTCTAGTGCTGGGTATAGGAAACAATTTAATTCCTTGGCTACCTTACAATGAATAAAATTATGGGTTCTACCCGAATCTTTCAACACTATTACCTTTTTCTTCTTGATATTTTCTTCTATCTTGAGAGTTTGAGGAGTGGTAATTACTGCCAGTGCATTACACGATATGGTCGGATTCATTTCTTCCTATTCTAGGGTTGGTTCCCGGTGTACATCCTCTTCTTGTTCATTTTCTTCTTCCTCTTCACAATCTATGTAAAATAATTTCTTCTCAACACACTTATGACCTTTAGTGTATTTGCTATCACAACTGTAGCAAAGCCCTTTTGCTCTTTTTTCTTCCAATTTTTGTGGTGTCAACCTTGTAGGTTGTGGAAATCTAGGTGTAGCAAAACTTCCTTCTTTATAGAATTGAGTGGTAGGGTTCCTTGTCGCCATAAGTTTACATTCAACATTTCTTGCCAACCTGAATGCCTTCTCCAATGAATCAGGTTCCAAAACGCGAACTTCATGTTGGATGTTATACTTTAAAGTGCCTATGAAGAGATCAATCATGTGTTCCTCTGGAATATCAGTTACCCTTATATTCAATTTTTGGAAGTCCTCAATGTGCTACCCCACTAAACCCTTTTGTTTGAGATTTATCAATTGGCTAAAGAAGGTGTTGCTCTTTGTATCCTCATAATGTGCTATCCTTTCCTTTGTAAAAATTGACCAAGTGACATTTTTTTTACGGGAGCAAAGCCATCGATACCATACAAATCTATTTTGTTCTAAATGTAAAGTTGCAATGCGTACCTTTTGTGTGTTTTGCACGTTATGGAGATCAAAATATTGCTCCTTCTGTAGTATCCATGTTACAGGATCCTTTCCATCAAACTTCCTCATGTCCATTTTTGGAATATGGTGGTTCTTCTCGCCAACATTAGAGTTTATGAAATCACGATTAACATTTATTTTGTTCTCATCATGAGGTTCTTTTACTATATTTTCACCATTAGGAAACATTTCTTGTATCAAATTTGTCAAACCTTCCATGTCTGCTTTTAGATCATTATTCATGTTTTCCATGTTGTCTTTCATGTCATCCATCTTAGCTTCCATGCCAGCTTCCCTGCCATCCATCTTAGCTTCCACGCCTTTCTTCAAACCGTCCATCTTCGCTTCCAGGCCTTTCTTCAAAACTTCCATTTCATTTTTTGTTGCTCTTTGCGAGAGTGAAATTTGGTGCACTTGCTCTTGTAATTTTGATAGATCATGTTGCAATTATTCATCTTCATGAGTCATTGTAGAGCCTTCTGAAGGCTTAATGGGTGTTGAATTATTTTTAGAGGGCATATTTTAGAACCAAATACTGATATCTATTCTACAATATGCCCTTGGAATCAATTCAAATTGATTCTTCAAACAAGATTTATGCAATTCGGAAAAAAAATACACACCTTTTTCTTGCTTTTGAGGAGCTCGATATTGAAATTGGATTATCTCTATGATTGCAGCACTTAAATATTTTAATTTCGGCACCAACTTAGCCCTCTGAATTCTCTTTCGAATGCCACAAGTCTGACCTGATTTGGATTCTTTAAGACAAAGTTGTGTCCAATCTCCCAAAATGACCTAATTATGGACTGGTTCAGTAAAGCGAGCTTGTACGACTTTACACGTGTCATTGTTTCGTCCATCAGCTCTGAA
The DNA here is from genome assembly GCA_034641835.2 of Pinus albicaulis. Taxonomy (NCBI): domain Eukaryota; kingdom Viridiplantae; phylum Streptophyta; class Pinopsida; order Pinales; family Pinaceae; genus Pinus; species Pinus albicaulis. The sequence goes on from CM076573.1 coordinate 325,262,747, forward strand.
ATTGATAGCCAAGAAAATACAGTCCGTGTACTTGCGACCACTTTTTACGACACTCCAATCTGATGCTCAGAGAGAGAGAGTTATGAATATTTTCCCACGATCACCTCTTTGAGATGAAATTCGGGAGCCTAAAAAAGCACTACATTCCATAGATCATATCTCTAAAAATATTGCGAACCAAGCCTAAAATTTATTGACGAGTTTCCTCAGGATTTCAGCTTTGCACCCTATAATTTTTAGATTCTGAACCTTCGTAGAAAAACATTTATAGCGAAAATTACACGATGACCTATTTAGAGCAGCGAAACCCTAGAATCCAAATCTCTGATACCAAATGTTGTGTAACCAGCTCCAAAAATAGAAGAAAAGAGATATCAAAGCCTTAGAAATAAGCCACTTCGAGGGGACAACCTCCAATACATTACATGAATGAACAATTCTTGGATGATACAATTTACAAAACCTCCTTTCTATATATAGGAGTCCATGGGGCCATAATGTAATCCTAGTGGGCCACAATGTAATCCTAGCTGACCTAACAATAATAATTTAAGAGCACAATAATAACAAAATGGGGGTTACAAGGGTACAATAATTACAATAAGGGGGTTACACTATTAACAATAAGGGACTATACTAGTAATATAGGGACCTAACAAAATGTGTATCTATTTTTTATGATTCATTCGAGTTCTTTAGTAGGTGGGACCCCCCTTTATTCCATAATAAAAGTCATTTCATGTTACTATATAATAATAAACATAAAATATATGTGAAAAATAACTAGACTATCATGCCATATGTATCATCAATCATGTATTTTTTGAAACCGATATCATCAAACAATAATATAAAATGTATATAAAACATCATGATCACCTCATATGGATGCTGAAAATTATCATTCCTCTATAAAAAATCCCTTGTGCCTCCCAAAATAAAATGACTCCTTGTTACTCCATATGATCACTATCATCTGTAAGAATATATGTTGCATAATATTTACTAAAAAATAACATATGCTCCATATCACTCCCTCGGAAACCATGACATAACATCATGATCACATCCTATGAATGTTGAAAAATATCATTCCTCTACAAACAATCTCTTGTGCCTCCCAAAGTCAAATTACTCCTTGTTACTCCATATGATCATGATCATGTGTAAGAATATATGTTGCATAATATTTACTAAAACATATCATATGCTTCATATCGCTCCCTCAGAAACCATGCCATAAGTAGGTACTGCATATATATATATATATATATATATATATATATATATATAGATATATATATATATATATATATATATGCCACATGTACATGTAAATAAGTGTATGTTAAGTAAATCGTAGCATAAAAACAAATAACATCCAATTATTCATGTGTATAATATTAAAAACTATTCATCGCTTCAATTTGTGAGACATTACACTTTTTTACATATTTATCTTCCTAGCGAGGGTGATATGTCATCGAATGAGAGGATACATGAGGAGTTAGACTTAGAATCTTGAGCCTTCTATTTATCATTACTAGTAGCAGGATGAGGGGGTTTATATCAAGTTTGGGAGATTGAGCCACTTGATGAGACAAAATAGTATGTATTGAAACCTAAGTGGAAGATGGAAGAGGATGATTAACAAGTGTAGAGGGTTGATATGTTGTCTGTGGGGAATGTACAATCTGTGAGGTAGTGGGTTGTGATGATGAGGTATGTTTTCCTTGAGAGGAGGAGTAAAAAATGAAGTATAAAGCTAGCCTTGAACATAGCGTAAAGTTTCTTCTTGAATTACATTTTTTCATCCATCATTATTAGGGACAACAAGAGGTGTAAAAATGTGGGGTGGAATAGGTATGCTAATGCTCGATCTGTTATAAATAAGGGTTTGATGGGGTTATGTTGTAGCTCCTACAACAACACTCAAAATTTTCCTCAATATTCAATTTTGGCCCCCCCCCCTCTCCTTTTCAGGATCTCAATGGTTGTGACCATGATTCAATTTTATCTGACCCTTTTGTACCTAGCTATTATTCAGGGAAATGATGGCTTATGTTTTACAAGGTGCATCACACATGCTCATGATTTACTTCATCTTTAGTCTTATTCTTCTGAATGCATTAGGGTTCAAGTACTTACCAATTTTATGATGCATTTTCAAGTTTCATATTCTTCGATATCATGTACTAATTATAGACATGCATATGCTACATTGCACATGTTTCACCTTCATTCTCATGCCGTAATTTTCATCTTCAAGCCTTGTTTTCCTGAGCATCTCATAACATTTGTAGTTACATTTTGCTTCAACATGTTAAATAATATGGTACATAATAATGTCATATCTAGTCAATGAAATAATTATACGACTAAGTGTTTCACTAGTTTTTAAAAAAGGGTAGTTTTGTATTCAAAATGGGACCTTTAAAATAAGAATTTTATGCTCAACTTCTGTTGAACTTATGCAACAAGAAAATTCCTAATTTAATTTTCCCTTGGTTAAATTAGGAGAAATTCAAAATTCCACATAACCACACAACTTGAATGAGTTAACTGAGTTGTTATCACTCAGTTATCTTAGTAAATTCAAGTTGAGTGCTAAACTTGAGTTATGTATAATGATTTTCTAAATTTTAGGAGCATAGGTAGAGTTAATTTGAGTTGTAGAAAATTTAATTAAGTTAAATTGAGTTATGTTAATTTAAACTAGTTCCAACTATTGGAGGAACTAGTGGGAGGTCTAGCAGTGGGGTGAAACTTCATTTTTCAACCAGTTAACTAATCAATCAACCTAAATTAGCTCATGCACTCATGAAATTCGAGTTACCAAGTTGAGATAGGAGTTCAAGGGAATTGTACTATCAATTGTAAACTATTCCAAGTTGTACAAGTCATGCATTCAATCAGAGAAGGACCTAGAGGAATTGTGCAATCTAGATTGAGGAATTTCTTAAATAATAGGGGCTAATTCCTTGAGGAACAACACAAGGAAATAGGAGCTTAGGAAGGCAGAAATTTGGATAAGTATTGGCCAGGTTCAGTTAGTCAGACAAAGGATAGAATATATAGGTGCATGTTGAGCTCAAGGTTGAGTAGAGCATATTTTATTCATCTAGACTCTTTGATTAATGCAATAAAAATAGTAAGGGGATTTGAGAAGTTTCTTTCCGCTAGACAAATCTCTGTGTATGTGTGTTGAATCTTGATGCATGTTATTAAATTATTCTCTCAATCGTGAATTTTTTTCCGCAAATCAGTAGAAGTAGATTCTAGTCTTGTGATTTAGTAAATTTCATGAGAAGTTTAGGATCTACACATTAATTTTTACATGGTATCAGAGCTAAATTCATAGTAGATAAGATATTTCAAAGTTTCCATTGCAGGAGGATTCAAGGTTGCAGATCAATTTGCAGGATTTATTTAGGATTGAGAAGATGACTTTCAATGGACTAAGGCTCGAGTATGACCTAAGGGAAGCTCAAATTATGTTGCATGGAAGGAACAAATGGATGAAGTATTGGAGGATAATGACTTGAATGAATTCCTTGATAATGATTTTATGAAACTAGCAATAAATTATGCTCAAAATCTAGCAGAATGGAAGAAGTGTGTTGCTCAAGCGAGGATAATTATATTGGAGGGATTACAAGACCATATTTTCTCTAATATCCATGGGAAAAAGACTCTTTAAGGAAAGCACTGATAGATTTTTTCTAGAATAGCAATGACTAGAGGAAGTTGACACTCAAGGAAAAGCTTCGAAACATGAAGATGAAAAACAATGAAACAATTCCGCAGTACCTGAGCAAGTTGACACAGTGTCATGATGAACTTCGTGGGGTTAGTGTTACTGTCTTTGAAGAAGATCTGGAAGATATAGCCCTCTTGGGACTTTCTAAGAGCTGACATAGTTATCAGGATCTTGTAAATGGTAGAGATAAACTACCACAGTGGGAGTGGTTATGGTCCAACCTGATGCAGGAAGAAATAAGGCAGAGAAAAATAGATGGGACCTCCTCCAAGGTTGAGGATGAGGAGAACTATGCCTTGGATGAAAAATAAAAGAAAGGTGAAGGGAAAAAATCCCAATCCGAAGATGATTCGAGTGAAGGGGGAAAGAATAAAGACATGTACAAAATTAAGTGTTTTCATTGTCATGAATTCAGGCACTATGCCACCAAATTGATAGATAAGAAAGAAAGTAAGAAGATCACATGAGGAGCAGCAAGGGAAGATCTAGCTTCACAGTTTGAACTTGATTTAACTCTCATTGCATGTATGGAAAGCATAATAATGGGAAGTGTGTGGTATCTCGACAACGATGCCTCATTCGATATGACGGGGAACAAATATTTCTTCAGAGATCTAGAGGAGAAGGATCTCTAGATGCACATTGAGATGGGAGATGATGGGAGGTATAATGCAACCGGGATCGGTATGATCACCTTTTAGAGGGATTCAGGCTCCCCTCTTAGGCTCAAGGATGTGATGTTTGTACTAGGTCTAAAGAAGAATTTGGTTTTTGTAGCAGTGTTGAAAGACCGTGGCTACAATGTGATATTCATAAAAGGAAAGGATTTCCTGTGACACATTTCCATGGGAAAAGTGAAGCAAATTAGGGTTTGGGTGAATAACCTCTACAATTTTTATGTGGAAGACTGTGCTGCTATGAGCAAAAACATGAAGAAGGTGCAGATCCAAGATGTCAATGAATTTTGGCATAGCAGACTTGGGAATTTGCATCATGGAGCTTTGAATATCATTTAACAGATCACCACAGGCCTCCCTAAAGGAGCACTATATAAGCAGAACACATGAAAAGGGTGTACTTTAGGGAAGTACACAAAATACAACTTCAATGGTCGGGATAGAAGGGTGCATGCAATCCTTGAAAGGATCCACTCTTATGTATGTGGGCCTTTCTTGATAGCCTCCATTGGAAAGAAAATGTATTATGTTATATTTGTATATGATTTCTCATGTAAGCATTGTATTTCCCTCATGCAAAAGAAAGACCATACATTCTATAAATTTGTTAAGTTTAAATCACTTTTTGAGAAAGAAACTGACATGAAAGTGAAGGCTCTCACGAGCAATAACGATGTTGAGTACATTTTGAATGAGTTTAAAACATTATGTGCAAAGGAAGGCATTCAATGAGAGTTGACAACACCGCATAACCCACAACAGAATGGGGTGGATGAGAGGAAGAACAAAAGTATTGTGGGAGTTTCACGGGTGATGTTGCATGACCAAATCCTGCCTCTGCACTTGTGGGATGAAGCACACAATGCATTGGTATATTTTCAAAACAGGAGTCCTCACAGGATTCTTGGCATGAGTACACCAGAAGAATATTTTTCAGGAAATAAACCATATGTGTCACACTTCAGGATCTTTGGGTCATCAGTCTACTGTTATGTTTCAAAGGAATTAAGGAAAAAGCTAGAGCTGACAATTGAGTTGGGCATATTTGTGGGGTACATGGATACACCTCACGACTATCGGGTGTACCTTCCATCTATCTGGGTGAAATTTGTTCATATAGATGTGAAGTTAGATAAGGAAAAGGAAATGAAGTGTTCACTTGAGAGGGAGATTCAGTTTCATGTAAAGAAATACCTTTTGACTCCAAAGGAAGAACCTCAGGAAGGTGTGGAGCAGGCACAAGCAAAGGAGCAGAGTGTGGAGACAACCAATTAGGAAAATACATCCAGGGATTTGAAGGAAGCGAACAAGGAAAATTGAAATATTATGATAGCATGCTAGAGAGAATGTGGGAGAACCCACATCACAACGAAAGCATAGGAGGTCACCATATAGGTACACTAGCTACATGGCTACGATGAGCGAGCTGGTAGAGATAGAACCAAACTAATTTGAGGAAGCAATAGAACATCCAGTATGGGTTGATGCTGTGGTAGAGGAGTATGAATCCATTGTGAGAGGTAATTTTTGGGAAGTGGTCCCAAGATGAGTATAAAAATTGGTGGTAGGTTCAAGATGTATTTACAAGGTAAAGCGTTCAGCAGATGAAAGCATCAAGAAGCACAAGTCCAAGTTTGTGGCCAAGGGGTACTCTCAGGTAGAAGTGATTAGCTATGAAGAGACCTTTGCGCCTGTAGCAAGGTACTCTTCTATCAGATCAATTCTCACTTTGGCTGCACAGATGGGGTGGAAGATCCACCAGATGGATGTGAATACAACGTTACTCAATGGAGTTATTGAGGAGGAGGTGTAAATTGAACAACTTGAAGGTTTAGAGATATTTGAAAGAGAGTCACATGTCTGTTAAATCAAGCGAGCACTATATGGGTTGAAGAAAACACCTCGTGCTTAGAACACTAAGATTGATAACTACCTCATTGGGTTGGGCTTCACCAAAAGTGAAGTAGATGCAAAACTTTACCACATTCTAGTAGAAGGTAAATTGTTCATTTTTGTTCTTTATGTTGATGACTTGATTTTGACTAGTGATGAAAAAATTATCAGGTCTTGCAAGGAGGACCTTTCAAGATATTTCAAGGTGAAGGATGTGGGGTTGATGCAATATTTCCTTGGTTTGGAAGTATGGAAGAGAGAAGGGGAACTCTTTGTCTCTTAGGGAAAGTATGGCAACGAGATACTTTATAAGTTCCACATGGACAGATGAAAACCCACAGAGACTCCTCTAGAGACCAACTGGAGGAAAGAGGATACCACTTCAAGTGAGGAAGTGGAAGCTATTGTGTATAGGAATTTGGTGGGTTCACACATGTATTTGGTGAACACATGACGATATTTGTGTTATGAAGTCAATCAATTTATCCAAGCCATGGGTCAATCGACCAAACTATTTTGGAGGGTTGCTAAACATGTACTACAATACCTCAAAGGCACCACTCAGTTTGGAATTTGGTACAAAAGGGCAGAGGGGGTGAAGTTGCAAGGCTTCATAGATGCATATTGGGTAGGAAGTCCATCAGACCAAAAGAGAACTTCAGGAGGAATTTTCAATGTTGGCTCAACAATAGTTTCGTGGTACAACAGGAAACAAAGATAAGATACACTAAGCTCAACAGAAGCAAAGTGCATGGCTACTAGTCAAGAAGCTTGTGAGGATATCTGGATGAGGAAGATTCTTGTTGGGTTATTTGGTCAGATGATGGAGCCTACTATGATTTATTGTGATAATCAGAATTGTATCAAACTATCTTGGAATCCAATTCTTCACGATCATTCCAAGCACATAGAGATCTAGTACCACCATCTACGAGATTGTGTGTAGAGGTAGTTCGTGTTGTTGCAGTACATTCTGATAGAGGAACATGATGCAGACATTTTGAAAAAAGCATTTTGAAGAGGAAAATTTGAGTTCCATAGAAGCAAGATTGGGGTATCTAATAATCTATTTCTTGCTGAGAGGGAGTGTTGAAAATGCAACAAGGAAATTCCTAATTTAATTTTCCCTTGGTTAAATTAGGAGAAATTCGAAATTTCACATCACTAGACAATGTAAATGAGTTAACTGAGTTTTTATTAATCAGTTAGCTTAGTAAATTCGAGTTGAGGGAAAAAATTGAGTTATTTATAATGATTCCTAAATTTTAGGAGCCTGGGTTGAGTTAATTTGAGTTGTAACAATTTAATTCAGTTAAATTGAATTATGGTGAGTTAAACTAGTTCCAACTTTTGGAGGAACTAGTGGGAAGTCTAGAAGTGGGGTGCAACTTCAATGTTCAACTATAATTGATCAATCAACATAAATTAGCTCATGCGTGCATGCAATTCGAGTTACCCAGTTGAGAGTGGAGTTCAAGGGTAGTGTACTATCAGTTGTAAACTATTCCAAGTTGTACATGTCATGCATTCAGTCAGACAAGGACCTAGAGGAATTGCACAATCCAGATTGAGGAATTTCCTAAATAATAGGGTCTAATTCCTTGAGGAACATGGCAAGGAAACAAGAGTTTGGGAGGGTGTAAATTTGGCTAAGTATTTCCCAGGTTCAGTCAGTCAGGAAGAGGATAGAAGATATATACACAGGTTGAGCTCAAGTTTGAGCAAAACATATTGTATTCATCTAGATTCTTTGATTAATTCACTACAAATAGTAAGGGGTTTTGAGCAGTTTCTTTCCCCTAAATAAATCTCGGTGTATGTGTGTTAAATCTTGATGCATGTTATTGAATTGTGTTCTCTATAATGAATTTGTTTTTTCAAATCAGTAGAAATAGATTCTAATCTTGTGATTTAGTAACTTTCAAAAAAAAATTAAGGTCTACGTATTAATTTCTACACATTCAACCACCATCCCTTCACTATTATTATTATGTGTATCTCTCACATTTTGAGCAACCCATGCATCACAAATAATGAATAAGATATCTTGTGTTGAAATAATTAATCACATTATTTCGCATCACAAATATTGAATAAGAAATCCTGTGTTGAAATAATCAATCACATGCTTTCTTTGGGAATGTTATTTGTGTAAATTCCATCTTGATTAAAGAGGTTTCATTTTTTTTTATATTATAGAGATTGAATCCACTAGAGCGTAATGATGGATATCATTGTACGTGTTCATGGCTCCAAATGGAAAAGGCCTTTTATTTCAAAAACTTTTGCACAACATGTCAATTAAATTCAATTATTAGCCGCACAACACCCAATATTTTATTAAATTTATAAGAAGCATGTGAGGGGAACCGTATCAAGTTTGCAGAACACATCACCAAAATGTTCTGCATTAAAATCATAGGGATGCAATGAATATTCGACACATAAATAGGTACAAGTATTGTATGGTGGCATACGTAAGCTACATATTACGTGGAAGCGATATAAACGAAGGGGGCAATGATACTCCAACAACCTGCTTTAAGGGAGAACATGTTATGAAATGGATATTTATTTAAAGGGATAAAATAAGTTCGAGATATAACACGAATCATATGCTAACATGCGTTGATGAATGATGATATAATGCACCATTATAATACTATCGGGTGCAGCGCAAAGAATAAATACGAAGCAAAAAAATAAATTATTAAAGGATGTATCTATAAGGGAGGGAGTCGTTTTTAGTGTAATTTTTTTGGGAGTTTTTGGTGTTTGAAGAAAAAAAATGAGGTGAAATTTTGATTTGTGTTATTTAAACTGGTTTTTTGACTATATATATGGATTTAGCACCCTCAAAAATCCCAATAGGATTTTAGTTGTGCAAATTTATCCATCAAGATCGTAATTTCAATGAATTTCTGTTGGATTTTAGAAAAATTATACTACAAAAATCCAAAAAAAACTTCCAAAATATCACACTAAAGAAAAGTCGTTAATACAAGTGGTGAAACAATATATGATGGAAGACTCGATAATGCGGTCAAGTAAAGAGCATTCAAGGAATAAGACGAATATGTGGTCACTACGCCAAGAATCAAGCCTTGTGTTGACTTTACACATAGTGTCAAGATGACCCACACAGCAAAAGAATAGACTAGTCCATGCATGCCATTTTACATTTATCTTCCACATCATGCATGAAATATTAGGTACTTATGTTGAGAAAGAAATGATGAATGTTAATGATGAATGTTGCACTGGAAGGATATTTTCATTAGAGTTGTGATAACAATTACCAAGAAGTGCAATGAAACCTTTTGTACAATGGTGATTCTATCAATGCATGAAAGGTTGCGAAAGAGAATGAAATAAAAAATGTGATGCAAACAATGTGGTGCTCAAGTGTTATATTAATACACTTGCATTGAAATACAAGCGATTTCATATAAAAGAGGATACCTATTTAAGTGCGTTGGGAGATTTTCTATTGAACGCAATAGAGCATGTTAAATGCAGTAAATAACATGCCGATCACATAAATATGTGAAGAGTATATAGAGCGCACAAACACAATGCTAGATAGTGCATTGAAAATTCACTCTATGCCAAACACCACATCAAAGGCTATTAAAGGGGCGGGACAAATGGTTAATAAAAAAATGGTATAATATGCCCGACGTTGCATGCGAAGAGGCTGATAAAAGGCGTTAAAACATTCTGGAGGAATGTGTTAAACGTTAAAACAAGTCTGATGGAAAAACCATGCCAGTGACTCATTACAACCATACATAATTGTAAACCATAACAAGATATTGCAAAGGGTATACAAGCACACAATGTGATCCCATACACCTACAATGCATTGGAGTATAAGCAATGTTCTATAATAGCGCATTGAAGAAATGCGATAATAAATCAAAACCTGTGCAGATGTATTATACCACGATAGGGTGATGCATTAATGTAGGGATATGTTATCCCACACGGTGATAACAACATTAGGGCATGGAAAATCAACAAAATTTGTCCCTAGTATGTACATGTTACGATTGCGTCCTAACGACGAGGATGAGGAACGTAAGGATACTATGCAGAGAGAGTTTCATAGTTTCACAACATTACCTTAAAGGAGAATACAATTCTTCATGGCCGCAATGGATAAGAAAATGAGTTGGGTAATAACACATTCAACTGTGCCCATAATGACAAGAGGCCATGTTGGATATATTATGGTGTGCATGGATCCAACTAGCTGATGTTGGAATTGGTTTATGTTGAAAACTAGCTCATGCTGGTCTTAGTCATCAGTATTTTTCACTTGTTGGTGATGACTAGTTGTAACAGTCAAGTTTTCTAGCAGCTGATCTAAAAAATTGTCAAATTTTCCAGTGGGAAAACACCCATAAACATTTTTTCCCTCTTACCTTTTCAATCCGCTCATGACGAGATGAAACCTCATTATCAAGCCCTGTCTAGCCTCAGCCATACTAGCTTGTCCATCAGCTCCAAAGAAAACAATCCAAATCTGTCCAAAGAAGTCTCCCCTAAGTTAGGTAGCGGTGCTTTAGGCATTCCTCCCTTGGAAAACTATCCTAAAGCCAAAGAACCTCTATCTGCTATAGACTAGTCACAACAGACCTTCCCATTCTGCAAATAAAGTTGATTACACCCCTAAGTCGCGCCACTAACAAGCCCTAAAGTCTCAGCAATGCACATGCCTTAGGTAAAACTGATATTAGGTGGTTTTAAAGTGTTTCAATGGATCTTTCAAGAGCAGAAGTGTATCAGCATCCCAGAAGACAGTATTTGGCTCCACATGAGAAGACAACTGCTTCTCATGTGATTTTGAGCCTGGGATGCAACTACAGGATAGAGAGTTGTTTCATTAAGCTCCTGCGATCACAGTCAAAGGCAGTGAAAGGAAAAATAACACTGTAACTGATGGAATGGCATCACTGAGAAAAACCTCCTTCATCTATAAGCAGAGGGTTTGAAGACTGAAAAAAAACCTTCTTCATTTTATAAGTAGAGGGTTGAAGACTGAGAGAGCCTCCTTCATCTATAAGCAAAGGGCTGAGGATAAAGTTTGATTTTAAGAATTGCACTGACTGTAAGACAATTTTTGAGTACAATGAGACAGCAACTGAGGGTCTCTGCATAAAAATGATGTTAAAGGCAGAGTCAAAGCAGTGGTGTTTTTAAAAATTGTTACATGAGTTTCATTGTTATTGAATTACTATGTGAAGCTAATGGGTTGATTATCAGTGAAGAAATATTGTTAAGCAGATTGCCAAAGGATTCAAACAATCTTGGTCTCAAACTGACTTCTGCCACCAAGTATAAAGGAAACCACTATCATTATGATCATCAAACATTCTTCATTGGGTTGAAACAGAGGTGGAAAGGAAACCATGCATTTGTCAAAGAAGGCCTCCTCCATAAGCAAAGTAAAGGGGCTCACCATTGTTTGAGGATGAAAAGTGATTATGGCATATGGCAAAGATTCCAAAGGGACTTCTCTCAAAAAGGGGTGAAATGAATGAAAACCCATGTTTCTTGCAGACCTCCTTCATAGAAGAACAAAGGGACAACATTCCCTTGTTCACTTTTCAACTCTAGTGCATCATCCCCAGTTTTATCTCCTTAAAGCTGAAAACTGGATCATTTTGTCAATCTAAGGATAGTTAGTGGCTTTGGTGATGGAGACCTTTTGTAAACAGGATTTTCATTTACAGTTTCAAATAAGTTTTTTACCCACAATCAAAAGAGAAGCTCAAACAACACCTGCCAGCTCAATCAGTTTCACAATGGGCATGAACACCTCCAAAGCATCAGGAGCAGACACTATTAGTTTAAGTTTCAAAAGGGTGAAGCTACCTCCTTCACAGTGTCAAAGAAAACCTCACATAACACAATGTGTCTTTCCACAGGTATCCTTTTTCAATGAGAAAAACACTAAGTGATGTTGATATTCAAAAGGTGTTGCTTTTTCTATTCATAAAGGCCTTTTTTCAAACTTGTCAAAGTGACATAAAATGAACCACACAAAGACAAGAGGTGGTAAAGGATATGGAATTTGCAGCTAAGTTTTTCCCCAATAAAAAAGGGCAGTATCATTCAAAAGGAACACCTACAGTCATTCACTTGGCTCGGAGCTGAATTCCTTTCTATAGTACAGATATCAAAAGGAAACAATGACTCATTCCTTAGTGAGAAACTTTGAAAGTTTTAAAATATTAAAAAGGTTGCTTTGTTTCAAAAAGGGTCATGCTTATAAAGAAAGTGGTTCTTGCCACTATCTCATTCATTTGAACAAATAGAGTCTCGGTTACGTTTTAAAAGACATGAACTTCATGTTTTGTTTTAACCCAAAGGCCCTTTCAAAAGTTTTCAAAAAAAAACCTTCACCAAGCAAACGATTGAAAGGACCTTGATTTTTGTTTTCAAAAGAGGATAAAAGGACCGTTGCAAGCCCATTTGAAATTCTCAAAACACAAGCAACACTTCCCTTTGCTGTTCACTAGACCGAAGAAGGAGTTTTCGAGCAAATTTGCAAAAGTTTGAAGCTTGGAGACCGCGCGGCATGCCTGGAAAAGCGTGCGGCGCATTCAGGAGTGATTTTACGAAGAGGTTACACTGTTCCGCGGCATGCCTATAGGCGCCAGTCACGACTGCCCATTGTCGACCCGACACCTTTCTATTGCGCGGCGCCTTCCTTGTTGAACGTGTCGTGCATGTTTTAAATGGTCAAAGTGCCTCCAAACAAATCTTGAAGCTGCTCAAATCCTCAAGCAAAGCCCACCATCGATCTTCAAGGTATTTTGTTTGCCTCCTTGCTAAATTCAAACTGTTAAGTGGTGGCGAAAAAACGAAACTCATGGTGTAAATCAAAGTGATTTGTTAAATATTTTGAAGAATTTTGTTACGATGGGAGGCTAGTGGAGTGTTCATTAGTTTCAAAGAGCCTAGAGCTACCCTCAAGACTGTGATAAAACCATAACCTCTGTCAGCAAATGTAGTGGTGAAAACAATGGTAAGGAGGGTTGAATTTTTGTTAAAAATCCAAAGACTATTGTGGCTATGATTGCCCAAGGTTGACATAGTGATAATGGTGTGTTTATGATGATGTCAAAAGGCCTAAAAACTGCCCTCAATACAGTGCTAAAAGCATAAACCTGCAAGTCAAAATATACACAGTAGTAGAGATTTGTAAAATTATTGGAGGTGCCTTAACTGTGATAGGGCAAAACCATAAACTCTGTCAGCTATGTTGTAATGGTGAAAGAAGTGGTAAGAAGGGTTGAAACTTTTGTTTAAAGGTCCGAGTAACAATAGTGATCATACATAAATGACTTTGTCACTTTAAAAAGTCCTCTCTGTGTGTTGAAAAGAAAAATCAGTGCTACCTCTTTATCCATGAAACAGATTGTAGTGAGTGAAGCTGTTATTACAATTTGAAGGTGTTTTGTCAAAGTGTGTGTGAGAAATAGTGAATACAAGGAGGGTGTTTTTGATTGGAAGCAATGTTTTGCCTCTGTCTAAATACAAGGTTGTCTTGTTTTTATCAAAACATAAAGGATCTTTGTAAACATACCCAGCCACAGTAACATTTTCACTATGTGCTTGTTATTTTGATAACTTTGGTTGATTGGCATACAAAGGGAGACATACAGTGTTTTGGAAGGAGCAAAGAGTTTTGTGTTAAAGAATCATTTCACATAGCATTTGAAGAGATCTACCTTGGTCAAACAGTGACTAACCAAGAAGACAGAGTTGTGTTTGAGAAATCATTTTAAAAACCATTTTGAGGCACCTTGGTGTTGCATAGAGCATTCAGAACAAGATGCCTCCCAAGCAGGATAGTAGGAGTGGATTGCATAAGAGATTTGAGCCTATTTCCACTGAAGAAGTGAATGCCCACCCATCAATCTTGTTCAATTTCCATGAGGTTGGGTGTTTAGATTTTTGGCAAAGAGTGCAAGAGGTGAAGAGATTTTCTCCTTTGACACACCTTTGCGCTTTGAGGTTTCAAGACAAGCATTTCCAACTGGCAGGCCTTGCTTTCAAATTTTCTCCAAGGTCCATCTCCAAGGCCACTAAAATCCCCTATATTGGGGAGAAATGGTTTAAACAAAGCCATTTGGACTCAGAAGATTACAAGCCCTTTCTAAAGCCTGAGCACAGAGATTCATGTCCTTCTATTTTCCCCTTCTCATATCTTTTGGCCAGCTACGCCCCCCTCATGAAATACTTCACTTGTGAGGGAAGATTTTCCCGAATCTATGCCTATCACATTCGACTGCTCATGCATTTATCAAGGGCCAAGTTGCTAAACCTTCCTTTCTTCTTACACAGGAGCACTGAGAAAATGGCCTCCACTGTTCAAAAGAAGCCTCCCTCACAGCAAACTACCTGCCTCTTCCATCACTCTCTCATCAAAGTCATCATCCTTCATCAACTTGAAAAGAGGGAGGTCTCTTGGGATACTTTCATCACCCATCTGGATTTCTCCACTATCCCTCCAGTTCATACATCCCCTACACCTCCTACTCACCATCCTTCACCTTCTTCTAGTAGACCTATTCCCAAAAAGCTCAAGTTTACTACAGAACAAACAAAGGAGCCTAAAGAAGGAGAAGAGAGTGACCATGAGGAGGAAGAAGGACATGAGCAGAAAGAGGAAAGTGATGATGAGCAGCAGCAAGGGGATGAAGAAGAAAGTGCTGAACAACAGCATCACAGTGAGACAGAACAAAAGTAGCATGAAAGTGTTGAACAAAGGTATGAAAGTGATGAACAGGGGCAGCCAAAGGGTGATGAACAGGGGCAGCCAAAAGATGACACACAGTAGCTACAACATTATGAACAGGGGCAGCCACAACATGTCACACAACAGCTACAAGATGAGGGATAGCAGCCTCATAAAAAGGAACAACAACCTCAAGAAGAAGAAGAGAAACATGATAAACATATGCAAAACAGTGAGGAGGACAACCCTCAAAGGGAGATGCAAAAAGAAAGCCTAGGCATCCATGAAGAGATCCAAGACATTGACAAAAAAGAGGGGCAAAGTGACAAGGGTGAAGAGCCCATGGAGCATGTGCTAGCTGCCTCTCCTAGGCAAGGGGCCATGCTCTCTTCTCCGAAAGTCGCCAAGCCCCGGAAAATGAAGAAAAGGGTGTCTAGAGCTGTAACTCCAAATGTGACTAGGGCCCTCCGAAGCAAAGGAAAATTGCCTAAGAAACCCATGGTCAAATTGCCCAAGAGGAAGAGTACTAGAAGAGCCACCCAAAGCAAAGGGAAGGGCAAGGAAGAAAGTAGTCATGAACAGGAAAGGGAATTCGACATCATCCAAATCCAAAGTGATGATAGTGATAATGAAGCTCGGATCTTAGAAAATCTCTTGATCCATAGAGAAAGCCAAATTGATGCCTTGAGGGATGATCTTAATAGAGCTAGGAATTCCAATCAATTTTTGCAAGTCCAAAACAAGAAAATGAGTGTCCATATGGCTGTTTATGAGACACAGGCGATTAAATACAAGAAAGAGGCCTCCAAAGCACAAGTGAGGTTGGAAGAACTCATGGATGAGTTCGAGGAAAGTGAAGGTGAAGATCAGTCTAGGCAAAAGAGGCCAAGAACCATGGGGCTAAAAAAGGCCCATGAGAAACAAAAAGAAGAAGAAGATGCCCTCTTCCAATCTACCCCTCTCACTGCATTGTTTAAACAAGAGATAGAAAACAATCGTGAAGCATGGCTTGAGAGAGTTAATGATCACTTGGAGAATATATTGGAGAGGGAAAACAGGGACTTCGACCTCCAACGGAGGATGACCGGGAATTATAAAAAGCTAAATCAGTTTTCCTGACGGAAGTTGAAGGCTGCTCAAGAAAAACTCAAGGAGGCTAAAGGGAAGCACCCGACACAAAAGTTGAGGAAATACACCTCAAGACTCCAAATTTTGGTCTATGCTTCACAACATGTTGTTGAAAACCCTTGAGGGTCATGCTCACCAATTTTGGGCGAATTTTGACATATTTTGGTTTTTTGTCATTTTTGAGTTTTTGGCCAAAAACCATGGGCATAGCCATTTCAGTTTGGGGCATCATCAAAGGATGAAAATGGTGTCATTGGATGCCATAATTTCAGGGGCACATACTCAGCGATTTTTAGAACAATTGAAGATCTTTTGCTCCCCAAAAATGGCGAAAAACACTCACTTTTTCTACACTCTGCCCTGTTTATCAGCAAGGCTTATTTTTTGGGTTTTTACACACAGGCATATTTTTGGAGGAATTCTAGAGGTCAGATGGGAGAAAACTAAACATTTTCATAGATTAGACACTCAGAGCTTTCCAACGAGCTATCGTGAGCCTCGTTTCGACACAGGGAAGGCCTCCAAAGGTTGCTGACAAGTCAAGGGACCTTTTGCTGATGTATTTTTTGAGTATTTTTGTAAAAATTGAACCTTTCAAAATTGACTTTTCCTCATGTGCGTTTAGCTATTTTTGTGCATGATAAGTTACGAAAATTCAATTTATTTCCCTTTTTTAGAAATTTTTGAGATATTTGTTAGATATTTTGTGCCTTGGGCTTTGCAAAGCCTCAAGGACAAGTCTAGATATTTTGGATAGGCCAATGAGATTGCAAGTTGAACCAAAAGGTTTTTCTCACTTTGGCCTATTTATTCCAAAGGCTTTCATTGTAAACAGGGCTGAAATTGATGAATAGAAGCAATATATGGTCATATAAGATTTGGAAGAAATACTTGTCTCATGCTTTTGGATAGTCTCTTGGATGTTCTTGGATGATGAAAGAGGATTGTTGTTGGATTCCATGACTTGGTAGAATGGTATAGTGTCTCTCTCTCTATTTTGTTTCCTAGTTTTCATTCATAAATCCATGTTTTTTCTTGCTATAGGAAAGTAGAGAAAAAATTTGAGACATGCCCTTGGAGGCACCTCAAATTTCCTGTTTCTTCATAGCTTCCATGTTTTCTTCATTCTTAGTCACATTAAAGAATTCTTGATTGCTCTTTAATAACTTAAAAATATTGTTTGCTTGTTTCATTCATGGTTTTATGCATGCTAAGTATGATTTACAGTATGCCCTGTTTACTCATGGCTAGCCATAGCTCCATCTGTGAAACTTCTCTTTGACTGATTAGATTGACATTTGTTGAAACAAGGAGGTCTTGTTCTGATCTTGCCCTTTGCCTAAGACTATGAAATCTTGTTTTCAAAGTGCCCAATAGCTTGAAGTACTGTGTTTAGGCATTTCAGCATAGTGATTTGAGTTGTTTGTCTATCTTAAGTGTATTTCCCCAATGATCCAGATTTATGCAGGAACACAACAGAATAAACATATAACCATAAATACAAAGATGCATCAGAAATAACACTTCATTTCATTAATATCAAATAACTGAAATTTGCTTATAGACAGAATGGAAATAAAACTAGCTAGGGCGCTGGTAGCTATTTCTGAGAAGAGATGTGGCAGCTACAGGCCTCTGAACTGAGTTACAATGAGGGTCGAGGGCCTATTTATTATTTAGAAACAATGGGAAATCCTAAACAGCCAAAACCATAACCCTAGGAGATGAAGTGCCAAAACTATGGGCCTCGTTTAGGTAAATTGGTGTTTCAACTTCCCAGGGGCGTAACTTTGGCATACGATCTCCGTTTGACGCGCACCATACCTCGTTAGAAAGATATATCCGAGGAATACAAATTTGGAATGAGCAACATCAATCCATGGACCCATGTTGCTCTCCATTTTCCCAAAAAACGTCGTTTAGGGCCTCAAAACGGCTCCGGAAGTTCAGGACCCGAAAAACTGCTAAAAATAGTAAACTGTGCCGAAACTGAAAAACTGAAAGAGACCATGGTGGAGCCCCAAGTGGAATAGGCGGGTGACCACCAATATCCACCTGGATCATTCCTCCCCCCTTAGGAAGCAATGGTCCCCATCGCGTTAAGTTCCTCCATGAGATGAGGAAATTTCTGCTGAACTTGGTCCCTGGTGAACCACTTCCTTGGTGCAGGAGTTGGCCAGCTTTGACAACCCGATATAGTTGGATATTCTGTTGGTGAGTGTTATTGATTTGCATGTCCATGATACAATCTATGGTGGCCTATTCCATGCAGTCTGGATTTAAATCTGTTGGTGTGAGTTTTTCTGCAATGTTCGAGGTGTCTAGTAGAGGTGGGAAGTAAGGACGAAGGCGATCCACATTGAAGACTGGGTGCAGACCAAGGAATGGTGGAATACTGAGCTTGAAGGCATTGTTTCCTACAGCCTTGGTGATGGTGTATGGCCCGTATCGGAGCGGGCGAAGCTTGCGGTGGGGTCTAGTGAGGCGCTCCTTCTGCAAATGTAGGCATACTTTGTCGCCCACCTGGAAGTTGTGTGGCACCCGGTGTTGATCATGGTGTTGCCTGTACTTGGCATTGGCTCTGTCCAATATATCATGAACCTGTTGATGGATGTGTTGAATGTGCTCGATGAAGCTACTTGCTTTGTGAAATTCAGACTAGACATGAGCTGAATCGACCTGAGCAGCTGCAAATGGCATGGCTACGTCAATGGGACATAGTGGCTGGAATCCCAAGCCCACCTGAAAGGGGCTATGGCCGATTGAACTGTGGAGAGCCCAATTATAACTATGTTGTACATAGGGGAGGCTCTTGTCCCATGTGAGTGGATGCTTTGAATTGTACATGCGCAGAATGTGTACAATCATTCTGTAGACGATCTCTGTCTGGCCATCTATTTGGGGATGGAAAGTTGTGGACTTGGTGAGCTTGGTATCCAACATTGACCAGAGGCTGGACCAAAATGTGCTGAGGAACCTACTATCTCGATATGATATGATAGACTATGGGATCCCAAAGTGCACCCACACTCATTCAAAGAAGAGTTTAGAAGTGGCTTTTGATGTGATATTCTTCTTGCAGGCCGCCATAATGGCCATCTTCGAGAATCTGTCGACGACCACGAAAACACAGTCATTTCCCTACTTAGTGGAAGGCAGACCCGACATGTATTCCATGGAGATGGATTCCCAAGGTCGACTAGGGGTAGGTAGAGGAGTATATAGGCCTTGCTTCTTGATGGTCGGTTTGGCAATGGCACAAGGAGTGCAGGATCTGATGTGCTTCTCGACATCCTTTCGAAGGTTCGGCCAATAGAAATAATTCTGCAGGATTGCTACTGTTTTCTCGACCCCGAAATGCCCAGCGACTCGACTGTAGTGTGCTTCCCATATCATCTTGGCATGCTTGCTTGAAGGAACACAAAGGTGTCCCATGTGACATAAAAGTGCATCTTGGAGGTGAAAATTTGGAACTTGCGTACCCCCCAAGAGTGCCTTGTAAGTTTGGCCGAATTCTGGGTCACTCTCATAGAGAAGCGGCCAATCAGAAGTCTCGTGCCCACAAGAGTTGAGCACAGTGGTGAGCGCCACGATCGATGGTCGGCTGAGGCAGTCTGCAACATGATTGGTGCTACCCTTCTTGTACTTGATGTTCAAATGAAACTGTTGCAGATATGTGGACCACTTATGATGGTGATCATTCTGCAACTTCCCTTGTGTCTGTATGAACTGCAGGGGCTGGTGGTCTATGTGGATGATTGTTTCCTTCCCCAAAATGTAATGCTTCCATTGTCGACAAGCTTGCACAATGGAATAAATTTCTTTGTCATAAGTGGGATACTTGCAAACTGTGTCAGACAATGTCTCACTGTGAAATGCCACTGGATGTCCTTGTTGAGTAAGAACTGCCCCAATAGCATAGTCAGAGGCATCTGTCTCGATCTCAAATGGTTTTTGCAAGTCTGGTAAAGTGAGCACTGGGGCAGAACAAAGGCAGTTTTTTAGTTCTATGAACGCCTTCTGTTGAGGTTCCGACCAAAAAAAATTTTATCTCGCTCCTCCCTTGGTGACTTGACTCAAGGGCCAAGTGATATGAGAGAATCCCAACACGAACCTCCGATAGAAATTAGCAAGACCCAGAAAGCTGCGAAGCTCTGTTATAGTGGTTGGGGCTGGCCAATCCAGAATGACTTGGATCTTGGCTGGATCCACATGCACCCCCCTTTCATCAATAATGTATCCCAGATATTGAACCTGGGTCATGCCAAAAGTGCACTTCTCCAAATTGGCACACAACTTGTGTTGCTGCAGCGTTTGGAGGACTTGTCGGATGTGGTGAAGGTGCCCTTCCCAAGTTTGGCTAAAGATCAGAATGTCATCCAAGTGCACCACTACAAATGAGTTGGTGAATGGCCGCAAGATGTCATCCATCATCCTCATGAAGGTTGCGGGAGAATTCGTCAACCCGAAAGGCATGACCAACCATTCGAAAAGGCCTTCCTTGGCTTTGAAGGCAGTCTTTCACACATCGGAGGGTTCAATTGGTACCTGGTGATACCCAGAATTCAGGTCGATCTTGCTGAAATATTTTGCACCTTTGAGTTGGTCCAAAAGGTCATCAATCCGTGGGATTGGGTACCTATTCCAGACAGTGATCTTGTTCAGCGCCTGATAGTCAATACAGAGTCTCCATGTCCCATCCTTCTTCTGTACCAACATGATTGGGCTCCCACGGGGCGATGAACTTGGTCTGATGTGACCTTTCTGCAACAGCTCCTGAATCTGCCTCTTGATTTCATCATTCTCCAGAACAGAGTGCCGATAGATCGGTCCATTAGGTAGCGGTGCACCTGGGGTCAAATAAATTGGGTGCTTGACTTGACAGTGCAGAGGAACCCCTGTGGGTGAGGTGAATATGTCCCCGTACTCCTCCACAACCTTATCCATTTGTTGTTGTCGTGTAGAGGAGCCTTGTCTGGAGGTCGTGGCCACAGTCTTCTTCTTTCCCTGGGGGCGGATCATTAGGAAAATGAATTTCCTGGTTTGGGAAATGAGCTTACTTCATTGTGTTATAGTAACCAAAGAGATAGTGGGAGGAGGTGGTACCTCTGGTATCCTGTACAACTTATTTCCCAAAGTAACAATAAAAGCACGAGGTCGAGACTCATACACAACATGACGCTTCCACAAGTATGGTTGTCCTAATAATACATCAGAAACATCAATAGGAGCAACGTCACATAATACCTCATCTGTGAAGGGCTTGATACTATAGGGAAGGCGACACTGCTGGCTGGCGCGAAGATCTCGTCCTTGGTGAAGCCACCCGATGGTGTATGGATGTGGGCGAGCCATGGTCGACAAGCCCAACCGCTTCACGGAGTCTACTGAAATGAGGTTCTTTTGGCTCCCATTGTCGACAATGAACTGTATCGGGGAGCCCTTTACCCACATCTGGGAGTGGAAGAGACATTCCTCCTCCTCTGGATCTTCCGGTTCCTCCTTCTGGATCTTTGTAGTGGCAACAGTGGCATTGGGATCCGCATCAATAATCTGTTTCCCTTTTTCATTCCCCTTTTCAGGTTCTGATTCGGAGTCAGAGCATGCATCTGACTCAGAAGCCCTCATCTCGGCCACTAGCGACTGCTTGGCCCGACACTCACTTGTGTTGTGAGTGGAGCTCTTATGGAACTCACACCACTTTCCCGTGTCCTTCTTTGGCTTTGCGGTCTTGTTATTTTCTTGTGGCTTTGACGAGTTGTCTTTAGCCGCCATGCCTTGGCTCTGTCCTTTGTTCTGCGGTTTGGAAGCACCTTTCCCTTGCTTTTGATTCGCAGATCCAAAGTCTCGCTTCTTTTGCTTGAATTTCTGCTTAGTTTTCAGTTGCAGACATACGGTATGCCATACCACCCGAGGAGATGTCGAGGAACTCCATTTCCTCCTGAATGTATCTATACGGAACAAGCTGATACTTTAGCACCAGGATGTTTTTGAATCTTTGATACCCAACTTTATGCGCCGGGTATGGAAAGTATGGAGGCAGTTCGTCGATATACAAAAATTGATCCCTTTGTTGTCGCGGCATGGTCCATTGTATGTACTTGTCCTCATAGCTCCCACGGGATAGTATTGTTCCTTGGCAGCGTCTTCGAAAAGAATTCAGTTGATACGTGAGAACATAGAGGTTCTATAAGGTCCTTGTTGTCACGATGGGTTTCCCACCAGTCCTTGACATGGGGGGTAGCTTTGAGGAGTGAAAAAATAATCTTCTCTTGGTCGGAAAAGTCATGAAATGAGAAATATCCTTCTGATAGATTCAACTATCTATGGCATTTGCATCTATTTGACCCTCAAATATGGGAATGTCAAAATTTACTTGTACCTTAAAAGGAGTCGCCACTCCAGAGTGGCTACTGGATGCAGATGCGTCGCCGATGGGCAGCCATTGAAGGATTGGAGCAAAGTTATCCATCATCACGTTCCTTTGTTTTTCGAGGGCCTCCTAGAGCAATATTTTGATAAGATCTCCTGCTCCCTCATCTTTCTTTTTGTCCCCCATGGGCGTCCGTCGAGGTTTGCGAGGCTGATCTTGCAAAGGTTCCACCAAATCAAGCCCTAGCTCCTTATACCTCGACCTCGTTGAGACATGCAAAGAATCGAGAAAAAGCGGGAGCCGCTACGATACCCGCGGTCGGTTATGCGAGGCAGCTTGAGAATAAACACATAACCATAAATACAGAGATGCAGCGGAAATAACACTTCATTTCATTAATATCAAAGAACTGAAATTTGCTTACAGACAGAATAGAAATAAAACTAGCTAGGGCGTTGGTAGCTATCTCTGAGAATAAATGTGGGGGCTACAGGCCTTTGAACTGAGTTACAATGAGGCTCGAGGGCCTATTTTTTATTTAGAAACAATGGGAAATCTTCAACAGCCAAAACCCTAACCCTAGGAGTTGAAGCGCCAAAACTATGGGCCCTGTTTGGGTAAATTGGTGTTTCAACTTCCCAAGGGCGTAACTTTGGCATACGATCTTCGTTTGACGTCTACCATACCTCGTTGAAGATCTATCTGAGGAATAAAAATTTGGAATGAGCAACATCAATCCATGGACCCGTGCTCTACGGCTTTCCCAGCCGTTTGGGGGCCTCAAAACGACTCAGGTAGTTCACATTAGAAAAATTGCAAAAATAATAAGCCCAATGCGGCGAAAAGCGAAAGAGACCATGGTGGAGCCCCAAGTGGAATAGGCGGGTGACCACCAATATCCACCTAGATCACCCAAAGTCTGATATCCATTTCCTAAAGTTAGAGAGTTATATATCTCTATGCATGGCTTGAATGTTTATTTATATGCATTGATTAGCTTAAAGTTACATTTCTCATGATTAATGGTTTGCCCTACCATGTTTATGTTAGCTATTAAACTATTTGTGCTTGAAATCCTTTGTTATTCACAAACTTGATGTCCATCTTACTCCATTTTTCCCAAAGATCCATTTTACCTCGAATCAAATCGGCCCTTCAACAACCTTGTATCACCATCTGAAAGCTTTCTTGACCTTTTCGACCCCATAGCCTAGTTGATCTAACATATTTTTACCTATCTTATGTCTTTGATCAGTTCATCCCTCACAACCTAAAAACCAAAACCAAAAACCTACTTCATAACTAGCCTAAAATCAGAACACAATAAGCAAACACACAAATATCCCTTACACAAATAGAGAGAGCCCTCTCTGAGTCCATGAAGGCTAGGTCCTTGGGCTCCAAAGACTGGTTTGATGTTACACTATCATTTGGCTTGCCAATTAGCCAAATCATGGGACCCTAACAATTGGCATTGATGTTAACCCCTTGTAGAATATATGATGTTTGGATGCCATTAATTGTAGCATGGTTGCAGCGAGTTGAGTTGGCATTGAGATGATTATGTTGACATTGATTTAAATCTTATGATGTTAGCCTTGTGATGTATTTTTTGACAAACGATAACATTGGTATGGTTGATGATGAGTTGGCACACTAGTTGAGTTGGAACCTAGGTCTTCATGCTTATACTCATGGAGATGACTTGTTGTAGTGTGATGGCATTATGTTTGATGATGGAGATGTGCTACATAGTATTTCATGTCTATCAGAGGTGATATGACTTGTCCAGAGGTTTCATGGAGAGTGGAGGACTTGTTGGCACTCTTTCCAACCATGTTTGTTGGTTGTCTAGGTCAATTTTGTAGTGACACTTGGGAGACATGTTTTATACAATTTAAAATGTGTCAGAGGTTATTTTACAGTTTTGGAGGCTAGTACACATGATAGAGAAGAGGATACAATAGATGGCATAGGTCTTGAGCTGAAGGATTAATGATTTTCCTCTTCCTTAGCCACATTAGCATCTATCCAAGCCTATGGGAGAGCCTGGAAGGCTCTGGTCAGATGGAGGCAAGCCTATGGGAGTGGATGTAGGTCCTAGTCACATGGAGAAAATATCATGCATGTGATTGAGGTATTTGACGAAATTTTCTTTTCATTCCTCGCATTGTTCGAAATAAAATTAGCAAGGAAATTCCTAGAGGCTTCCAGAACAAGTTTTAAAGGTCAAAAATGTTTTTAAAATGTCCTCCCATGATATGAATGAATTGAGCACACAAGTAGTGGTCTTAGTGGATTTATTTGGTCCAATTTTTTCACCCTTGATCCCAACCCTAGGGTCAATTTCACCCTACATGTTTTATATACTTGACCTTGGAGGTGAGCATTGTTTGGTTGAGTATGAGAGTGTATTGGATAAGGTTTCATAGAGTGTTGATGCTTCAGACCTTGTGTAAAGAATAGATGCTTCAGTCTATGAGTGTTGATGGCTAAATAATGTGAATATCTTAAGCATTTGTAGAATAGATCAGATTTGATGTTGCTGGAGTAGAGATTGGTTGGAAAGTTTTATATGTTGTTGGAGTATATGTTAGTTCACATTTTTATTGTAGGAGTTTCTGATGCATTTGGCATATAGCCACAGTGTCTCATGATGTTATTTGTATTATGCAAAATTTTATTGTTGTGAGGGTCTCAATGTATTCATATTTATAGTGGCCATGATTTTTCTAGTTTAGAGAGAGTTTGTTTTATGGAGTTTATTTTGATTGACATGATGATGTCTTGCTGCTAGAGGTCGTATTCAAAGTTGAATAAAGTTGATAAGAAAGTCTTGGGATCTAGTTTGAAAATAGATGAAAGGAGATTCAGATAGAGGAGAGGAGAAATGACTTCATGGATGTCGAGCAATGATTGCGAAGTTTCAACAAAAGGAATAATTTCTCAATCCAAGCATAGTTGGATAATCCAATCAGAGTTGGGTGAGGATTGACTGATTGTGGTGGCTTTTAGTGGATGGTAGTCCATAAATCCATGGAGAACATATTATTTTGAGTTGATCAATAAATTTGAGTCTCCAGGTTGATCGACGTCATCTGATTGTATATGAGGCTGAGTCTCCTAGATGATGGGAGTCAACAAATATACGTAAGAGACATATTTTTCTTAATAGAAGATTCAAAGCAGTGCAAAAAAAACAAGGGTCATTTTTTTTCCTGGTGAAGGGTTTTCCACCATACATCTTGTGTCTCTTATGTGATGGTTTTCATGGTTGTGTTTGATGGTTTGTTGCTCTCATGGTTGTTTGATTTATCTTCTTACAATGTTATATTCACGTGATGATATAATACGTTGCTAGTTATATGCATGATTCAATAAGTGAAGTTTAAATTGGTAAAATTATTTAATAAGTCACACTACTGATTCACCCCCCCCTCAGTAGTGCTCAAAGGTTTCCAACAATTTGTACTAGAGTGGAGCTCTTTGTTGCAGTTTGATTGCTAGAGAGTAGATCTGGGGTTGTTGACATAATTTTTATTATTTTTATTTTTATTTTATTTATTTATTTATTTTTATTTTTTATTTTTTTTCATTATGTCTATGTTGGACACCTAACCCTCTATGGGTAGGTGTGGAAGGAAAATGGACATAGGAAGTCCAAGAGACCTTGGAATGTGGAATCCAAGGGTCACCTAATGTACTATAAATGTATATCATTGTGAATAATAGTGCATCCAATGTTTTATCTTTCTCATATCTTGTGTGTTTACGGTGCTCACCATGGCTGAGTTTAACATGGTATCAGAGCAGGAAATTGCTGGTCCTGCTCCAATTTGAGCCACTAGTTTTTGTGGTCTTTTTGTGTATGTTAGCTCTGCCATCCACCTTGCACTTGTGAGCCAAAATTGGAGCTAAATTCTCTGCCCTCTGCATGTTCCCTCATACTTGGGTCTGTCAAATATCTACCCAACCATTACACCACACTCCGCATTGTTTTTGACATGCTGCCATGAGCACTTGATTCTCCCTGCAATCGGCCTCATACAAATTTGTTGCTCTTGAACATGATTTCCTCAATGACCATAATTCCTCAGGATGTAAGGAATGTCAATAGGCGCCTCGCAATAACTAGGGGCCGAAATGTTGGCAACACGAGAGGAGCATCACATTGATTTAGGACCTCTCCCATCTTTGGCATTCATGGCTTAATAGTCTGTTGAAGGGTTTTCCTGTATGCAGAATTATGCGCCCAAGAAAAACTGTTCGAGATTGCTATGAGATTTAGCTCCTCCAGACATTTCTTGTGAATTTTTTGGTAAGAATTTGTGTTGTTCTTTGGAATAAGACACGGTTTAATACACTACATCTGCCCAAGCTTGGGGTTCCGAAGATTTGTTCCTCCACAATTATAGCCCCTGAATACCTCGTGTATAGTGTCAAATGTGCTAAAGAGAGAGTCTGGTGTTGTTACAATGTATATGGATTTGATTTCCGCAACAAATCTCCCCCAAGGCCTCTCTATCATGCTACCGAATTCCTCGCAGTCGTCCCCTGATACTATCTCTATCTTTATCCCCATTCTTGCCATCTATATGGTGTCCATAGTCATGAGTATCTGAGGTCCCTCTTCTTCTCCATAGGAACAAACCAATCGACACTTCACATAATCGTGTCTTTCCATAAGGTAAATAACGACAACAAATAGAAGCCCCAATGAGAACCCATACAACTACACAAGCAACATTTTGGGCCAGTAAATGTATTATAGTGTTGCTTCACTGCCGTGACGTACTCTTAAACTACGGTTAGTCTTATTATCATTAATGAAATTTGTTGTGAATGACATCAAATGTATGGCTCTCTTCTCGCCATGATATGCGTTTCCATCAAGCATATGTGCGGAGGCTGAAATGATGTCTTTTTAACTCAAAACAGACTGGCGTGAATTGCAAATTGGACCTGAGGAATATGTACTAGTTATTTTATGGATGTTGCATTGGAAAAAAATATATATATCATTTTGAGGTGTTAGGTAATATTTAGTGTAAGGTTTCTCTTCAAATTTGTGTGACGCTGACCTTAACTAGCCTTTGATGCTATCTCTGAACTGTCTTGTCGACGGAAACTACTAGTTGATGAATTCATGTTCTTCAGCATATCATACATTTATGAAAATATTATATATATTCCATATTTAATCTAAAAAATAAAGGGAGAGGATTTGTAAAGTGTTACTGATAATGTTTGGTTTTAAATTGGGATTGAATGGACATTTCCCTTTTGCACGTGTTAAGGCGTTTTGTTCTATTTTTAGTTACTTATGCTCTCTGCATATAATATCAATATTTGTTCATGAGTGGCACAACATATGAGCTTTGGAGTAGCGTGGTTGGATTTCGTATACTAGAGCTCTTCCCTTATGTATTAATATTGTTGTGGGAAAATTTTGTTCATAGAGAAGTCTTACTTTATAGAGAAAATGCCTAAAATTACTGAGGTATTAGAGTTCCTTAAAACTCTAATACATTCCACTGATTATGATGTAGTGAAAATAAACAAGAATTGTCTATCTGATATTAGAACTTCTTTGCATGATGCACTCGATAAGATTGAATTTTTGCAGCTTGAATAAGAGCTAAAACAAGATGAACTTCAGAAAAAGAGTTGCCATTCTAAACTAGTTTTTTTTCAGAACATTGAGATAAAATCTCATCAACAATAAGAAACTGTTCAGATCACTAAGCCGAGTACAAGAGAAACTTTGAATGCAGTAGAAAAAATCCAACCCGTACTTCCCAAGCCCAACATCTAACCTTGGGAATAGCTTTCCCATAACAAACACATAATATGTCTTGGATATGAAAAGGAGGTGTCCTTTAATATTCCAGAATACTCCAAGCCCATCAAATTTCAAAGTGTCAGATTTCTTCATGATAGCTCACCTATAGATGTTCTAGATTCTATTCCTCTTCCACAACAAATTATGATTTTCCAACACTGTGATCGAGTTGGCCATATGAAAGATCACTATTTTGATCTTCACCCATGCAAGCACTATCGTTAGCACACTCATTCTTCAGACAAATGATATGAATGTTATTGATTATGTGCTGAGGTAGTTTTGATTAGTTTTCCATTAAGTGAATTGATCGTTAACTAATGAATGCTTAATGTGGAATACTGGAGGAAATCATTTATGACTTAAACCAACAACAAATTAAGAATTAAAACAAAAAAAGTAACATAGAGAAGAAACAACAAACATTGGTTGTGGAGCTCGTCCCTGGTGGACTACGTCTCCGGGTCCACTTTCAAGTTGGGCGTCCACTTTATTAGGATTGATCCAAGGAAGTATTTACACAGAAAAATTGCCAGAATGAGTATTCTCACAGGCACTTCTGGTTGTTGAAAAAAAGAAGCTCTCGCTCTTAGGTTTCCAACGCCTATCTCTGCGCTGAATTCCGCCTCCTGACGGTCGAGCAATGCTAAAAACAAAAACTACCTCTAACCCTCTGAATATGAACTCTAAACTCTCAATGTGTCCATGGAAGAAAATTTCATGGTTTTATCGGTGAATTCGAACTCCTTGATGCCAAAATAGGAGTATGGTTGAGCAGATCTGGTTTGATAGGGCTTGGTCTACTCATTGGATGACACCTAGTAGTTTATGGATACGGTATTAATACAACCTTAGCGCATTATTTAATTTTAAAACCAAACTTAGCACCTTAGGATAAAATCTATCCCCAACGCTTAGCCAAACCGCACAGAAGTGTAAACGGTAGGCATGTGACCAAGCACCTTCAGCGACTATTGATGTGGTCAACCTTAACATTTCTGCTGCGGTCTTTATGACCATTCACATGTTCTCTGACACGGTTTACATGCTGCAGTTTGGGCTGACGGTTAACTATCATTTCCCGCCTGCGGTTTTATTCTTGTTCACATGCACTAACCAAACTTCGACGTGGTCTAAGTATTGTCGGTTAGGACTATTTTATGTTTTATTTTAATACATAGTCCGAAAGTGGGTTTTACCTTAGGTTTATTTTTGCGTTTAGAACTTAGGCTTAGGATTTACACCAAGGTTTAGAACTTAGGACCTAGGCTTAGGTGTTAGGTATTTTGTCATTACATTTGTAAGGTATTTCACCATAGGATACCTTAGGACTAGGACCATTATTACCATGAACCCTTATTCACCAAATTACATCATTACATTAATAAATTTGAACCGCATTGCATTTTGAGGACTTCTTCTTCGGACGACACTGGTGAAAATGACAAGACATAAGACTTAATCGGACATCAGAGAAACTGAAGCTCTGTCGATCTAAACTGAACAAGATCCTGTTGGATCAATACTCTCCACTTGAAAGCTTTTGGACCATAAAATTTTGATTTAAGCAAACATCAGGTGAGGGTACAACTCCCTCACTTTTCCGATATTTGTCCATCTCGCCTTGCTTGAATTCATGCCTTTGAGTCCCACTAGAAGATATTCAACATATCCTCGCCTGGAAGTACGAACTCTCATGTCCAATATGGTAGCTTCCTACAACTCATTCATATACTCAGGTGCTAAATCACCAATAGTAGGAATCTGTGTATCTTCCTCGGGATCAATGATCATCGGAGGTTCATACAACTTTAAATTTTCTACATTCAAAACTGAATAAATATGCATGTAAGGCGGTAAATCTAATTGGAATGAATTATTTCCAACCTTTTAAACAATATTGAAAGGACCATACCTGATATATTTCAGTTTCTTACCTTCTCCTTTTAACCTGTCTTTACTGATATACAACCATACCTGATCGTCGATCTGAAAAGAATGATCGACTCAGTGCTTGTCAGTGCTTTACTTGGCCTGACTCAATGCTTTTCATGGCATGATTAGAGAAGAATGTAAGGCTTGATTGTAAGCATGTTACACATAAGGTAAATATTCATCCCACAACTTAGGATTTTTACTACATTAAACTCGAAGAATATGTATCCTGATCCTATTCACCATTTCTGTCTATCCTTCAACAAAATCCATGCTATCCCATGGTTGCAAAGGAACTGGAAGTGGCATGTGAAAATCAATATTACGATTGCTTCGCTTTATTTTTGAACACATCACACATCCTTTAATGTACTTCAAAACTGTTTCATACATATGAGGCCAGTAGCAATACCTTTGAATTTGCGCCATAATCTTGCTTATGCCAACTTTTCCTCCTATCCGAGAAGGATGAACTTCCCGATAACCTGCATCCTTTATATCTGTGGTATGCACAACTTACCTAGATGATATAACAACCTGTCATGAATATGATAATTGACTTCTTCTATCTAAGTATCATGAGTTATTGACTCATAAATATCTTCGAAATCATCATCAGTATGATACTGTTCTACATAACTTTCATGTTTCAATGAACTATTCTGCAGTACTAATGAAGAATTCAAAGATGGTCTTGACAAAATATCAACTACTTTATTTGTTACACCTTTCTTGTCCTTAATTAGTAAGTGAATTTGTTGAAGAAATCCCATCCATATGTAGTGGCGAGATTGTTGCAACTTAGTCTGTGACTGAAGGTATTGAAGTGGTTGATGATATGTGTGAATCATTGTTTCCTTATGCATTGCATAACCACTAGCATTTGTTTTAACTTCAAATGAATATTGATGAAATAATAAAGCTGAGATTGGTGCTGTGAAAAATTTCTGCTTAAATGAATCAAAAATTTTAAAATTGACACATATTCCCCATGTCCCATTTTTCTTAGGAACCAAAATTATGGGTGAACCACATGGAGCTGGTTCGCATGGAGTATTTTCCAACCATCCATTGGATTTATTTATTAATTTCTTCATGCTATATAAATGAATTGTGATACATTCCAATATTAGGAAGAGGGGAAACATACATCAACTATTTCTCATGTTGTATTTCCTGTTTATGAAGTAAATGTTTTGGCTATTTAAATAGACTTTGAAATGAATCTACCACTTTAACCAAAATATATTTAAAATAAGATTCACAACCTGAACAAGCATCATTAAGATCCTTATGCTGTTCTTTTACAAACATGAGTATATATCTCTTACTTGAACTTATTAAGCACTTCATCTGATTAGCATTAACTAAATCCAAATGAGTTTTGATTTTATGTGCCTGTACAATGTATTCAATCCCATGTTTCTTAAGATGATACTTATGCTCTTTCCTATGAAATACTGCATCACAATCATAGAGATAAGGACTCCCTAGCACTATTCCACATATGTCTAATGATATCACATCTAAATCCACTTCATCAATGTAATTAGTTGTGATGGAAAATTTTAATCAACACTGATTTGAGACATTAATATGATTTTGTTCCTTTAGCCAACATAATGGGTATGGTATTAGATGATTCCGTGTCTCCAAACCCAATTTCTTAACTAATGATTAAGATATTAAAATTTCTCGTGACCCAATTTCAAACAATGTATCTATTTCTGTGTGCTTAGAATTTACCCTTATGTGAAATATTTTAACTCTTTTACCTTCATCCAGATGATTAATGTTTGAAGAAGAAGCATAAGTACATGAACTTGAACTAGCGTATGAAGTTTTACCTATTGTAACCATTGCGATTATTTTCCCTTCATCACTTGAATCAGAGTCCAAGTCTTGTTATATTGTTGTACTAGCCTTCTTTTCACCTTTCTTCTTTTGGAACTTCTTTGGCTTGAGTTCTGGGTGAAGTTTCCACTGTCTAGCTTCATCATGCCCGATCCTCTAGCAATGAGTGCAGGTAGGTCTTTCACCTTCCTTCTAAGCTATAGCTGTCTTCTTTCCCTTCGAGTTGTCCTTATTCTTGCTATTTTTGGACTCTAATTGATTGGATGTCTTTGGTGAAAACTTGAATGGCTTGCCACTTCATTCGACATGTATGGCTTGAACACATACTTCATCGAAGCCATTAGGATTAAACATCAATAATGTATGATGTAATATGAATGAAAAATTCCAATGTACTTTAAAAACGTTTCTCGTGTAACCGAAGGAATACCAAGTGCCAACGCCTTCTTCCTGAACTCAATATGAACTCTTGAACATTCTGTCCCTTACCTTGTCACAAATACTGCCAATCAATAACAAATTTCTGTGTGTAACCCAAAAGATAGAATTGTTTCTTTAGAGCTTTCAAAAACTTAGACCACGAGGAGGTGATTTTACTTTTACACTTTAAATCTATCTGTGTTTTAATCTCCCACCAGATTAAAGCAGTTCCCCCCTTCCTAAGAGTATCTAACTAGATTTTTGTCTTATCATCAGAAATGTTCTGAATCCTACAATACACTTCTAACTGCTTAATCCAATTATCTAGTTTCTCTGGGTTCATTTACCATCATAAAAAGTAACTCAAACTTTACATCAAGTTTCGAAAGATATTTCTGAGGTTTCTTATTTGTTTCAGATTCCAAACTAGAAGAAGAAAAATAAGAAGATGATGTTGCAGATGCTGGAGGAGAAGGAGGTTTATCTTCTTTTATTTTACCCTTGTCCTTATTTGATGCCTTTGATGAAGAAGATGCATCTCACACCTTCTTATCTCTGTATAGTTCTCCCAAAATCTGTTGCATGTTCAGAAACATTTGCTGAAATTGATTCTCGTCCATGGGCTTCACTTAAGGAGCTTCGGTTTCAACGTTCTTAGTCCCTGTCATCGTTGATTGATGAACAAATTTCCGCTTTCCAATTTCTGGATCGAACTCCTCAAGATTTCCTTCTCCACGTTGCAATCCCAACCTGGTTAACATCCACTGGAAAAAAGACTACAAAGCACAACCTGCTCTAATACCAAAATATATGATCTAAATGTGATCGATTATGTGTTGAGGTAGTTTTTATTAGTTTTCCATTAAGTGAATTGATTGTTAACTAATGAATGCTTAATGTGGAAGACTGAAGGAAATAATTTATGACTTAAACCATCAGTAAATTAATAATTAAAAAACAACAAATATCTGAGAGAAGAAACAACAAAAATTGATTATGGAGTTCGTCCTTCGTGGACTACGCCTCCGGGTCCACTTTCAAGTTGGGAATATGATTTGTTAGGATTGATCCGAAGAAGCCTTTACATAGAAAAATCACGAGAATGACTGTGCTCGTAGGAACTTTTGGTTACTGAAAATAGGAAGCTCTTGCTCTTAGCTTTCCAATGCCTATCTCTGCACTTAATTCCTCCTCCGGACAATCGAGCAATGCTGAAAACAAAAAATTCCTCTAACCCTCTGAATCTAAACTCTAAACTCTCAATGTGTCCATGGAAGAAAAATTTCATGGTTTTATAGGTGAATTCGAACTCCTTGATGCCAAAATAGGAGTATGGTTGAGCAGATATGGTTGGATAAGGCTCGGTCTACTCATTGGATGGCACCTAATAGTTTATGGATAAGGTATTAATACAACCTTAGCGCATTATATAATTTTAAAACCCAAATTCGCACCTTAGGATAAAATCTATCCCTGACGGTTAACCAAACTGCAGAGATGTGCAAACGGTTGGCATGTGACTAGGCACCTTCAGCGGCTATAAATGCGGTCAAGCTTAAAATTTACGCAACAATCTTTATGCCTGTTCACATGTTCTCCAACGTGGTTAACAGGCCGCGGTTTAGGCTAGCGGTTAACTTTCATTTCCTGCTTGCGACTTTATTCTTGTTCACATGCGCTAACCAAACTGTGACGCGGTCTAAGTACTGGCGGTTAGGATTGTTTTATATTTTATTTTAATACATAGTCTGAAAGTGGGTTTTAGCTTAGGTTTATATTTGCGCTTAGAACTTAGGCTTAGGATTTACACCAAGGTTTAGAACTTAGGACTTAGGCTTAGGTGTTAGGTCTTTTGTCATTACATTTGTAAGGTATATCCCCATAGAAGACCTTAGGACTTGGACCATTATTACCATGAACCCTTATCCACCAAATTACACCATTATATCAATAAATTCGAACCACATGACATTTTTGAGGACTTCTTCTTCGAACGACACTAGAAAAATTGACGATACTGAAGACTGAACTTGACATTAGAAAATATAAAGCTCTGTCAATCTGAACTGAACAAGATCCTCCTGGATCAATAGATGCTTGAGAAATAAGCCTCCTACAATAACAAAGATTCATCTTGGATGGATCGCTTCTTGGAAATGGGAATAAAAAACCAAGAAGATTTTTCAGTGATATGAAAAAATTTATTCTAAAATATTAAAAGGTCTTGCAGTTGAGTTTTCACCACCATCTCACCTTGTGTCTGACAGGGGGAAAATGGTTGTCATCTACAAGCTTCAAAGCCACTTCAAGCGAGCCTGAGCCACAACTTGTCTTTCTAGATTCAGAGTTCTAGCCAGAGACATAGATGCCAATAATCATGCCATTAGTTGGTCGTCAGCCTTAAACCATCTATGCAAGGTTGAGTTTCTCCCTCTTCAAAGAATTCAGGACACTTCCTCTAGCATAAGACTTCAACTTCTTGCTAGTTTTGGTAGAGTTCCCGGAAATGCATCAAGCATTCCATATTTGGTGGTCATCCTTAAACCATTGTAGGTTGTAGACCTCCCTTCTTCCAGGTTGAAGGTATCCCCCTTCAAAATATGAGGAGCACTTCCTCTAGTATAAGACCTTAAATTCTTTCTAGATTTGGAAGAATTTCAGGAACCGAACTAAGCATTCTAGTGTTTGTGGTCATCCTTAAACCACTTCCTTATGCCAACATTTCAAAGAGAACATTCAACCTAGTGCTGCCATTTTTTATTACAACTCTCTTCTTGGACTCACACATACCCCTTCGGATTAAGGGGGGGAATGTTGGACACCTAATCCTCTATGGGTAGGTGTGGAAGGAAAATGGGTATAGGAAGTCCAAGAGACCTTGGAATGTGGAACCTAAGGGTCACC
This sequence comes from Pinus albicaulis, assembly GCA_034641835.2. Classification (NCBI taxonomy): domain Eukaryota; kingdom Viridiplantae; phylum Streptophyta; class Pinopsida; order Pinales; family Pinaceae; genus Pinus; species Pinus albicaulis. Next base: position 325,298,285 of record CM076573.1, read on the forward strand.
TAATGTACTATAAATGTATATCATTGTGAATAATAGTGCATCCTATGTTTTATCTTTCTCATATCTTGTGTGTTTACAGTGTTCACCATGGACAAGTTTAACAATCTATCCTCACTGCTACAAATTACAAGGTATGGAGCAAAAATGTCAAACCTCAATTTTTATGCAATTTGGAGAGTATTATGTGAATTTTGTGGTAAGAATCGAACTTACGATGAACTTTTGCAACATTATGCACAAATTAGATGCATAATCTACAATAGTCTTCATGATGATTATTTGAAGAGGCTAGTAGGTTTAAAACATGCCAAATAAATTTGGGACACGCTAGAATCCATATTTGGAGATGGTACCAACAGCAATTTTGAAAATGAGAAGAAGAGAAACAAGAAGAAGGGCCTTTAAAGAAAATAAGCACAAGCACAAGAGTCCCATTCTTCTAGTGCACATGATTAAACATATGATGAGAGGAGATCAAAAAATTATGAACCCAAATTTATAAACATTATGATTTTCTTTTGAGTTATAATTTTGATAATTCCAATTTTGATCATGCTTAATTGGCTAGTGAATATGAGAATGATATTAAGAGTCTTAGAGTTGATATTTCTAGACTAATATCTACATGCAAGTATCAAGAAAAATTATTGCAGATTTGTGAGGATAAAGTGGCCAAGCTCAAGGAAGATATTGTCAACTTAAAGATTAAGTTGGTAGAATCATAAAAAGTTGAGGAAGGTATGAGAAAGCAATACCAAGTGAAGGTAGAAGAGGTTGAAAAATTAGAATCTGAAGTGGTTTCCTTGAGAAAGCATCAGAATAAGGATAAGAGTACTGTAGCCTTGGACAATTTCTTGAGATCCAAATATCACTATTGAATAAATCTGCTCTTGGATTTCAAAGGGGTGAATCTAGTTTGCATGCAGGAAAACATATAAAAAAATAAACCAAGAAACCTATAGCAAAAATTACCAATAGTAAAATTGAGAAACAAGGAAAAAGGAAGTAGATCCAACAACCAAGTAGCAAAAAAAAGAACCAGAAATAGAAAAAAAAGTAGAACAAAAAACAAAGAAGAAAATTTCAAGGAGCTCTTACATTCAAAAAACATTTTTCTCCTATAGACGATCACAAAATATTTGTAAGGCTTCAAAAGAATCAAATTCGTTTTGTGAATAATGTAGAATGTTACAAATATCACAAATATGGACATGTTGCAACTAACTGCTGGAGTATAATGTATAGATGAAATTAACAGAGATTGCAGCAATATCAACAACCAAGGAGATTGGCGGACATGTATCATTGTGATTTTTATGGTTATTGTTACTAATCTGCTTGGACATAAGGCAGTAGATTTCAGTTCTAACCATTGGACAAGAGACACTTTTGATGCAAGGTTTAAATATAGCATGATCAAAAGAAGATTTGATCCTCTTGGCTATCTGAGAGTGTTATCTATGCCATAGTTTTGGACATATGGCAGAGATTGTTTGTTGCCTCTTTATTCAAGCCAAAATTGACAAAATAAGTGAAAGAGAAGGGGACCTAACACAAAACCAGTGAAGGAAGAGAAGAAGTAGATGAAGGAGAAAAAGAAACATCCCAAGACAGTGTGGAGAAAGAAGAAGAAACAACTCTTCAAATAGTGAAGAGTATTCCCTCTTGCTGTCCATGATTATTTCCTACACATCTATAAAGGATTGAAAAATTCATAAGAGGTGCACAACATCAGGTGGAGCATTTGATAGAGTATTTTAGCAGCATATGATGAGTTCATTTGAGCCTCGTGCACGTTCATGTCTACGTAATCAACCTATATTTTTGAGGTATATTGATCTCAAGTGGAGCTATGCATGGTATGATATTTACATGAGTTATTTTACATTTATCTCATAGTTTTTCACTCAGTTATTTGTAGCTTATTTATATATGTTTCCAGAGTGAAAGTAGTACATTTTCTAGCCACATATATGTTTTTGGTTTCCACTAATAGTTGGTTTAAAGGATATGAACCATGCATAGAATGTGATCATTACTTCAGGATGTATTGATATGACATGTGACATGGACCAACCATGTATGGGTTGTTATATGGAGTTTATTACAACCATGTATTTACCATTGTTTCATCATTTCACTTTGGTATTGGATCAAGTAAATAATATGTTGAGTCATGTTGATGATATGCATGTTTTGGAGGAGTCTTATTGAGTCTATTTTGAAGCCACATGTATGGGATGATGTTTATTTATCATGTTTCTGAGTCATTGGTCCATAGGAGAAGATCATAAAAAATATTTATTCATTGAAAATATATGTAATATGCTCATGAAACCATGTAATTGTATTGTACTATTTTTGGGTCATGAGTCATGAGGTCATGTTATTGTCATATGAGTTATGTAAGAGGTCTTATGTTGTTGCTACAACCATGTATGTATAATGTATGTCATTAGTCATGGTCATGTGGAGTCTTGACCCATATGGTGCTTTTATTTGTCAAAGGAAGCATTGTTTGTAGTAGAAGTGGTCACTACAATGTGGAGATGACACATTGTTGGCTTGATGGGGCCTAGAACTAGGTTCAAAGTGACTGCATAGTCCAATGAAAACTACTATTATCGACCCTTTCAGCAATGATATTATTGCGTAGACTAAAGTCTCACCCGAGGCAATATTGGGGGATTCTAGAACTAGGTTTCTGCATCCAGAGGGACAATGGATTGTGGATTTAGGGATTTTCCTTCTCAACAGAGCTTCACAAGACAAATATATCAGTAATAATAGTTATGTTCAACACATATATTGAAATTACTCATTGGTTATGTGATCCTACTTATTCTTGCTTTAAAAAAAGTAAATAATCATAAACAGGATTACACTAAATTACAGATCAAAAACTTTTTCAGCATAAATATTAAGAAACAATAAATAAAAGAAAAACACATCAATATAACTCAGATCTTTCTGAATATTTATTTCATTAACAACAAGATCCTTATCATACATCTACTTTCCACCTTGCGCACACAGCTGCAGGGGTCTAAACACTCAACTGCAGACTTCTTAAGGTCTCTGCGCACACAACTGCAGGAGCCTTTTTCTCTAACCCAAAGAATATTATGACTCAAAACAATCTTACATCCAAATTCATTTCATCAACTTCTAATTCTGCCTATGAATTCTATCTATACTCCTTATATAGATTTGGCATTTACAATACCATGGTCCAAACCATGGGCAGAGTCCAACATTCACAAAATATCCCATCCATTACATAAAAAGGGGCTTTGACCCACCCCAAAGCCCCTATGACTCAAAATAGACTACGCATTGCGCGCTTCCCTCCTCGATCTACAAAGTCTTTCCTTTCTTGATTACGTCATGGGGATCCCAACTCCAACAGGCTCCTAACACAAAACTGTGACTTTTCCTGAGTCACAAAGCTAGTGCACCATCTATCTTTTCTTTGATGCTGCTCAAGGCATTATTCAACTAGGGAAATGCTTCGACGCAGTACTTTTATTCCATATTTTGAAACCTTTCTCACTTGAGCCACACTCATTTCATTCACACTTGCTTGTGTTTTCAACCCATCTAAAGTCTCATGCCTCTGACTAGCTGGGAGCATCAAGACTCTACGCTAGCCATTTAGTCATTGCGAAATACCAGGGACGAAGTCAGCTTTGTATAACTTTAAGCGGCTACCATTATTACAACTAGGGAAAAATTCGCCATTTATCTTGGTGAGCTAGACTGTGCCTCCTTCCGTCACCTCTTGAACAATATACGGCCCTAGTTACTGCATTTGCAGTTTTCCTGGGAACTTTTAAAACTTGCTCTCATACAACAACACTAGATCCCCATATTTGAATGTCTTTTGCTTATGGGCAGATCATGCCATGCCTTCTCTCTTTCCTTCTAAACCTGTTGATGAAATCCAACAATGAACTGATCCTCTTCCAACTCAATCAGTTGCCCCAATATTTGCTCCATAATGTTATTATCCACCATATTTTTCACTGCTGTGATGCGAAGACTAGGTATGATATACTCCATCAACATCACTGCTTCCTAGCCCTACACTAGTCGGAAGGGGGTCTGACCTATCAGATTCTTATAAGTAGTTATGTAGCCCCATAACACAACAGGAATGTGCAGATCCCAGTGATTTATGTTAATTTTGCATACTTTTTTTAGCGCGTTCTCAAATATTTTGTTGAAATCTTCTACTGTGTCATTCACGTAGGGGTGGAATGGCATAATCTTGTGGTGACCGACTTGGAATTCTTTAGTCAAGGCCTCGATAATGTTGTTCAGGAAATGCGTACCCCGGTCGCTCATAAAAATTTTCGAACAACCTAATCGTCACACAATATACTCAAAAATCAATTTCGCTGCCTATTACACAATATTTTTTCACTGTCCCTACAATTCCCATCCCGCACATTGGAGGACCATTCTTGTGACTTCTGTCTATTTTCATACCTTGCAAGAAATTTCATTGCATCCCTTAGCATGAGAAGAACATTTTCTCTGTTGACTATTCCTAGAGAAGACTCTCAAAAACATATGATTTTGGGTCGGCGCTAGTAGGAAGTTATGGCCTCACACCCATACACAAATTAGCACTGGGCCTCGTGCCCATTCGTGCTCTGTATCAGTGGACTGCCTACGTCGAGCTCTTTTTGGAAAGTTTTTTAAAATAGAAGTGAAGTTTCCATTCCCAACCACTTCGTGAGCGCAGTGAGCAATGTGGGTTGTTTGAATGAATAACATCGAGGACCTTCCTTCGCCTTCCTTTTTCCTACTTTTGAGCAACTCCCCAAAGGATAAGGTCTCCCTTCCACCATATGAGGGATCCCAAACCACCTCCTCCTCTCCTATAAATACATCTCTCTCACATAGATGCAACTAGCTGAAATGGTTGAATAGCTGACAGTCCTTGCTATAGATGAATAGCTGATGTGAGATAGAGAAAAGAGAGAGACCCATTGTTGAGAGAGAGCCTAGGCTTATTGCCTCACCAAGTCTAATTCCCCAATGAATGCTTGAGACACATTTGACTAGACCTGCTAAAGGAGGCTTCGACATCAAGGCTTATTTGGTTGTAAACTATTTCTCTCTCCTTATTAATACATGACTGATGTTTTGGTTCCCGCTTTGAGTTTGATGTGTTTAATCTTGTGAAATGTGTTCAGTTCTCATTGAAAAATTAAATAGTTATGAATGCAAGTATGTTTTCATATGCTACTATCATTATTTGATCCTTGTGCATGCATTTGAGTATTATTGCTGAAGGACCACGACATGCCAGGACGAAGATCAGGAGACTACTGCCACAGCTACGACAACTGTGTTGGAACAAAGGTAGGACATCTATCCTGACTCAGTTTCAATCATAAGCTAGGAATCCAAAGATTAGCATTTCCTCTTACTGCTAGACCCACCCTAGGGCTGGAGTGATCGTCTCTGTCTGCAGAGGGGATTTACCTGTACAACACTGCCGTGTCTGCAGTACAATTCTTCACTGGTTGTGGCTTAGCCCACCGAGAGAGTTAATCAATCGCAGTGATAGTGTACCACACACTTGTTTTCTTTCTCGGAGGATCAATTGGTGCTACAAAATCAATTTCTCATTTATCGAAAGCTTGCAACGTGACTTGGGGGTGCAACACCATTTCATCTCTTTGTGACGACCTTCCAGTCCTCTAACACAAGTTTCATGTGCTACAATACTCCTTTGAATATTTATGTACCATAGGCCACCATAATCTGGCGTGAAGGATATTTTGTGCCATATCTTTTCTTGCGTAGTGACCTCCAATGACTCCAACATGTGCTTCAACCAATATGTTGTGTCGCAGGAAAATATCTTCGCAGAATTTCATTAGCCCCCATTTCATACATGTGTCCTATAATCATAGTAAAGTCTGTCGCCCTTACGAACAACTCTTTCTTATGCTGCGTAGTGTATTCCATAGGTGCGTGTCCCATTTAGAGAAACTGAATGATATCCAGGAAATGCTCATCTGCAACCTTGATAGCAAAAAATCCTGTATCAGGTAATATTTCCTCAAGATTCATTGGTTCCTCCCCCGTCTCAATCCTGGATAGATGGTTTGATCTGACATTCAAATGGTCTGGCTTGAAAATTACCTCAAAATCATATTCTTGGAACAATAGTAACCATTATCAAATCCCTCCCCCCCAACATAGGGATGTTGACCAGGTACTTCAAAGCAGAATGATCTGTGAAGTTTTAAAGTGTGCCCCAAATAGATAGATCATATATTTTTGTAGCACATATACCATTGCCAACCCTTTGCACTTTGTGGTGACATAGTTCCTCTCTGCCTTAGAAAACTTCCTTCTTGCAAAGGCTACATGGTGATCAATATCTCCTTCTTCGGGCTATGGTAACACAACTCCTAGGGCTATGCAGGATGCATCGACATGTACATGAAATATTTTCTTCCAATCGTGGAAGAAAAGAATAGGCGTTGTCACCATTTTTTCCTTTAGGATATCGAGACTCTACTGACAATCATCATCCCAAAAGAACTTGACATCATTCTTCAATAACTTCTACATGGGTGCAGTAATCTGCATGCATGCCTTAATGAACTTCCTTTAATAGCCTGTATATCTGAATGTCATGCATATCTATTTTACATTTGTTGGGGGTTCCAAATTTACTATCACAGAAATATTCGCAGGGTCTACCATCAATCCCTGTTTGCACACAATGTTTCCTAACAAAATACCGCATGGTACATAGAAAATGCACTTCTTCAGGTTTAAGGAGATCTAATACTTCCTGCAGGTATCTAGCATCAAGTGCAGACTAGAGACATGTTTCTTTAATAGGCCCAAGACTGTCTAGTCATCGAAATATACTTCGAGGAATTTGTGGATATTCTTTGAAGGCTACAAAAACAAATCTGGAAAATATAGGTGGCACTTTCTTCAACCCAAATGGCATGACAGTGTACTCAAAGGACCCCCACTCAGTAGCAAAGGTGGTATTATTCTTGTCTTCCAGCGCAAACCTAATCTGATGATACTCAGAGAATCCATTCGTAAATGAGTAGGCTTCCTGCCCACCAACATTATCTAAAACTTCATTAGTGAATGGAGTGGGAAACGGATCATGGACACATGCATCGTTCAGCTTATGAAGACCAACACAGATCCTTATCTCTCCTTTAGTCTTGTTTTCCTGGAAAACTATAGGGTTAACCCACTTAGACTCTTCTACTCGTTCAATGATGTCAGCCTCGAGAATTTTGTCGAGTTATTCCCTTAATTTCTCCTTGTACTTTGGGTTCAGCCGATATGGGCACTACTTAACTGGTTTTTCATTAGGCTTCAAAGTGATGTGCATTAATCATAGATCTACGACAATGCCTTTTAATTCCGAGAATTATGTAGGGAATTCCTGGTATTCATGTAGAAGCTTAGTGACCTTGTTGACTGTGTCATCATCCCAAAAGTCCCCTAACTTGGAAAACTTGGGCTCTGTCTTTGAGCCTATGTTGACTTGTTTCATCCTAACCGATTGTGCTACATCATACATTGCTATCTCGGACCCTGCAACTATGCATTTTCAATCCAAATCGGGGATATGAATGTCACGTGGACCCTCCTTACCTTATTCTGCAGTCAAATTTTAACATTCATGGTCCCGTGCCAATTGCGAAGCCTTGTCAAGTTGTACAAGAGTCCTTGGCTCCTTAGTAATGCAAAATACTTCTGATTTCAATCCTTGAAAAGCCTCATTAATTCAATCCCAACTGTTGGGGAAGCTACATGTTAATAAGAACCCATCTATCAGCTCATCCCAATCCAAGGTTCCATGGGACAACTCAGTTTCAAGATATAATTGCTGAGGTATCATATCCAAGGAGTGAAAGAACATGTGCACCCATTTTGTCTGAAGTTTGGTGCCCCAAGCTTCAGTCCAACGATGAGCCAAGTGCTTGCAAGTATCCTTCTGACCATCATGCGTCTCCATGATCTTAGTTTCAACTTGACCAAATCTTAGTTTTATCGTATTGCAAAAATCCTTCCATCCTTCGAAACTTGCCCTATGTGCACCCCACCATTGGGTTGGGTAGACCTCGATGCGAAGTCCACAGCTTCGTATCTCTGGTTCTCAGGTACATTTCTCTCAAATTCCTTTAGAAACAAGACAACATTCCCTGTTCCATCATAAAAAGGCAATTCATGCACTTCCGATCTGACACAATGCAGAGATTTGGTAACCCTGTTGCAGCGCTTAGCAGTTACCTCATGCAAAAGATTTTTCCAATGCTCCAACTCTTCATTGGAATCTGAAACGCACGAACTATCGCGTTCCCAAAAAATTTCACCATCTAGGGTGGGATTAATCCAGTCTTCATCCTGCACAATAAGCTTATATATCTAATTAATCTTAGCATCTCCATACTTGTGTTGGATAGGTTCTATGTAGCGCACACCTTCTAATGGATCCAAAAGTACAACAACTCGGGTACAATTATTTTCAAATATCATCTACCTCTTCTTCAAGTTGATTATAACATCCACGTCACAATCCCAGTAAAATCCCAACAATGCAGGAAATGGGTTACTTTCATCAACAAATTCAATCACTTCGAAGTCTACCAACACATTAACGCCATCAATATCTATGCTAATCCCCTGCAATCATCCCATAGGGATGATCTTCAACTGATTTTTGATCCACAAATGAATTGACAACCATTGTATCTTAGGCCTTCCTATCCACTCCCATGTCTTCTTTGGCAGAACGTTGGCATCTGATCCTATATCTAAAATGACTTAATCCATCTCATAATCTCCAATCTGTGTAGTCAACCACATCTTGCTGCTAGTTATTTTCTTGTTCTTGTATACTTTTTTTACTACACGTTGTTCCATCTATAGCATTTCCTTGCTTGCGGAGTTATCTATTAGTTCCTACAACCCTTATATGACCCTATTGTCCCTTAGAAATTTCATACACGTCTGCAAGAAGGACGTCAAGATATACTGATCCACTTCCTTTACTTTAGTATTTTCCTTAGACTTGTTCTCCAATGGAAACAATTATGCGCAGTAGGTGGTGAAGCTTTAGGAGTCATAAATTTCTTCCTTGCTTCCATGAATGTCTCTTTCTCATTCTGCACATTGAAGGGAACATTTTTATCTTTAGCTTTCCTTACACATGTCTCTATCACAACCTTTTTTCCTTCTGTGCGGTCTCCTCTAGTATTCACACCACTATGCATCACTACATTAATGCTTGGATATGCGAGCACGATTAAACCCTCATCATTTGTATATTCTGAGCCAGTTGTTGGTTGTGTTTCTCCTACATTTTAGCTAAAAAAATGAGACAATATTTGACTTCATGACAAAATTCTAGATAATACTTACAAGAAAATGCAGTGGGATTCTGGCAATACCTAGCAAAATATCCAGTTTTTCTGCAGTTGTAGCATATGATCTTCCCTTGCCCATAACCCGCGCTTCCTCCTCAGCCACACCATCAACCTAGGAAACCTCCTCATATGGTCGACAAAATCAAAGCTTCATGCCCTTCTACCTACATCCAATACACACCAGGGTTCTTCTACATCATCAAGTCATAACTCTTACAATATTTTTCATCATGCTCTATCGAAATACAAATGTTACAAAACAATTGTTTGGGTGATCTGACAATTTTCTGCAATAGATGAAAAAAGTCCATGGAATGATGGCCTACAACTTTGTAGAGGCTACACCATACACTAGGAACTACGCTTGGCCCTGCACTTGATCCAAGATTTAATGGACTTGGCATTCGAATGTTCAAATAGTCTCTATAAATAGGGCATTGTTCTTTATAGTGGCCCTCCCCTTTGCATTTGATACACTAGACCTCCATTCTCATCTCCGAGTGAACCTCCTTTCCAAATTCTTTAGATCCTGGAGCTCCATATGCAAGCTGACCAATTGAGTTTGAATCTATTGCACTTTATACTTGGTATCAACTATGGGTTATGCTTCAAGCTTCATCACAATCTCCAACGCTTCAGCTTGAGTTGCAATCTTTTTTTTAGACAATGGAAGTTTGAGATGAGGTGAGAACACATCAATGAACCATTCTCTATGTTTTTCATCTGGGATCTTGAAACTAATTTGGCCCAACAACGTTTTAAATCTTTGATCTACCTCCCATACGAACTTGGTAGTCAATTGCTTAATTTATTAGATCCCTATGATACATTGGGACTAGTAATTTGGTTTCTTGAATTCAACGTTCAACACAGTATTTGTCTCATCCAAAGAAGCATTTGCATTTGTCGTGACATATTTTATGTACTAGGAGAATGCTCTATCTTGCAACGCTAATGCTCTATGTTACATCACTGTAATCAACTATTCTTTCTTCATGTTTTCATCTATAACATTCTGCAAAGTCCATATCGCTTCTACCACAAACCAGAACTCTTCAGGATCATCTATTCCCTTGAACACAGACATCTTCAGGGGTTGGGCCATGGTGAATGGGGGAGGTGGAGGAAAAAATGGAATGGTGTGATGATGGGGGTAGAATATTGGAGAATTTCTCATCACTTTTCTGACTTTCATACCTTAGCAACAAACTTTGGAGAGTCGCAGGGTTTCTTTGTCCCTTTTTAGATTCAAACAATGGTCTATATTTAGTTTCAACATAAATACCCCAACCTATTATGAATTTCTTACCACTTCGCATATCACTAGGTTATATTTCTTAAAAAATCAAGTTGAGCACATCCATAATATACCATTTTAACACAATAGAATTTTAATCCATAACTTCAGTGAATTCAGGTACTTACCTCTAGGGTCTTTGAAGAATTTGCGTTCTACTTCGTTATAAGACACAAAGGTATCAACCGTGAACTAAGTAATGAAACCTCCAAGGATACTGTCTATCCATTAATTAACAACCTTCGCGATCTCATTATCAGTCCTTTTCAACTTCTCAATCAACTATGATTTCCACATAGTGGGATTATTATTGAAATAACCCACCTACATTGCTAGTCTTGATATCCAAGTGTACAACTTGCTAGCAAATGATGAAAAAATATCTCGTACCGATCTATATAGATATACTTCTGTATCCAATCTTTGGTAGATATGCACAGAATTATTTTTCCTTCACAACAAATTCACGTTCTTTTTTATGTTTTATTATGGAGATGTGCTACAGAGTATTGCAAGTATGTCAGAGGTGTTGCAGCTTGTGGAGATGATTATTGGAGAGTGGAGGACTTGTTGGCACTATTTCCAACCTTGTTTGTTGGCATTTTTAGGCAAACTTGCAGTGAAACTTAGGGGACTTGTTTGATCAACTTGAAAAAGTTTTAGAGGCTATGTTATAGGTTTGGATGCATGTATATGAGGTGAATAAGAGAATACAATACGTGTTAGAGGTTCTGAGCTGAAGGCTTGATTTTTTTCTTCATCCTTATCCCTATTTGCATGAAGGAAAGCCCGTGAGAGCGACTAAAAGGCTCCAGACACTTGCAGACACGCCTATGGGAGAGACTGAAGGTTCTAGTCAAGTACAAATAGTTTCATGCTTTTGATTGGGGATTTTCACAAGATTTTCTTTGCATTCCTAGTGAAAATAAAAGGAAAATTAGCAAGGAAAGTCCTAGAAGTTTCTAAAGAAAATTTTAATGGTCGAAAATGTTTTGAAAAGGTCCTCCAATGATGTGAAATAATTTGGTAAACAACTAGTGGTATTAGTGGACTTATTTGGTCCAATTTATTCACCCTTGATCTCAACCCCAAGCTCAATTTCACCCTACATGTTTTATATACTTGATTTTGGAGCCGAGTTAGGTTGGATGTTGAGTGTATGTGCGTAAGAGAAGGTTGCAAAGAATGATTATGATTCAGACCTATTGGAGAGCATATATGCTTCGGTGTATGAGTGTTAATGGATGCATAATGAGTAGAATTGAAACATGTTGTAGAATAAAACTGATTTGATGTTGATGGAGTAGAGATAATTTGGAGAGATTTTGTATGTCGCTGGATAATTTTTTTTTTGGTGACTCTCACACTTGCTTTTATGGAATTGCTAATGCATTTGGCACATAGACATAGTGTATTATGATGTTAATTGTATTATGTAGCATTATATCGATGTGAGGGTTTGAGTATTTAGTTTTGATGTGGCCACTATTTTTCTTGTGTGGAGATCATATGTTTGTGGTATTTTTATTTGATTGATGATTTTGTCTTGTTTTAAGAGGTCGTATTGCAGAGCTAAATCGAGTTGAGTAGAAAGTCTTGGGATCCAGTTTGAAAATATATGAAAGGAGGTCCGTATAGAGTATAGGAGAAATGATTGTAAAGTTTCAATGAAAGGAACAAATTCTCAATCCAATGCTAGTTGGATAGTCCAATCAGAGTTGGGATATTATCAATTGATCATGGTAGTTGTGGTAGCATATTTGGCATGAGGGTGTACAAAATACACTTCTTTAGAAAGATGGATGCTACCTGCACAAGGTCACTGTTATCACCCAAAAAAAATGAAGCGCCATTTGACAAAGTTGAATAAGTTCATGTGTAAATGGAAGGGTCATAGAATTCATTTTTCATTACTTGGTCAAGGGAAATTTCAAATTTTTCTTGTTTAAGCTTACCCTAAGGTCTAAACCCACCCATATTCAAACTCCTTCATGTCACATCATTCATCATTCTCTGATTCATTTCATTTTCCAATTTTTTTGTACTAAAAGTGACAAATTAGGCAAGAAACCATAGTTTCATAGTGCATTACACTATAAAATGTCACTTTTTGCTACGAAACTGGCTAATAGTTTCGTAGCAAATATGAAGAAAAACTCTATTTTCTAACTTTGAGAAATCAACTTCAAAGGTAGTTTCTGAGCAACTGAAAATACATTTTGGAAATATGAAAGAGTTTTTTCTTCATAACATACCTAACTACAAAATATTCTCTCCATTTATTCAAATTCATTAGGCGGTGGAAGAAATTGATAAATTAAAATGCGCTACGAAACTGCGGTTACAAAACTGTCCTGTACATGACTGTTTAGCGATCAACTTCAAGTTTAGTTTCTGGCCAAATGAAAAGTGTTTTGGAATTATGAAAGAGGTTTGTCTTCATCACAGCTCCAGCTACAAAATCCTTTCTCAATCTTCTCACAGGTGTTATCAGTTGGGAGATACAAGGATTTCATTGAAGCCATATTTTAAGAAATAGAGTTTTCCTATTTTACACGTGTTTTTCAAATGCCGTTCTGGACAACAGGAGATGTGTTTCAAAAAACCAAGAGAGGTTTTTCTTCAAGACATACTGATCGACAAAAATTTCCTTCTGTTTTGAAAAATACATCATGGATTAGAAGATAGAGGCTCTGTTCCAAGGCCTATGTTTCAGAAAAAACAAGAAAATTCAGCAAGGATGTCTTAAATATGAAAGGTGAGATTGACACCTTAAAACTCTTGGTTTGAGTTTTTTTATGGTTTATTGAGGCTAATGATATGTTAGATACAATTTTTTTCCACTTTTAGGTTTTAATTTCCAAATTTATGCAAAAAATCTGCATCTACAGCAGTTTCGTAGCGCCTCCAGGCTTAAAAAGCAAAAAAGCGCTACAAAACTGTTGTAGCTGCGTTTTTGTTTTCCTGATCAGTTTTAAAGGGTGTTAAGGGCTGAAAATGATATGAGACATGGGTTGAAGGATGATAAAGTTTATGGAAGAGGAAAGAGTTAGAAATTTTTAGGATAAAGGCTTGTTTTAAGGCGCTACAAAAGTGTGCTAAGAAATTGCCTTACTTTCATGGCGCACTGTGTTTCAGTCTTTTTCGCAGGGTTGGAGCAGGTTTTGGATAGCTGGAGCCTATGAAAGAGGTAAATACAGTTTCAAGAAATTATTAAACACTCAAGGACCATGAATTCAAGACCAGATGACAGCCAAAATATTCAAAGAAGAGAAGACCATTTACCTAAAAAACAGGGTTTTGTTTCCTAGTTTTGAGGAGGTCAGTTAAGTGGTCACAAAGTGGTGAATATCATCATAAAAATTCAACCATGTGACAAAATACTAGTCAAAGATGTAATTTATTTAAGTAGATAAGGTTGTTAAATATAATAATGAAGAGTTTGAGTCCTAGTTGAAATAGGACCGTCAAGTAGGATAGGTGTCTGTTTGTCATAAATTTGATGTTTTATGGTTATGCAAGGTGTCGGTAGGAAAAAATTAGATGTATATAGCCTAGAGGGAGATCATATGATGATGTAACATGTATATTAAAGGCCATTGGGTCGAATTAGCAAAGGGTTGGAGATTTTTGGAAAAATTGCAGCTTATTGTAAATTGACTGATTCAACAATACAAAGATTTGTTACCTGATCAACTTGAGATTCTGAAGGAGTTTTTGGTGCTTAACTATTATATATGTACCTTTTATGCATCTCTCTTGTATTTTTTTTCATTTATATTACTCAGAATTCATCCATGTGATGCTCTGACATCCTTTATGATGGAATTGATTGTGTATTTTCAGGTTTCATGTGTGTATGTCCTACTACTAAAAACTCTGACCTGCCTCAACTTCCATGTCAAGTGAACTCACTGAATCACTAAAAGTGTTGATTCCATAAGCCCAATATCTACATGCTTATATTATTTTCAATCTACAGGTTGGAAAACGTTATCTCAATAGACTATTTTATTGCAAATCTTTTTCGAGTTTCTGATATATACAATAACAATATCACTTTCCTTCACCTGAGATTCTTATGATATTTCAATGAGTTTTAGGTCCTATCTTTGAAAGGTTTTCTTGAATATCTTAATGCTTATTACTTAGAATTCATGGTTGTTCATGCTCTGACTTCCTTTAAGTATTGATTATGGTGAATCTCTTTTAATATCTACCTTTCAATACCTTGATGTCTCATTACTCAGAATTCATGTATCACATGCTTTGACTTATTTTGAACCTCAAGTTATTGGTATTTTCCTGAATGTTTTACTCTTTCATTGAAGTATATACAAGCCTCAGCTTCCACAAGGAGAGGCTTTGTTATTGAGAGCGCTATCACTGACTCCATAGCCCAATGGTAGTATTAGCCTTCATATTTTCAACCTGCAAACACTCAAAACAAATACATAAATCATAGAGTTAGCCATATATCTTTATCATTATATAAATCATAAAACCCACTTGAGAGAGCCTTCTTAGACTGAAGAGGCTAAGCTTTAGTCAAAATCTAGTTTGAAACAGTTACATTGAAGTTGTCTGATCAACAGCCAGTCACGTACGATTTTTGTGATAGCATTTTGGCACTGTTACCGGGGAGCGAAGGTGTAAATTTTCCCTGGGAAGAACGACAAAGTTTCAGTTCTAAGGTCTGAGAGCAGTAGACACTTAGACACATATTGGTTGTATTTCTTCTCTGGCGACTCAACACATCAAATAATCAATTGGAAGGTGACTCCACTGCTTGAAGATCAATAGCTTGATGAAGTTTCAAGATGAGTTCCATTGCAAGAATAAATGCCAGGTATGCCCCTATGAATCGGTCTCATATCCTTGGTTTTCCAAATCCTATGCCAAAGGTTGAATGGTTAACTAATCTTCTTGTATTTAAAGATGAAAATAAATTCAATGCTGCTCTTCATTTGGTTAGATTGCATATGCATGTACACAGTCTTAAGGTTCAGTTTCCTGAGGATTGTCTCATGAAGATGTTTATGGCCACTTTAGAAGGAAAAGCATGCTCTTGGTATGAAAGCTTGCCAAATGATTCATTATATTCTCTTGCTTATTTCCATGTTGCATTTTATGAGATGTATGAAGAGTGTCATCCCTCCTTATTGCTGGTCAAATAATGCTGTAAACAGTGTGTGAGTTTTATTGAATATTTGGAGAATTATTATGAAGATGATGAGTTCATAGATGATGAAATTTTAGAGGCCCTTCATGACAATCCCTTTCATAACCAAGAAGAAAGGATATCCTCTCTCTTGGATGAAAATGAAACCCAACAGGAGTTTATTTATGATAATCATGTGACATCCTCTGAGTTTGATGAAAAGTTGCAGCAGACTTGTTAGTATTTTGATCATCAGGAGTATGAGAATCATTGCAAACAACAAGAGGAAATATTGGAAGATAATTACTATAACTCTTAGGTAAAGGAAAATTTTGATTCTTCATGTTATTTCTTGCATCAGTCTACATCAAATATTGATCACACTAAGGAAGAAGTGGGTGAAATTTTTTCTTTATCCTTGTCTTCTAATCTGAAATCATTTGAGTGCAAGTCAGAGGTTAAGATTCAATTTTTGGATGAAGTTGCTAAGAATATTGAAGAAGATCAAATTCAACCTTATAGGCTTTATGATCAAGATCAGTCTTTTCAAAAGTTGTTAATGCTAGAAAACAAAGAGAGGGCGCTGCTACCTTTCTCCTTTAAGTTTGAGGAAGAATAAACTGTTTTTGAAAATCAGTTTGAACAACAGTTTGATAGCACACAATTGAAATTTTGTGTGGCTGAGAAAAGCATATATGAATTGTTTAAAGCTACAGATTGTCTTGAGAGTCATCAAATAGATTATGTCTTCTATGATCCTATAGCTGACTACATGGAAGAGTTCTTCAGTCCAGATTTCCAGTTATATTTTCATTATGAGGATCAGATACATTTTATGTTGCCTTGCTCATTTCAGTATCATGCTTACTTTTGGTTCAAGTGCAGCCAACAAGTCAAGTGTCAGATAAGATCAATGACTAGCTTCATTGGAAGTTTCATGTTGCTTGAGTTAAAAATGGAGATTGCAGCTGTTAGGGTAGGTAGGAGTGTGTGAATAAGCTCAAAGTTGACTGAGCATCTTTTTAGTGGGTACAAAGTTGGTTTTCCAGTAGTAATCATCAAGCTTGAGCCCAAGGAGAAGGCCATAAGATCTTGGCGAAGTTTTCATAAATTTCAGAGTTTTTATTTCCAAGAAGATGGATGGAATTGGAACTACAGGTTCTTTGATGTACCACAGGGGCACACCATCCCAAGTGGAGCCACTATTATCAACCAAAAAAATGAAGCATCATTTGACAAGGCTGAATAAGTTAATGTGTAAATGGTAGGGTCATAGAATTCATTTTTCATTCCTTGGTCAAGGGAAATTTCAAATTTTTCTTGTTTAAGCTTACTCTAAGGTTTAAACCCACCCATATTCAAACTCCTTCATGTCACATCATTCATCATTCTCCGATTCATTTCATTTTCCAAAGTTTTTTGTACTGAAAGTGCCAAATTAGCCAAGAAACCATAGTTTCATAGTGCATTACACTGTAAAAAGTCACTTTTTGCTACGAAACTGGTTAATAGTTTTGTAGTGAATATGAAGCAAAACTCTGTTTTCCGACTTTGAGAAGTCAACTTATAATGCGGTTTCTGAGCAACTGAAAACAAATTTTGAAAATCTAAAAGACCATTTTCTTCATAACAGTCCTAAATACAAAACCTTTGTTAGTTTTTTCAAATTCATTAGGAGGTGGCAGAAATTGATAAATTAAAATGCGCTAGGAAACTGCTGTTACGAAATTGTCCTATACATGACTGTTTAGCAGTCAACTTCAAGTTCAGTTTCTGGCCCTATTTTCAGAAACAGAGTTTTCCTGTTTTACACACGTTTTTCAAATGCATTTTCTGGATAGAAAGAGATGTGTTTCAAAACTCCAAGCGAGGTTTTTATTCATGACATACTGACCTACAAAAACCTCCTTAAATTTTTCAAAATACATCATGGATTAGATGATATAGTCTCTTTTACAAGGCCTAGTTTTCAGAAAAAACAAGAAAAATCAGCAAGGATGTCTTAAATATGAAAGGTGAGATTGACACCTCAAAACTCTTGGTTTGAGTTGGTTTATGGTTGATTAAGGCTAATGATATGTTAGATACAAGTTTTTCCCACTTTCAGGTTTCAATTTTCAAATTTATGCAAAAATCTTCATCTCCAATAGTTTCGTAACGCCTCTAGGCTTAAAAAGAAGAAAAACACTATGAAACTGCTGTAGCTGCGTTTTTGTCTTCCTGATCAGTTTTGAAGGGTGTTAAGGGCTGAAAATGATATGAGACATGTGTTGAAGGATGATAAAGCTGATGCAA
>CM076573.1:325316568-325617268 GCA_034641835.2 Pinus albicaulis
AGTTCTGATAATAAAAAATTGGATCATTCATAAGGCGCATCAAATCAGGTAAGTCCAAAGTTGCGATAAATGGTAATTAATGGTTATGGTCTCGAAAACCTTGAGAAGCCAAAGTAGATCCAGGAGGCGGATACCCAGGATAACTGGGAATCGGATTAGCATTAGGAATCGTGTAACCTCCCGGAAAACCAGGATGAATAGGACCATATTGAGGTTGTTGATAAGTATAGCCAGGGTACGGTTGATACTGATAGTTTGGGTTCTGTGTATAGGGACCGAATTGCGGCTATCCCTGGTATGGTTGATATGTAAATTGTGGTTGACTTGTAACAACTATACTTGTACCATCTTGTCCTTCAGGCATCTAAACCGAAGCCTGGATTGAAGGTCATGACTGGGGTACAGAGACTGGAGGGATTTGCATGGATACAGGGATAAAAGAAGTCAGTGCTACAGATACTCCAGAAACAGGTGTTACAGGTTGAACAGACGTTGCAGTAGTTGCAGCAGTTTGGGGCGGAGTCTGAGGTGTACTAGGCCCAGACTGCTGAACTGAACTAGGTGCAGGAGTTTGAATAGCTGGATGAACAGGTTGCTGGGTTGGACTAGGAAATAAAGGTTGTCCAGGTTGATAAGGCAACTACACATTAGGCTGCAAAGGCTGTTGATATTGGGACGGATCCCACACCATCATTCCGTGGTATTGTCCCGTAGAAGGTTGAACATAAGGACCATAACCTGGTTGAACGTAGGGTTGATAATTAAGCAGTAAATTTCCGGCTCCTTGAATAGATGGTTGACTAGAAGGCTGTTGGAAACCTTGAATTGGGTACTGACCTTGAGGTTGATAACCCTGAGGCGTGTACTGAGGTTGGGGTTGATAAGGACCCTGAGGAGCATATTGAGCTTGGGGTTGACCTTGAGGTATGTACTGTCTTTGAGGTTGATAACCCTGAGGTATGTACTATCCTTGGGGTTGTCCCCCAAAATAATATGATTCCACAGTTTGTCCTGGGAAAAAGCTACCTTGAGGTTGTGCCCCAGGTGGTAATTGACTACCTGAAGGTTGCCCTCGAGGCAGTAATTGACTTCCCTGAGGCTGCCCCCCAGGCGGTAACTGACTTCCCTGAGGTTGCCCCCCAGGCGGTAACTGACTGCCTTGAGGTTGAGTATTCGGAATATTACCAGACATCATAAAAATTTGCTCTGCGTTCGACGTTTCAATGTTAAATCCGTTAAGACCAGATGATAACACATTTTCAATTGGTCGAGAAGCTGCTCCCGAGAATGTACCAGACAGAGCCTGATATCCCGAAGGAACAGAAG
Organism: Pinus albicaulis; assembly: GCA_034641835.2. Taxonomy (NCBI): domain Eukaryota; kingdom Viridiplantae; phylum Streptophyta; class Pinopsida; order Pinales; family Pinaceae; genus Pinus; species Pinus albicaulis. The sequence continues at coordinate 325,317,895 of CM076573.1, forward strand.
GACCACCATGTAAAAATGATTCCGGTGTCTAAGAAAACATGGATGACTCTCCTGCCATAAAAGATGATGGATAATAACCTCTGGGTGTAGGATGAAATGGAATTCGAGGTGGATGAAAAGCAAGACTTGGGTTCTCTAAAACTTTTGTTAAAGAGAGATACCAAGGATTAGTTCGAATGGGGCTGTAGAAAATAGATTCACGCTCCCTAAGATTTAACGATTGAGGGGAGTCAGGAAGAGATATATCTTCGTCTGGATTAGTAAGTTCTTCAATAGAAATAAGTCCAGATGGAATATCGTCAGTGATAATATTTCTTACCCTAGGTGAACCTGGATCGCTAGAAGTTGGTGTAATAAATCCTGAAGATGTTTCCAAAACAGAAGATTCAGTTTCAGGTTCAGAGATTTCAGGTTCATCAGCTAATTCACCAGAAGGAGAAATACTTCCAGTAACTTCAGAAACTGAAATCAGTTCTTGAATGTATTCTATTGTAGGTATTTGATGATCAGGATGAATAACTATAGATGGAATTCCAATTTCTATTGATCTAATTCTACCACTACTGGATGATACCAGAGCCCGAAGCCCTTCAAGCTGACTTGGTGAATATTTAGGGGGTTTCCCTTGTATTCTCCGGGATTGTCTCGGCAATTCCGCCACGATTAAAAATTAACTAATCACACGCAAACAAAGAAAAATTTCAATGAAAACGCCTAAAGTCTCTAAGAAACAAACAATTGAATCATACACTTAAAAAAAAATAAAAAAATCCTAAGAGTTCAAACCACACACAGACAGTAACTTTCCTTACTAAAAAACACTAGTTGGTGATGAAATCCAACTTAGTAGAATTTTAATACGAAAAGGGCAGTTGGAACAGTTACCCCGACAACCTGCTTAATGAAACAGACCGGTGCAAGTTTCTCCACTATACCATCTCGAGTGGAGATAACCTCCGGAGAGTCCAAGTGAGTCTAGCCGACGTCTGTTCCAGGTACAGTGGGATCTTCCCTCCACCGTCACCTTAGGAAAGAATCCTAAAGATCATGCCTCTAAGGTTACCAACAGAAACAAATATACCTGGGGGAATAGTCTACGATCCGACACACACGCAAGGGCAGAGTAACAAAGCTCTATCCCCTTGAAGGCTCCTTAAAATAACTCAAGGTATGCCAACAAGTGACCCTTGGCTCCTCGACAATGGTGTATCCGAGGTTTACCTTTTTTAATACGTGTATATCTTCTATCATTCCCAATGAGGAAGGATTGATTATCCCACTGGTTCAGATATGATCTCGTGCTTGACTCCTTTAAGAGGAGCTTCCCAGAGCATACATGCAACAATTGGAATTCTTCCTACCGCAAGATTTGTCTACTTGTTTGTTTTAGCTATCTTGGAGAGTTAATTACTCCCTACTCCAAGATACTAGCCTAAGCTATGTTGGTGATAAGAGCCCTAGAAATAAAAAATTACTAGATGAATTTTAATTAAGCGTTGCTTTTATGGGCTGTTCCTTAATTTAATGGGTGCGGAAATGAAACTTTGATGATGTGAAGACTTGACTTCCAAAAACACTAAAAATGCACCTAGAAATGATAATCAATTCTTTTTCGTTCAATGAACTTTGTATCTAAAGAAAGAGTTGGAGAATGCAATTCTTTTTAATGAACATTTCCTTCTTTAAACATAAAGAATAAAGAAAATATTTTTTGTCTTTTCAATAATGAGATAAATTATCAAAGCTCATAACAAATCCTTTTTCTTTCCAAACTCGAAGCTACAAAACAATTTTTCCTTCAAAAGAAAGCTACAATTTTTTTTAAAAAACTACTCAAAACTACAAAAACTAATCTTGAGATCTGTTGATTCTAATTTAAATAAAAGCTTTAAGATTTTTTTAGATTGTTTTCCTTAGTTGTTCAACAAACTAAGAATCTATTCGTTCTAAATAACAAACAGATAAAAAACACTCAAAATATGTTTTTTTTTTATAAAAATGAAATTCAAAACTTTCAACCAAGTTTTTTCGAAGATTCAAAAAGAAACAAATGGCTTTATTTCTTAATAAAGGATGTTTCCACAATCAGGTCGGATTCAAAAAAAATACAAAAAGATCAATGTAATCTAAGATACTTCAAACTGTCAATGCTTCGAATCACTACAAAAACCAAGTGAAAAACAATCCAAAATGAAAAATCTTCTAGAAAATCACCAAAACATCAATACTGTTGGAGTTCATTCAGAAAAAATTCTTGACAGAAACAATAATCAGTCTGGGTAGAAACCAAAGATGCTAAATCCAAATAAAAATAAACTACAGAAAGAAATCTGGAGGTTTTCTAAAATTTTAACAGGGTCCGCAGGCTATCAGTATAACCAGGTGCGGTCCCGCACTGTTATCTCACAGAAAGTGTGAAACTGCCCGCTCTGTCTAAAGAAAGCAGAGTGCAGTCCCCAGAAAAAATTATAGAAAAACATAAAAATTTTCAAAATTTTCAAAAACAGGGAAAATCTAAATTACCCAGACAGATATGTATCAATCAAAAACCAGGAAAAAATGTTTCCTCAAATCAAAATAAAAGAGAACCAAAAACAACAAGTTCTCTTCCCAGTGGAGTCGCCATTTTGTTGTGTAGATTAATCCATCTTGCGGACAAGACCGATCTCTCTAGTACTAAAAGTGACTAGCAAAAAACAGCCAATTATAATAATTTCTCTCTAAGCATATAAGATTCATAAAAATTCTATATAGGTGCAAGGCCTACCTTATTTCCAACGCTTGTTTGAAATTGTTGTCATCCCTCGTGCACTTGAAGGAGTGCTCTTCATAAACCTGCAGTCACAAACAAGCAAAAGATTACATAGCACCTGTACAGACATTATTATAAACCATACTTATCATAGTGATTAAGGAATCTATGAAATAAACCATGAATAGACAACTTATTAAGAAAAATGAGTATATTTGTATTAACTTCAAATGAAAGAAAACCTTTACAACCTGTGCCTTGATGTCATGCAGGTCTTCCTGGGGTCCGAAGCAGGAATCTCTTCTACTTTGATAAGCTTTGCACTCTTTCAACCAAGATCAATAGAGGTATGTAATCTCTCCTCACAGAAAGTCTTAGCTAACGGAGTCTGAATCTCAACAACATTTAGCCTCAAATATCCTAAAGCTTGAACTCCCCTTGAGGCTACCCAATGCCTCTTTTTATAGTGGAAAAGAGGAGGTTTTCTGTTCCAAATATGAAGGGATAGAATCCTCCTTCAAAGGGATTAGCTCCTCACATCAAGGGGTTAGCTCCATCAAGCAAGGGATGCATGAACCTTATCAAAGTGTATCCATTCCCGAAAATTCTCATCTAGAATCTTCTAGAATTGATCTGAAATCAACTTTTTAACTTTACATTATGTCCTTTTTGAGTTTTACAGAGGTCTGCACCTATAACACAAAGAACGTGCGGTATAGTTCCGCTGGAGAGCTGAACTTTAGGTGCGGGACCGTAGGCAATGAATAGAGAAAGTGCAATACCAAATTTTAGGAGATTTTTAGGAACTTTCTTCTGATTTTGAAGGCTTGACATGAAGAAATGATATGTTAGACTTGCAAAAGGAGGAAGTATGAGTAATAATGAGCTCATACTCATAGCAAAATGTCAAGATGACAATTTTTAGTGTAACAACTTTGACATGAAATAAAAGAAAACAATGTCCATTCCTTATACAATGACATAATTATTCAAATAGATATAGTAATTACAAAAAAAGAAACCATAAAATTCATGTAGAATTAGAGTTCATTCATAACATTACCGTTAACGTAAAATAATTAGCCACCAAAAGAATAGGTTTGAGACAAAACTCATTGAAAGCTCATAATTATATTAACCAACAATAGAGAAATATATGTCAATTTCATGTGTCCAACAAAAAAAAAATCAAGAACCAATAATTCATATTATGCTACTCGCCCATACAATATAAATTAATACAATATCTACAAAAAGGCATAATGTCGGAGCTCCGTAATACTCAACCCCATAGAATTTCTCATTAGAAAATGGATAGTATCAAACAATACAAAAGTAGAAATAAGTACTTGACTATCAAACAACCAATTGAACAATAACTAACCAATCGAATCGCGTAAAAATAGAAAAATCCAACCAACCAACATTGAAATAATCAAACCCTTGATTATCAACATCCACCCTTTTTATAGGTGTGGTCTTCCACATTCATCTTGAGGAATCTTAAACCAACTCACCAAGATGAGTTGTGCCTGTACGTGCTAACTTCAAATATCCCCCACACCATACCTTATTAGATCACCACCTTAGTCCATATCCAACTAACTTGCATAGTTGACAAATACCCTATCAAATGAATAATAAATCAATTATCACCTAGTAATCTTCAGTATCTATCACACATCTATGTGGTATATCAAGCACCATATTGTTGAGTATCTATGTGTTATTTTGTTTTCTATATTCATTGCCTCCTGCACAATACTCCCATACTTAGGAAAAATTTCAATTTTTTTCCATCACCCCTTCTTTACCCCAATAATTAGCTACATATGGTTCAACTCTTACTTATTAATTCAAATGAGGTGATTTAAAATCCATGTTTTAATGTACATGCATGGTTGTATTAATGCTTAATTATTGTGGAAATTTTTGTCATAGATACAAGACTAATGGATGAAACCTCGTAGTCTCACAATGGTTATGCCTATGACAAGGGCCAAGGTGTTTTAACTAACAAATGAAAATCAAGCACCAAACATGATAAGTATCAAACCGAATAAATCGATATTCAAAAAATATAAATCACTCACATCACACATGAAAGGTATAATACATGCGTACAAAGTGAAATTTAATCTAACAATGCAACATAATCTAGTAGGTTAGGTAATGTAGTTCCCACTGCTAGGTGTATATCACATATTTTAATTTACATTGATGAACTCATGGGTTGTTTTCTACAAGATATGACACACCATACTAGGGCCACATCACATAGATTCAAATTTCCATGTTCCTAAAATGTTATGATTCCATAGAGAAACCAAAACCAAATAATTGTAAAAAACTACTTGAGAACATAAAGGGTGAATGATCTTATTAGCTAGTACAATGTCTTAATGATGGGTATCTAATCAGGAGTTCATAAATTTTTCTCAAAATTTGAAGCTACAGGATTGGGTTGAAAGCAATATGGTTGTGTAGATCTCGTCTTCCTGATTCCAATTCTGCAAATTTTTCGAAAAATCGATATCGTATGAGGGAGATATCACGTTCTGATCAAAATGCAAAACGGGTAAATTTTGCGACAGTTTGACTAGGGTTGACTGGGATGCATATTCAGCAGGGTGGAGGTACTATTATAGCATCATTTTTCACACTCATGTGATTCATGATTGTCTCTTTGGCCTTGGGCACCCATTCCCACAGACTTGAGTAAAAGTTCATTAAAAACAGTGTTGAAGAGATAGTTTATGATGAATCCTTCCCAGATGAACATTTGTTTCTCATCTCTCCACAGGATCCTTGGTATGGAGATATCATTGTGTATCTTCAGACTACGAAGTTTCCCTCTACTTTTTTGAAAGATGAGCACCATAAGTTGCGTCACTTGGCTAAAAATTACTTGATTATTGGTGATGCTTTATACCGTTGATGAGTTGATTCAATCCTGAGACGTTGCTTAACTCTCGAAGAAGTTGAGGCTGTACTGAATGATTGCCACAATGGAGCTTGTGGTGGTCATTTATCTGGGCTTGCTACAGCCCAAAAATTTTTGTGTGTTGGATACTTTTGGCCTTCAATTTTCAAAGATTGTATGGAGTTGGTCAAAAAGTGTCATCCGTGTCAAGTCTATACTCGAAAAATGCACGCTCATCCAGCTCCACTTTTTCCAGTCATTATTGTCAGTACCTTTACAAAGTGGGGTATTGATTATACTACTTGTAACCTGCCCTTGGCTAAAGGTCACAAGTACATTATTGTAGCAGTAGACTACTTTACAAAGTGGGTCGAGGCTATGCCTAATTTTGGGAATGATGGTGAGATAGCAGCTCTTTTTCTTTTCAACTAGGTTATTGCTCGTTTTGGTATTCCTAGAGAGATTGTCACTGATCATGGCAGTAATTTTCAGAATAGCATGATGACTGAGTTGGCTCTAAAATTAGGTTTCCGGTAGGAGCATTCATCTCCGTATTATCCTCAGGCCAATGGGAAAGTGGAAGCTGTGAACAAATCCTTGAAGACCATTATTCAAAGGAAAATTAATAAAGCTTGATCCAACTGGCATATCATGTTGTATCCTGCACTTTGGGCATACATGACGTCTGTAAAAACTGCAACTGGCTTTACTCCGTTTCAACTAGTTTATGGGTTGGAATCCATATTTCCCATAGAATGTGAGATTCCTTCTCTTAAGTTAGCTGTTGAGTTTCTTCCTGACACTTCTAGTCTTGAAGAACGTCTCCTTCATCTAGAACATCTCGATGAGCAGCATCGCAATGCCGCCACGATGAATGAGGCGCATAAGAAACGAGTCAAAGTTCAGTACGATAAGGTGGTCAAACCTAGGTTTTTCTCGGAAGGCGACCTTGTTTTGGTCTATGCCCAAGAGAAGGATGCCCTAGGCGTAGGAAAGTTTAAGTCTATCTGGTATGGCCCCTTTATCTTTAAAAAAGTCCTTAAAAAAGGAGCATATGCCGTGGTTGATTTTGAAGGAAATGAGTTGCTGGAGCCTAGAAATGAGCTCTATTTGAAAAGGTATTATGCCTAGGCTTCGGCCTGGCATTTTGATTTTGTATATAGTAGTTTTTATTTTTGTCTGGTTTTTAGGTCTTTGATATGATGGTGATGTTTTTGATCTTCTTTGGAAGGTTGTGTCGAATGTCATGAGTCATTATGGTTTCGTCGATGGTGCTAGTAGACACACCCAGAACTTGGCTTCCACAACTTGGGTGCTTCATCATCCATCAGGTCAGTTTTTAGTATCAAGAGGAGTCTGCATTGGTCCTTCTTCCAATAATATAGCAGAGTACACTGCAGTTATTTATCTACTCTTGGAGGTAATATCTTTAGGTGTTGATTCGTTGGTGGTTTTCTTGGACTCCCAGCTGGTGGTGTCGCAGTTGAACAATACTTATCAGGTTCGAGATCCATTTTTACTCCGGTTATTTTTGAGGGTATGTTTGTTACAAAGATAATTTCAATTTTTAACATTCACTCATATTCCTCAAGTAGAAAATTGGATGGCAGACTCATTAGCTAATCAAGCAATTGATTGGCATATTAATCATTCCATACATTAAAATTTAATCATCAAAAACATCATGCATTTTTATACATTTGTCACATCACATCATAAATCGCTGTATATATATATCTCATCAGACTGTTCAAAAAAATATACAAAATTTGGATCCATAAGTCATACAAAATTAGGGCTTATGCCCGATCATGTTCAGTATCAAAAAATATACAGTCATCTGGTAATCATATCTATCTACTCCTATGGTCCCTGCCCAAAATTCGTGTTCCTATAGAACACGATCGCAGTAGCGACACGGCGGAATAACCGCACCCAGTCATGTGGTACTCCCACTACTCGTCTCTGGATGGCCTCAGGTAGATCTTCCACTGAAGCCATAGGCACTTGGCAAGTTAAACCCTCCAAGTTCCTCTGTACAGCATGGAGGGCCCTGTTTGGGTCTACAGTATCCACCTCGCCTCTGCGGCGCTTATGCCGTGGGTAGCCCTCAGGACGGACTGGTCCAATATATGTATCATGATCATCATAATATTGTAAGCCATTTTGAATCCAATTAAAAACATGTTTTGTTTTCAATTTTTTTTTCACATATATTAAAATCCAAAAGAAAATCATATAATTCAAAAATTGCAATCTTACCGATTGTGCCCCATGCCGCGCCAGGTGGAAGGACGAGGTCTGGATCACCGCAGAAATCCATCCCAGCATAGGGGTAGTCCTCCACGGTGATGATTTGTTCTCCCCACCATTGGAAGAACTCGTCATCCGAGGTGGTTCGGGGAACTTCACCTCCCCCCAGTCTCTTCATCAGATCTGCCCATCGGGCAATTCTTGGGTCTCTTGGGCTGTTGATTGAAGAGATGACTTTGGGTCGAAGCCTAGGAATCTTCTCAAAGAAGAATGTCATCAAGATGGTTCCATATCCGAAATGTTTTTTTTTTCTTTCCGGATGGAAGTCAGTTGTTGCTTCATGTTCATTAGTAGAGCTGTACATCAATCATATAGGTGAGCTAGGCATTCCACAGCTATGCTCATCTGAGTCCTGGATGCCTGATGCAAGGAAGTAGATCTTGCTACCCTGCCAATGGTGAATAGGAGAATCTTCATGTGTAGATTTTTCAAATCTTTTATAGCAATCTGAGTCCCTACTTTCTTGGACCCCTCTACACAATAGACGTGGACATAGTCATCCACGGTAAGCCCTCCCAAAGGCTTGCTGTGAAAATATACTAGGTCTCCCCTCCGTGAGAGTCTAGTAATGAAGTATATGTCTTCTACCTCTATGTGTATGGGCATTTGATCTATCACAAAGCAATCTTCCTTTGGTTCCCAATAATTTACTAGAATTTCAAGTAACCGGACATTACTCTTCATATTTGGCATTTTGAAAAATTTGAACAATCCACAATTTCTGAGGATATTGAGCAATAATTGATCTTGCATTACTTCATTATCGATTGCACTATGCTCACGTTCCCTCCAGGTGATAGTCATCCTGAAAAAATTCATTCATTTGTCCATTAGAAACGCTTTTTTACATTTCGGGTTGCGCATACGCGACTTACCCTATACACAGTCGCATATATACGCGGCTTGGTCCATATGAACCCACGTATGCGCAGTGCCCTAAATTAAAACAAATATTTCTACGGTGAAATTTCCGAATTTTAACTCTATTAATCGACAAAATTGATAATAATGATGGATTAAGAGCTTAACTAATTGATTCGGCGAAGTTTGATCACTGATTGCTCCTATTTTGACGAAAGAGGGTTTTTCTCCAAAGCTCTTTTTCCCAAATCATCAAGTAACAATGAACCAAATGTGAGGTAACATGTGTATTTATGCAAAGAAATTGAAATTTTTTGCAAAAATATGTTATGCCTATTTTTTCAATCTATCTTAAGTTTCATAACCCGGATGCTTGTAAGTGCCCAGATTGGTATATTTTTAGGTACATTTTGATGAAGTTGAGATTTTTCCGGTTTTTGATCCATGACTGCTAACTTGTCATGGAAGGTATATGATCTTCACTGGCACATAGGTTAGGAAATCCACTTTCCGTTGCATTTTTCATACTAGCCTCCATTCTGATCACTTGCCATAGGGTCGATCCCATAAGGTCATGAGTATTTTACCCATTTCACTCGCCGATTATTTAATCATGACTTGGTGGTAGAGCCTTCCTTTACATGGGCTTCCTACTTAGTTCCTCGCTAGCACTTGTTTCCCATGCTCCATTTTATGTAGGCTCGGGAGTCCTCTTAAGTCTCGCCATGACTTATGTGTTGAAGCTTCATTCTTCTTCTTCTTCACTATCATTTTTTCTGGCTATTACCCTAGAGGTTCCCTGGTGTTGTTGATTTGTATTACTGCATTGCATATTGGCTACTTGTTTATCCTGGCCTTTAGCCAGCTTCATTTGGACTCGATGTTTAAGCCATATTTTGACCTTGAATGTCTGTACAAGTTAACCATTGCATGCACTTAGCTATCGCGACTTGACACCCTTTTTACCCATGGATGGAACATCCCTTTGAGAATCGCTTACCAGTTTCTGCCACCTTGCATTGAGCATAGGATCGTTCCTATCCCGGGAACTAGTGCATCTATTTCTTGATACTCGTTCTATCCATTATACCATAGCATTATTTTATTCTTTTTCAGGCTTATTATATGAAAAAGAAAAAAAAATCAAATATAACAAAAAGAGCGGGAACGGGATGTTACTTCATAATTTTATGGCAGTATAGTATTAGTTTGTCGCCCTTGAACAAAGCACATACAGTTATATATTTCCTTCATTTGGGATGCTTTTAGTTTTGACCTAGGTTCAACTTTTTCCTTGTTTCACTGGTCAGTCCTCCCCCGGTTGGTTATCTCTTCCAATCATATGGAGAGTTTGTTTTTGCCTCCTGCATAACAGACTTATACAGTGTCATTTTTTACTGCCATGGTCATCACGAGTCGTGCTTGAATTCGAGGAAGTTTAACTTGGTGACCAGTCTGCGGTGTCTCTTCGGCTCATTCATGTCGGTCGGCCTTCCGGTCTTGTCGATGCCTTGTTCTGCTCACATCAAATGTTTTGGTCTTCGTCTTTTGGTTTGAGAAGGTCTCCATTGAATTCTTCTTTGTGGGGTTTGTCTCTCATCGACTACGAATAATTGCTCTGAGAGTAAACCTGAAATTGCCCCTGCTATTTCTTCCATCTTTGATAGGTGAGCCTTGTGCGGAGTGCAGTAATCTCATTATGGGTCTTTGATGATGGTTTTCCTTGTGTTCAGTATCGGCCTCATTACTACGTAGGATTCTGTCTTGTTTAACAAGTTTTCCATTTATTTCTCCCGTTGGATATCCTTGCTACGAAGAGCAACTTTCATTGTGGTTGGTTGGAAGATTTCTTCCAATACTGCTTCATCTGTGCATGTCGGAAATACTGGTTTGGTTCCGTCACTCTGCTTCGTCCGATTCCTTCCAAATTTTGGCCTACGGGTTACACTCGCGCTGTACTGATGTGGGATGTCTTAATGCCTTCCTTCCAGCAGATCTTTTCCCTTCGACTCCGACTCATTGCTTTGTGAATAAGGTCTAGAGTCTTTTGTCAGTACCTTAGGGTTTGAAGTCATCAGTGGCAAACTCTTCGCTATCGACAGTGGGGATTCATCATTTCTTCCTGATTGGTAGATTCTTCCAAGTGTTCGACTTCAACTCATTCATTCGCACTTGTTAGATTGTATTGGGGCACATTGACACTCATTTTCATTATCGTTGGGTTGTCTCGCGTTTGTTAACGGTATACATTATTGACCAGTAATGAAACGATTTCTCACATGGTCGACTTTAGCTCATTTACTCCCATTGTGTAGAATTGTGCCATAGTGATCGGTGAAGACCTCGGGTTGCATCAACATCTTTCGGTTCACTTTTGACAGCCCATTCAGTTTCTGCCAGTGATGTCGTCCACCCTTATATGTTCCAGTGTCAGTACAACAACATCCTATATGTTGGCTCCCGAGTTGCGTGATTGTACCATGTGTTCCACCCCTTATGATTTGGTACCTGGAGATTCAGTTACTTTTGTGATCAGACATCCATTTTCAGTATTATTGATTAGTTTGATATATGTGATACTTGGACATTGATTCCGACTTGTACTTCCGGGCCATACTCAGTTCATTCATTGTGTACTTTCAGTTCAGTTATACTTGTATACATTCTGGATCTATTCTGTATTCTCTATATGGATATATTTTTGACTGAGCATGGGTATGCCCGCCTCAAACATGAGCTGACTCTCTGTTTTCTTTCATTGGTTTTTGGCAGGCTGAAATCTGGTGAAGTCCTCTCTTGTCCTCGCGAAGTTATTTCTATGCACATAATACACTTTGGCCATCATGTACCCCTTCTGACCTCATATAGGGGCATCTGTTATAGCATAGTTTTTCACCCTCATGTGATTCATGATTGTCTCTTTGGCCTTGGGCACCCATTCCCATAGACTTGAGTAAAATTTCATAAAAAACAGTGTTTAAAATCCCATACGCGGGTATGCCCAGAATTTTCAGCGTGTATACGCGAGTCCAGAGATACTTTTCTGCGCATGCCATTAAAATCATTAAAAAATATATAAAAATCCCTATTTTCGAGGCTGGGTTGATGGTTATTCCTGTAATTCAACCACCCCAGCACGTGGCCAACTGTTTCCAACAGATTGAAACTACTTTGAGGGAGTATAAAATCCCCTCATATGCATGGCCTAAGGGATAGAGAAAATTATAGACATTATACTCTTTTGGAGCCCAATTCAAGTCTGATTTCCCGTGCCTCCTGCACTTCCAAGATTTTTACAGGAAACCCTTGTTTCCTGGAGATGTTCATCAGCTTATATGTAATCTCGTGTGCACAAGTCTTGAAAGAGTCCTAGTGAGGCAAGGGCGGGACGGATCCAGACGACGGTCTGTTCGAATATTGTGGAAGGATTCAGGTGATCTCTCCACCTTTTTATTATTGTACATGCTGTTCGTAATGAAGAAGAACCATCTTGTTCTCGAATTCACGTGTTAATATCTGCTTGCATATGTGAAAAGGTTGTTAATTAAGCATTTATTATTGTTTATATGATGTTTCACATGGATTAAACTGACATTTAGGAAAGATATATGTTGTACAACTAGATTCTCGTGCATGTCTCTTCTTGATTTCCAGGTTGAAGAGGAAGAAGGGTTGCTGAGGGTTTGGACCCCGCGTGATCTACATCAAACGTAGGATCTACAGGTGAGTTCTACAATCGATGTTATCTAGTTTTTAGTATACAAGTGTGGTTGTGTGAGTCCTTCTTGAATAGCATGCCCTGATCTGTGGAGGTTTTTGACCCAATGACCTCTAGGGAGTTATTTCCCGAAACAGGTACAGTCAGCAAGAAATGAATATTCTTGGAATATTCCTTTTCATCGGGCCAATCATGGGTTGACATGTGTCACACTGCTATTCATTGAATGGGTTTTGAGAGGGCCAATCACAGGATGCCACATGGCTAGCCCTGAGGCCGCCACATGTCCCTAGAATGATAGTGTAAAAATTTTGGGAGTCCGCAGGGTTGCCTCCAAAAAGAGAGATTCAACAGGAGATTCAGTTGTAGCAAGATTGTCCTCTTCCAAACATCGGTATGTATCACATGTCGATAGTGGAGAATGCTCAAATAGAGAGGCAAATCAAAGAGATGTTCGACAAAGGAATCATACGGCCAAGCACCTCGCCATGCGGTTCACCCATAGTCTTGATACCAAAGAAAGATGGGACTTGGCGCATGCGTGTAGATTTTCGATCTTTGAACAAGATTATGGTAAAGAATCGTTACCCACTCCCAAGAATAGATGATTTTCTTGATCAGCTGAAAGAAGCAAAGTTTTTCACTAAGTTAGATTTATGAACCGGATATCATAAAGTAATAATTTCATAAAGTGATATATGGAAAACTACATTCAAAAACAAACAAGGACTCTTTGAGTGGCTAGTTATGCCATTCGGCTTATGTAATGCACCGAAAAATTTCATGCGTGTTATGGATATTGTTTTGTGTCCATTCCTTGATGAATTTATGATTGTGTACATAGATGACATATTTATTTTCAACAAAACAAGAGAAGAACATGTCTTGCATGTGAATAGAGTGCTTGATATTTTGAATAAAGAGAAATTGTTTCTTATGATGTCAAAGTGTGAGTTTGGAAAGACTTCTTTCATCTATTTGGTACATATTGTAGGAGGAGGAGAGTTGAGAATTAATCCTTATAATGTGGAAGCCATTTTGAATTGTCCCACACCCAAACCAATAATCGAGGTAAGAAGTTTCTTAGGTGCAACTCAATATTGGAGAAATTTTATCGCTAACTTTTCTTCCATCGCAGCTCATATGCATGCAATGAAAAGTGTGAAGAAAGGCTTCCAATGGGGAGGCAAACAATAGCAAGCTTTCGAAGCTTTAAAAGACAAGATTAGTTCAGCTCCAGCCCTTACATTACGAAATTCGAGACAACCATTCGAGATTCAAACCGATGCTAGTGATTATGCCATGGGTGCAGTTCTTTTGCAGCATGGTAAGCCTATCGCTTTTCATTCTAAAACATTTATTTGCATTGTGACTAATTATCCTACATATGAAAAAGAACTATATGCGTTGGTACAAAGTGTCAAGAAGTGGAAACACTACTTGATGGGTAAAGAGGCTATTGTATATACTGATCACCAACCATTATATTACTTGCAGCCACAAACAAAATTGTAGAAATCAAGACATTTCAGGTGGATGGTATTTATTCAACAGTTTGACTTGGTTATAAGGTACAGGAAAGGTATTTCCAATAAATTTTCTGATATTCTTTCAAGACCAATCATTAGTGCATCTACTTTACTAAAAAATGATTCTGTTTTACATGAGAGTTACATGGAACAATATGCACATGACATTTATTTTCAAGATGTGTATGCTAGTTTTAGTGAACGGAATAAAGTTGAAGAAAAATATTATCACATGCATAACAATTTTCAGTTTCATTTGGGCAAGCTGTGTATGCCACAAGGAGAGAGGCTAAGTGTCATGAGAGAATATCATTCATCTCTTATTGCTGGAGACTTTGGGGTAAGAAAGACAATGGCTAAATGTTATCACCAAAATAGGACACTGATAGGCTACTGATCAGACTACCTCAGTGTAACTATTTCAAAGAAATCTTTTAGCTGAGGCTTAGCCTCCTCAACCTGAGAGGGCTCTCTCAATAGGTTTAATATTTTTGATTACTCATTAGATGGATAACTCTAGGAATAAAATGATAAAATGTATAACTGGTTGAATTACTGATTAAAAAACATTTATTGGGCTATGGAGTCAGAGTAGTCTTCAAAAAATCATCAACATCAGCTCAACATGGAAGTTAGGGCACTTAGATTTTTAGGTTTATAAACAAAACAGTAACACAGTGAATAAAACACAGTCTACAAACATGTGAAAGAAGTTAGAGCATTTTCCAATGAATTATAAGTAACACATGTTCACACCACTGTAAATAGGTAGATGAGAAAATCCATAGAGAGATAAAACACCAAAAAACTCTTTGTGAATCCTGAGTAGTAAAGCCAATCTGTATTAAGCTGAAAATACACAGTCTGCTACAATAGAACAGTTTGCTTGCTAATGAAAAATGCCAATCCTGAGGAATGCGACCTCATGATACATATAGAGTCTTTAAAACCTTTGATTATATGATACATCATCAGAGGAATTCAAATTCTATCTTAAATTGACACCTATTTGCTCCTAAAACTGACTATTAATTACATCTGACAGTTAACTGTCTCTTCTAGAAGTCCTAATACAAATAGGAGTGAAACTCATAAAACATGTTTGAAAAACCTTATCTAAGACTTAAATACTTCCTTTGACAACTAAAACTTCATGAGGTCTAATTTGGTGATGCCTCCAACCTTGTTATGAACCCTGTTGTTCCATGACCTAACTACCCTAGAAACTAGGAAACAGAGTTTGCTGAAATTTAGCCCTTACCTCCATGCTTGATCTTCGAACCCTTTTTGCTGGAAATTTCGACTTCCTGAGATAAGTGTAATGTGTTTTTACCTCCATGTAACCATACCTTCCACCTGTAAAGAAACCAAGCCTTTGAAAAAAGTAAAAGGAGAGATGGTATGGTTGCGCTACGAAATGAGCAGTTGTTTTCGTAGCGCAGAATTTGTATCTTTGTAACCTCTCTCAATGATCCAATTTATTTTGCCTTGAGACTTGGAGTTTCATTTTTGAACCATTTCCAACCACCACCAGCAACCAAATTCAGAAATGGAGCTTGTTTTCCCTTTGAAACCCTTATAAAATGTTAAAAATTTCACCTATAGCAGTTTCGTAGCACGCTACAAAACTGCTGTGTATATCTTTTTTACACTGTATTTTCATAATATTCAGATATTAAGAGTATTTACAGCCCTTTAATGATTTTATTGATGCTAATAGACCTTAAAAATCAACAAAATTCAATTTTGCAATATTTTCAAAAAGTGGTGTCCTTGCCAAAACAAAACTGTATTAGGAATTTGTTACTTATTGCCTTTTTGATCTGAAAAATAGATTTTGAGACAAAGATTTTATCTTCTCACCCATAATGTATTTTGAAAAAATGAAAGATGCTTTTATATACCATTATTTCTTGAAAAAAAACCTATTTTTTTTTTTCAAATACCTCTCCTACTGCCCAGAAACTATCTTTGAACAACCTGTATAAAACTGGAAAATCCTGATTTCTGAAAATATGGCTTCAAATAAATCCTTGTATCTCCTAACTGGTAACACTTGTGAACAAAGTGAGATAGGTTATTGTATTTGGAGATGTTATTAAGAGAAACCTCCTTCATAATTCCAAAATAATGTTTCATGTGGCCAGAAACGGATCTTGAAAAAGACTGCTAAAACTGGAAAACAAAGTTTTGCTCTCAATGACTTTCAGCAGTTTCGTAGCACAAGTTAAACCATCAATTTCTCCCACCTAATAATTAATTTGAATAAAATGAAAGAGGTTTTGGTATTTCAGTATGTTAGGAATAAAAACCTCCTTTATTTTTTAAAAATTAGTTTTCAGTTTCTCAGGAACCCCTCTGGAAGTTGACTACCTAAAGCAGAAAAATAGGGTTTTTTGCTAAAAAAGGTTGTTTCAGCTGCAAATCACTTTTTTTGAACTAAATGCACTACAAAAACGTGGATTCCTATCATGATTGCAAAATTTGACCCTAAACCTTAATGTAATTACTTCTAAATGGATGATGGGACCTTTAAACCATGAAATAAGGTTGTTAAGCTTTGTTTGGAAATGAAAATGAGACTTTTGAGACTCTAACCCTATCAAGTACCCTTTAAAGCATGAAATGAACTAACACCTATCTAAGACCATGAATAAAAAAAAGTGAACTTTCAGATTTTATTGATCATGGAGTGGACCTAGAAGACTTCATTTGAACTTGTAATATGACCTATCCATTATTAATGACTTAAAATGACTTCTAAACCTCCTTGAAGTCATGACCAAAAGTAGAGTTGACACAACGACATTTTGAGAATTTTTGGGTGATAACAGGTGCTTCTATAGAGGTATTTCTATTGGCCTTGCATGATATATAGTGTTTCGTGTTTTATAAGAGGTTGTTCTATGTGTGCAACAAGTAAGCCTAGTAATAGGAAGCTTGGTTTGTACATGCCACTACCAGTACCATCAAGGCCATGGGAGAGTGTCTCCATGGACTTTGTTGGAGGTCTACCTATGTCAAGAAGACAACATGATTATGTTTATGTAGTTGTGGATAGATTTAGTAAAATGTGTATACTTATGCATTGTAATAAAACCATTACTGTTGAACAAACTACTAAACTTTATTTTCAACATGTTTGGGCTCATTTTGGATTTCCAACTTCTATTGTTAGTGATAGGGATTCCAGGTTCATTGGGAATTTTTGGTCAAATCTATGGAGACTGATGGACACAAAGTTGAAAAAGAGCACAGCTTTTCATCCACAAATATATGGACAAACCAAGGTGGTGAATAGAACCATTGTGCATCTATTGAGAGGATATTGCAGCAAACATCCTAATTTGTGGGATGAACAACTGCATTACATTCAACACGCTTACAACCGGGCAAAGAAATCTTCTACAAAAACATCACCTTTTGAAGTATGCTTTGGGTATTTTCCAAAATCGCCATTAGACTTCATATTTGGGAAGGATGTTGCAATAGATGGCCATAGTGATATTGACAAGGATCGAAATTTCATTGAGAAAATTCAGATTATACATCAACAAGTTCAAGAACAACTTGAGAAAATTCAAATAAAATACAAAGAGAGGCATGAAAAACATAGATTTGATCACAAGTTTCAAGAGGGAGATGAGGTATGGTTGCACATTAGCAAAGAAAGGATGCAAGGGGAAGGTAAAAAGCTCAAACTCATTCGCTATGGTCCATTCAAGATCATAAAGCAAGTTGGTAATAATGCATTTCAACTTGACTTGCCTTCTTATATGAAAATGTATTCAGTTGTTTATGTTGAAAACTTACGTTTTTATGAGCCACCTTTGATTAATGATCAAGGAAGTGATGTTAAACTACCTTCTATTGAATATGTCTCACCAGAAATTCTGGATGAGCTCAAAGAAGATACAATTCTTGACAGGAGGACAAGAGCATCCAAGAGGGGAAGTGTTGACTACTTTCGAGTTGGGATCGAAGGCACTAAACCAAGAAAGGAAAAATGGATGGAGGTTGGAAAGGTGAGTGAGTTGTACCCTCATCTACTAAACAAGGTACTAAAGTCTTTTGGGGTCCAAAAGCTTCCCAATGGGGAGGAGTGATAAGGAGTTCATAAATTTTGCTGAAAATTTAAAGTTACAGGATTGGGTTGAAACCAGAATGGTTGCGTAGATCTTGTCTTCTTGATTCAGGTGCCATGAACAGTTCAAAAAACCAATGTCGTATGAGGGAGATATCATGTTCTGATTGAAATGCGAAATAGATAAATTTTGCGACAGTTTGACCAGAGTTGACTGGGATGCACAATTAGCAGGGTGGAGGTACAATCAGCAAAACATGAATATTCTCAGAATATTCCTTTTCATCAGGGCAATCATGGGTTGAAATGTTTCACATTGCTATTTTTTGAATGGGTTTTGGGAGGGTTAATAATAGGGTGCCACGTAGTTAGCCCTTAAGCCGCCACATGTCCCTGGAATGACAATGTAAAATTTTTGGGAGTCCGCAGGAATCGACCATGGGACCTCTAGTAGAGAAATCACACGCCACACCACCCAAGTTACATGATTAGTTCTTACCCTAACTATTTGTGGGTTCTATTTATGTTTGAATGCAGTGGAGTTTGGGGGTTGGGGACCACCGATGGTCCCAACCTGCCAGCGATCCCCAGTGGTGTTCACATTGCAAACAATATATGTCAATACCCGACGGTTAAACCTTACAACCCACATTTTATGTGTTACCACCAGCTTACTATTACACTGTGTCACATGCAACGGTTAAAACAAAAACTCCACGCGGTCTTCGCTAACAACAACACTTCAAGTGGAGTTTAAACTTATCAGCATAGTTATTACCGTGGGTTCTGTTGACCATTACGGTTAGGCCGTGGGTTTGGGGTGCGCATGTGGCCACCCCAACCACAAACACTTTATGTTGCAGTTAATTCCAGTAGAGGTTTTTCCAGCACGCCATTTTGGGTGGAATTGGCTATTTTGACTCCAGATAAGTTGAGTTCTCCACTTTTAGTGGAGTTTTTGTAGGTGTAACTGGGAAAAAGAGTATGAGACTCAATTTTCGCCCATTCTGAGTGAATGAAGAGTCATATTTGACTAATTGGAGAATTCTGGAGCCATTGGTGCAGAGACAAAAACCATTAGAGCACTTTAAATACATGTATTTGCAAAATTTTGAGCATAACGAATGATGGACATGCCATTGGAAGATGGACCAACAGATGTAGCCCAGGAGGGGTGAAATGCTTCATCATGCTTGCTATGTAAATTTCATGTGGTGACTTATTTCTCTAGTTTACACTACTTTTAAGTGTTATTTAAGATTTTTTTATGCTTCTAATTCACTAAAAATCATCTACATTTCATGGAAAAGTACCTCAATCCTTAAGCAAACTAATGAACTGATTATGCACAAGTTTATAAACTGAAAAGACACTTAGAAAAACAAAACCAATACAGTCATTTTAGATCAATATCAAGGAACTCGTTGATGAAAGGGTTTGAAGTGGGAAATGTTTTGGCAAGTTCAATACCAAAAATCCAAGACTTGACTCGGTCCAAGGTTGGCGCTTTAACGAATGATTCAGGAAATGCCCCTAGCTTGATTTAAGGATTTGGTTATCAAACTTCACCATGTGTAACTTGGGAAGAAAAAATGCATCATAAGGCATATCCTCCCTTGAGGTATTAATTGAAGCCATGACCTCCAAGATGGCCTCTTCTAAAGGCACCACAATATTAAGGGAGTCATGCATAATAATTGGAGTGACAATCCATGTGGGAAAAGTCTGCTATAGGGTATTATGCTTGGGTGGTGGTTATTTAATATCCCTCTCAGGGCTTTCTGATGCCTAAGGTAGACTGTAAGATTATTTGTAAAGTTCCAAAGGTACTACATACATGTTCATACTAATATATAATTGAAAAATAAAGATTTGGAATGATTACCTCTTTGTGGACAACAGATCCTATGGAGAGTGCTAAGTGGCAGGGTAGAAGTCCTTCCTCACCGACTCCAAATATAGATCCTGCAACCAATCAAAGAACTCATGTAATCCTCACAACAATATAGCTTTATAACAACTAAAATAGTATGTAATTGACATTAAACTATGCAGATCTAAGCCATTCATATCATGCTACATAGAAAAATGAACAAAAGATATGACACTAATGCATCGAATGGAAAAAATAGATATAGTTCTATTAATGTATGAAAAGGAGGATTACAACTGTTAGTTGTACCAAGCCCTCCTCAGTCTTCCAATTCCTCTCTCTCTTTCTCTATCTCCGAGTGTGATGACGCTCAAGGCTAAGAGTCCTCAATGAAACTCACAAATATTCAAGCTTCACAATACAACAATGAAATTCTGCTCCACATATAATCAAACCTTCGACCTTAGACCAAGATCCCAAACCTCCAACTTATAGGAAATGGAGAGGAAAAATCTTGCCAACTCTTTCAACCAGTTCAAATTCGGAAAGATCTAGATGTGTCCTAGCTTTTTTTTGCTTTTTCATTCTATAGGAGTTCAGTTGTGTTTGGCAATCTCTAATAAAAGGTTTGTGCCATGAGTTTCTATTTTTGAACTGACTCTTTCTAAGGAAAATTTGGAAATCCCAGTCAGTTTTCATGAGATATTTCCCTTTTCACATTCAAACACATATAACGTTTCCCCTTAGGCAAGACAGAGCATTACCCTAGGCACTTACGCTGCCTTTGCATGGTTGGGGTGCATTATAACTCTGTCTAGCTGCTTCTGGGGGTGCGTTACCTTGGAAAAATGGGCCATTTTCAGGGTCATTTTCTTCCTTCCATGTTTCCTTCTCCTCTGAGCTGATGAGGAGGTCATTTGTCCTATAACAGAAGCCCTCTAAAGTTTGAGGTCAGAGGCAAAGACAATGGCTGAAATATTTTATAATAAATGTAGTAGAATGAGAGGAGTTGGAGGACTGAGGAAAACCTCAAACAAAAACATATGCCAGAAATATAGTATCTGTTTTGAGTCGAGAATTTCCATGCTCAATAGCTATATCAAAAATTATTTCTCTAAAATAGAGATATTACCAGTGTGTCCATCGATAAGCACAATGTGGAAGCTTATGTCATGATAAGATCAAACTGATAAGCTATGTCTGAAAACAATATCACAACTTGGGAGAGGAAACACAACTGAAATGATGTAAGCCTCAATCCAAGCTATTGGTCGCCGCTTCACTAAAATGCATATTTCTGCACATGTGAATGAAGGAGTTGTAGTCGAACATGTGGGAAACCGTCTGATTACCAGTCAATAAGAAAAATTGTTAACAGACGCGAGGGTGGTCACCGATAAGGATGATGGTCCCTAAGATGCACAGTAAAATATAGTGAGTGTGAATAAAATGAGTTGATGTCGAACACTTGTAGAATCATTTGATCATGAGCCAATAATGAGAACCCCCAACCAAACACAAGGTGACCTGCCACTGATGTCTTCAAGTACCCGGGTACTGATGTGTGTCTAGATCAACTTTCTAGATAAGATTTTGAAGTCGATACGAAGAGATCTGTTGAAAGGTAGGCACTGAGGCATCCTACATCAGTCGACATGAAATGGGAAAATATGATTTGGTTTTGGAGATAGTCAAGAGAAAATGGGAGTAATTGACAACAAATAATTTCTGGTATATGATGGCAGGGCTGATACAGGGAGCAGTAGATAGCGGGATCCTCTTGAACAATAGAAGTCATAATAATAGGGTACCAGGTAGCTTAGGCTTAATGAACACCAAAGGGTTTCAGGATTCACCAATGCAGGGGCATTGGCATATGAAGGCTAAACTCATAGATGGTAGGGTTCGGCTAACTGCGAGTGATTTTTCTGGGAAGTGCCATGTTCAAGATTTTGTGCTGCCAAATCGACCTTTAGAATATAACAGAATAAGTATCCACTTTGTTAAAAAAAATTCCCGTCTGATTAAGTTTAACGAGTCCATACAGGTAAACTTAGTGACCTTTTCATATTTAGAGAGTCTGAAAAACATCATAAAAGACAACTCCATGGGGTACCTTTGTCATGTTTGATAATCGGGCATGACGAAGGGAGAATAGTAAGCCCGACACAGTTCATTTTTTGTAAGTTAGTCCATCGAATCTACATAAAATGATAAACCTATGTTCAATGGAAATATGCCTCATTTTGTTATGAGTACGAGGAGACAGAGTAAACTCAATATTCTTCATGAAATTTTAACAAGTCCGACGAAGAAAAACTCGATGCTCTCTGTGAATTTTTAATGAGTCCAATGGAGAAAAACTTGGTTACTTTTTTGGTTTTTTAACAAGCTATAAAAAGATAGAAAAGAATGGCTCATATTTCTTTGTCGTAGTACTTTAACAAGCCCGATAAAGGTATTCATGGTTTTTTAAGTTTTATGAGCCAGAAAAAGTCAGTAAAAAGAAAGCTCACCAACAGGTCGAACACGGTCAAATCTTCACATGAACACTAACAACTCATCAGAGCATCAATAAAGTTTTTAAAAACCAATAGCTGCGACAAAATATAGCAGGAATTTACCAAATTTAACAGACTAGTCAAGTGAGTCATACCTCTAGAATGTATATAAGAAGGCAACTGACCTTCATTTTCACTGCTTTGAGTGCTGTGATAGAGCTCTGGAGAAAAAAAAGAGGTGAAACTTCTGTTGTCAATTGTGGACGAACCGAGCAACAATTTTTGATTCCGCGAGATCCAAGTAAGAGATTGAGCCTTAATCTAGCTTTCCATTGTATTTTTAGTTGTTTTTACTGGTTGAAAATTGTATTTTTAGCAGGCCCTAAAATTTTTAAATGGCTGACGCGAGTGCCCAGTGTCAGGGCCACGTTAAATGCATTGCCCGTTAAGATACAATGCGTTAGCATGCTATGATTTTCACTAGGTCCCGCGTTAGCCAGCATAATCATTTTTTAAACTTGTTTTTCTCAATCCCAAAGTGTTTCAGCCTAAAACTAATCCATTAGAAACCTGTCTTGTGTAGGTGCAAAGAAATTTACCATGAGTATTTGACGCGAAATAGAGCATGAATAGGAAGAACGCAAAATGGTCATCAATGCTACTACTTTGTTGGATCTCCGCAGATGCAGATTACTGAAGTATGCTCATTTAGAGCTGATGAGGGGGCACGAAGACCTTATGATATGGATCATGCAGTAGTGGGATGATGAGTAGCATGTCTTTCACATCAGGGGAAATGAACTCTCAATCAAGAAAGATGACATATACTACTTAACTGGCCTATCATGAAGAGGACCGAGGCACAATCTGACAGGTTCTAGGGCTGATCCCCACACTACTGCAGATATGATCCGAGCTCACTGCATAAACAATACTGCGTCGGTAAGCAACCAAGTTCCTATAACATGGGTGGTTTTGAGACCGATGAGGTCTCTCTTGTGGCTGATAACTCACTTGGCAGGAGCCAAAAGTCAGCACGTGGACACCAAGGCCCAAGTATTGTTGGCGCTGGATTGCGTGCAGCCATGGGTTTTTGACTAGTGCGAAGGTGTTGTCCGTCGGGTTGAGAAGAACTGACGGAATGTAAGACCCGAACCCAATGTGAGTTTGGGTTTGGCACAATTATTGTGTCCTTCATACTAGAGCGGGTGCTCGCAATGAGGCCAAGGATGATCACGGATGCAATGGGACCGCAAGAGCCAAGACAGGATCATTGGTCAATGTTGATGCCACGAACTGGAGAGGGTCAAATCCATCACTATTTTGATGATGCATTCTTAGAGTGGCTAGATGGCCATATTCTGATGATCAAATATTATCTCTATGTAGGGATGAACTACACATGAAATCTGTGTCGTATTACCAAATGGGAAAAGAAGGAATACAATGCATAAAACTAGAAAACGCAGTGATAAATCAACACATGCAATGTAAGAAGATCATATAGCCATCATATTAGGATCATAGCAGCAAAATGTATACAAGTTCTTGAGGTAATAGTCACTCACGTTTGGAAAAACAAGCCTCAAGAGAACATGTACATGAAATATGAAGAACACTGCTACACAACAAATACGCAAGGCTATGAAAGCGCAATTTTATTAGATATAAATGCCGCTGAAGAATGTAAATACATACATATAAAGTTATATGGCTCAAATAATGTTGGGAACAAAGATCTAAGCTCCCAAACACATTTTCAAGATAACCAGGAAAGGGTTTCTTGACATACAGAAAAATGCAGAAAATACAAATATGGCCCTAGGGCTGAATAATCTCTGCAACTGGATACATGATAGGAGGTTGCTGATCTGATCTGGAAATGTATGAACAAATCCTCCTATAGATTCTCCAAATGAGAGGCTGATCCCCTCTCTAAAAATTTATCTCCCCCAATTAGGGCTCCAAACCCTCTACTGAAATTGCACGCTGAAATTATGAAGTTTCTTCAGTAAAATGCACTGTAACTAATAGTACTACCTTAACTTGTTGCTGGATGATGAAATGAGGCTCAATAATCTCCCTTAAAAGCCTCCCAGATGAAGGGATGCTCCCTCCACTAGAAAACAAGCTCAGAAGTAGGGGTTTCTCAACCCTCCATTGCTGCACCGTGCAACACAACACAACTTCCTACAAAAACTATACTGAAGTACAAATATGGAGCTTGGCTTGATGTCGGATAGTGGAAAATGTAGTGAAATACTCTTCTAAGAGACCTCTCAAGGAAAGATTTGGGATTCCGGACCGGGAACACCATGTGCTAAACAACAGTGCAATCTTAGCTAAACAGCTGAAGAGAGCATAATTCTAAACATACCATATACAAAATAATAATCTAAAAACATCCCCACAATGTACATGAAATATGAAGAACACTACTACACAAAAAATACCCAAGGCTATGAAAACGTAGTTTTATTAGATATAACTGCTGCTGAAGAATGTCAATATATATATCTAAAGTTATATGGCTCAAATAATGCTAGGAACAGAGATCTAAGCTCCCAATTACATTTCCAAGATAACCTGTAAAGGGTTTCTTGACATACACAAAAATGTAAAAAATACAAATATGGCCCTAGGGCTGAATAATATCTGCAATTGGATAGATGATAGGAGGTTTCTGATCTAATCTGGAAATGTATGAAAAACTCCTCCTATATATTCTCCAAATGAGAGGCTGATCCCCTCACTGAAAATATATCTCCCCCAAATAGGGCTCCAAACCCTCTACTGTAACTGCACACTGAAATAACAAAGTTTCTTCAATAAACTGCTTTAATATCCCAAAATAGGGAATTTCTACACTATTGGGAATATCTTAAGATATTCAAAATTTGGAGCTACAACAATACATGAGCACAAAATAAAGTACTGCAGCAAATTATTTCATAAAATGTGTCTTTAAACGCCCTTTTATCAGATTATGAACATATCAGCAAGAGTATGCCTTTATACATTGTCTCCTAGTGGGGAAAAGTAGCAAAATATACCCCCAAAACATTATTTCCAGGTAACTACGTTACAACCAGGGGAAATAATGGTTTATCCCTTATAATATTGACTAAGGAACTTACATACAAAAGGGAATCATAAATAAATCCCTTTTGATATGTTAAACAGGTCCCCCGACTTTACAATGTCTTAGAAACACCCAAATCCCATGACATTTGATTATGCAGAAAATATTGAAGCATGTACAGCGTTAATCCATGAGAGTATCTGCAAAATTATAATAGAAAAACATATATCTAGAGATTTTTGGCACAATATGCGAAGAAAACAGAGATCTGGCCTCCTTATTGCATTATAGAGATAACCCGACAAGGATTTCTTGAGACACATGTACAAAAAGAGCATATATGATTTATTAAACTTAGAAATAATGTAGTTTCACTGCAAAATTACATTAATATGGCTGAATAATGTATAAGAGGGATAGGAATCCCTTGCTCTAGATTTCCGGGAGAAGGGTTGGCCCTTTCCCTAGGAAACTAGCTTAGAAAGAGGGCCTATAACCTTGTTGCAACAACTCTCTGGAAAAGGATGTAGTTTCTACAAAGGAATGCGTTGTAGGAGAGAAGAGGTGATTTTTCATACTTCCAAGATATGGAATAAGCTCGTAAATATCCTTTTTTTATCGCTCAAGAGAAGGAAGGCACCCTCTACTGAGAAATAGACCCAAGAGTGGAATGATCAATCTTCCACTGCAACACCCTGCAACAAAACATTACACTGCTACAAAAATAATGCTGTGACTGAAGATTTCTGCTTGGCCTCAAGTGTGGATGTGGAAAAAATCATTACAATACTCTCCCAACAAGCCTCTCAAGGGAAGAGGTGGGATTCCCGCTCGGGGACACCCGATGCTCAACAGCACTGCAACCCTGCTAAACAGCAAGAGGAAGCCAAAAGTCTAAAAAAACCAAATAATAATATAACATAACATGAATTTCAAATTCTTCCATCCTCTCCATATATAGCAAGTGAACCTCTTCTCATTTGGTCCCATCCACATTTGCCTCCAAGCTCATGCAAGTTTTCCTCCACCAAATCTGCGTAGTTCATCAAGGAGATGCAATGTATCTAGACAACATATGTTGATTTGGTCAAATATGAATGAATCAACATGATATCCTCCTTGTTCACACCTAAATGTGCTCCTTTTAGCTGCTTATTCTTCCTCTTTTCACATGAGGAATGTTATTCTTCCTGTCAATGGGCCTCCCTACCCATTTATTCATTTATCTAAAGATAAAATCAACTATAATATTCCATTTAGATGAGGTCTAAATTTTTGGAATATTACAATCCTCTCCCTCCAAAATGTTTCTTATCCTCAAGAAACTGCAAAGGTAGAGAAAATTTTTTCCCTCCCTCTTCTTGTGGCCTCCTCATCAATATATCCCGCCATAACTTAGCAACAAATCCTCCCAAGTGTGTAAAAACATGAGAAAGTGGAAGGTGCAAGTGGAAATATCCTTGTTGTTCAATGGCCTCCTCAAGGAAGAAGTGATGACCAACATGGGGAATATTATTCCCAATGAGTGATTCCATCACCCATGCTATCATCCAAATGAACAATCATGAACCCCTTGTTTATGCAATGTAGTGGGGCTGCATGGAGAGATTAGTTTTTCTCCCTTCATTTGTTTCTCTCTCCATTTATTATAATTGTGGGGTTGTTTATGTCTTTGGGCTGAAACAATATGGCCTCCAAGGATGGCCTGAGCTACCCCATCAAATAGTTTAGCCATGAAGTGCCTCCTCCAAGCACTCAAGTTCTTCAAATGGCTCACTCAATATGAAGGAAAGAGTTGTGATGTGGCAATCATGGTTTTCCCATTGCTTCTCCTGAAGCATACAACACGAATAGTAGGGAGAATCATAGTCCCAATGGGCATCTCCATCTCATATCCCAATCTCCAAACAAAGCTTCCCATGAACATAGAAACATCAACAATATATGGAAGCAAAAACAATTGAAAACAAGCTGTCCCATGACAACTAGAAAGTGGATCATAGTTCCTCTTATGGAACCAGCGTAGTGCATCGTTTGCCTGCATCAAACCAAACAATAACAAGTGCTTTTCTAGCCACTTTTTTCTGCCACAATCATTTTACAAGATAGAAACATGGAAGTACAAAGTGGTGTCAATGGTGCACACCAAAAATCCTGTGGCTTCCCCCACAAACCACCAATGAGATAGCCAATCTCAATGCTACAAAAGGTTGCAAGTACATCATCATACAATGTGAAAGAAGGAATAATCCTCCTTGGTACAATATCCTGCTCATATAGAGAAAAGAATTACAAAAAATAAAGTGAAATTGTACATCCTCCATCATGTACTTGAGATCTTGAGCTGAAATGGCTCAACTAGAAATTCTCCCTCACCTCCAAAGAGTAGGGAAGTGGATTTGAAATCCTCTCTATCACCATCCAAGCTATGCATCTCTCCATATGCTGAAATATGTCATGTTGGATTCCCTCCCAAATGAACTCCTCTGCCAAGGAAATATATGCATCAAAATGCATGGAAAATAAGTCATTATGTGCTGCATGTAGCAGATCCTCCTTGAGCTTAGAAGCTCTAGTCAAGAATAATCTGCCATAAGAGTAGATTACCATATCATCCACCATATATTTATCATCTCCATATAGGTCATCAAGAATCATGCAAGCACCAAGATCCTTGGAATACTCTACCAAGAGTTGAGACCTCCAATAGTGATCAATCCTCCCAAGAGATAGCACTGGTGATTTGGCATGTGAAGCTCTCCTCATGCTACTGTCTGCTACTTTGACATCCCCATGCCAAAGTCTTCCTCCAAAATTTTCACCTCTCCAAAATCCAAGAGTGGTGAATCCAAAGACAAGATTTCTTTCATCAATCCTAGATCGGGTGGCCTCCCAGGTGGAATGCCTCCATGTAGTGAGACATCAATGTCAAGAGTAGACTGTACATATGGTTGGGAAACCTTGCCCTTTCCTTCACAATGTAGAACAGTTAGCCTCCCCTTTGCAAAATCTCTCTAAAATAGAGAAGGGTGTGTGCCTCTCATCAAGTGATGTTGCTCTTCCTTACTACCTTCTCCTTCCATCTGCAATGCTTCACAATCATGCTGCTCATTCATTGTGCTTTGACCTCCATGTATGAGATCCCGGGGAACTTCTTGCAAGGACACAAGAATCCCTCCTATTGGAGCATGTGCTTCTCCTTCCTCTGCATGAGGTACTAGATGTGCTTTAGATGTGACAACGTTGTTGCCCTCATCTTCATCAATGTGTATGGGCAACCCTCCAATAATTGGATCCTTTTTGTGAAAAAGAGATCCCCATGCCCCCTTGTTTAGGAATATGAAATAGAGGTCTTGCCTCTAACAATGTATGATGCAAGATTTCAGCCTCTTCCATGGTTTTTTGAAGTGGAGTGAGGTCTATAGTTTCTTCCATTACATGCAAGGGATTTATTTTATTAAGTTTTTCTTGCTCCAATACATGTGTTTTAGGAAGTTTCTCAACAAACCTTCCCACCAATGTTTTAATGAATCTTTCATAAGAGGAAGTATTTGCATATTTCAAAGAACAATATTCAAAAATCCACCATGCATAAGCCTTCCCTCCCAAATGCAGCGCTGCTACTCTGATGGCTTCACTTTCAGAAATTTGATGCTACTGCAAAAAGGTGTCTAGCTCTTCCACCCAAGCCCTGGCTGAACATGTAGGTGAACCATCAAAGGTAGATAGAAGGAATCTATCCAAATTCTATTGCTTGCTTCTCTTCACCTGGATCTTGCAAAACTCTTGGAAAGTGGTATGATCTCTAAACCTCTTAGTTTGAGATTCATACTCCTGCAACAAACCACTAAGAGTTTCCCTCTTAGGCATTCTCCCTCCTTCCATCCATCTCATTATAGATCTGGGCATTTGATTGTGTTGTGCATCATGGAGTGTAGTTGCATGCTCACACTCACCATGTGCAAATCTAGATCTAGCTCTAGACCCAAACTCTTTTGGATATCCCATATCCATTCTTATTTTATTCAGATCTTCTTGAAATATCTATATAGATCTTGGAAGTAGCTTTGTAAGCCTATCTTCCTTTATTCCTCCACATAATGGAGTATTCTCTATTCTGTACATCTACCCTTCTGTTGATTTCATAATGGCTGAAATCCACAGGTTGTGCTAAGAAATATGCTTCGATACCACTGTAATATCCCAAAATAGGGAATTTCTACACTATTGGGAATATCTTAAGATATTCCAAATGTGGAGCTACAACAATACATGGTAAAAAAATAAAGTATTGCAGAAAATGTGTCTTTAAACACCCTTTTATTAGATTATGAACATATCAACAAGAGTATGCCTTTATACATTGTCTCCTAGTGGGGAAAAGTAGCAAAATAGACCCCCAAAATGTTATTTCTAGGTAACTGCATTATAGCCGGGGGAAATAATGGTTTTATCCCTTATTATATATACTAAAGACCTTACATACAAAAGGGGATCATAAATAAATCCCTTTTGATATGTTAAACAGGTCTCATGGCCTTACAATGTCTTAGAAACGCCCAAATCCCATGACATTTGATTATGCAAAAAATACTGAAGCATGTACAGTGGTAATCCATGAGGGTTTGTACAAAATTACAATATAAAAACATATATTTGGAGATTGATGGCACAATATTTTAAGAAAATAGAGATCTGGCCTCCTTATTGCATTATAGAGATAAGCCGACAAGGGTTTCTTGAGACACATGTACAAAAAGAGAAGATATGATTTATTTGGCTAAGAAATAATGAATTTTCACTGAAAAATTACATTTATATGGTTGAATAATGTATAAGAGGGATAAGAATCCCTTGCTCTAGCTTTCCAGGAGAAGGGTTGGCCCTTTCCCTAGAAAACTAGCTCAGAAACAAGGTCTATAACCTTGCTGCAACAACTCTCTGGAAAAGGATGTAGTTCCTGCAAAGGACTACACTGTAGGAGAGAATAGGCTCTTTGGACTACTGCCAAGATATGGAATAAGGTCATAAATATCCTTTGTTGATCTCTAAAGAGAAGGAAGGCACCCTCTACTGAGAAACAAACCCGGGAGTGGAATGATCAATCTTCCACTGCAACACCCTGCAACACAACATTACACTGCTATAGAAATAATGCTGTGACTGAATATTGATGCTTGGCCTCAAGCCTGGATGTGGAAAAAATCAGTACAATACTCTCCCAATAGGCCTCTCAAGGGAAGAGGTGGGATTTCTACTCGGGAACACCCGATGCTCAATAGCACTGCAACCCTGCTAAACAGTAATAGGAAGCCAAAATTCTAAACATAAAAAATAATAATATAACATAACATGAATGGAAAAGGCTTCCATCCTATCCATATATAGCAAGTGAACCTCTTCTCATTGGTTCCCATCCACATTTTCCTCCAAGCTCATGCAAGTTGTCCTCCACCAAATCTGCACAGTTCATCAAGGATATGCAATGTATCTAGACAACATATGTTGATTTGGTCAAAGATGACTGAATCAAAATGATATCCTCCTTTTTCACAACTAAATGTGCTCCTTTTAGCTACTTATTCTTCCTCTTTTCACATGAGGAATGTTATTCTTCCTGTCAATGGGCCTCCCTACCCATTTATTCATTTATCTAAAGATAAAATCAACTATAATATTCCATTTAGATGAGGTCTAAATTTTTGGAATATTACAACTGCGCTGTAACTGATAGAAGTACCTTAGCCTATTGTTGGATGATGAAATGAGGCTCAAGAATCTCCCCTACAAGCCTCCCGAATGAAGGGTTGCTCCCTCCACTGGAAAACAAGCTCAAAAGTGGGGTTTCTCAACCCTCCATTGCTACACCCTGCAACACAACACAACTTCCTACAGAAACTATGTTGTAGAATGAAGATGGAGCTTGGATTGATGTTGGATAGTGTAAAATTTAGTGTAATACTCTTCCAAGATACCTCTCAAGGAAAGAGGTGGGATTCCCTACCGAGAACACCCTGTGCTAAAAAACACTACAATATTAGCTAAATAGCTTAAGAGAGCACAAGTATAAATAGAACATATACAAAATAATAATCTGAAAACATCCCCACAATGGCTACCATCCTCTTCCTTATATTCTTGGTGAGCTTCCTCACCCTGGGCCCCACTCATTAAATCCACTACTTCCATGCATGCAATCTCCCTCCAAAACTACAATGTCCTTCCATGAATGCCACTCCTTCCATACCAATGCTGTTTGATTTGGTCAAGGTTGAATGCCACTCCTTCCATACCAATGCTGTTTGATTTGGTCAAGGTTGACCCAGTCTTCATACTCCATCCACTTTTCACACCTAAGGGTCTCCAATCCAGCTTTTAGATGACCTCCTTTCACATTAGGAGTGTATTTTATTCCTACTAAGGAAATTTATGGGTCTCCATACCCTCTTATTTCTCTAGCTAAGAGCAAAGATCAAATTTATTATTCCAATTAGATGCGTGCTAATTTAGGAATATTACAGTCCTCCCCTCCCAAATGTTTCTTGTCCTCAAGCAACTGCAAGGATAGAACTGAAGAGCCTCTCCTCTTCCTCTTGTAGCATCCTCATATGATAAGTTACTCCAATGAACAAGATGCTTTCTCATAAATATGTCTCCAAGTTTCTCCTCCCAAGTGTATAAGCTAGCCTTTGGTGACAAACCCCAATGGCCCTCATTATGAAGTAGTGGGATATCCATGGAGGAAACTATATGTTTTCTAGAGGCCTTATTGAGGCATGGAATCTGAAATATATTGGGAACCATCATTCCCATGTGAAGCTCCCATCCCCAAGCTATCATCCACACAAAGTGAGCCGCTCTCCAAAATGGCTCCTGCAATGTTGGTGGGCTAACTAACTAAACATGATAGACCAAATGGTCTACCCCATGCTGTATCTCTCTCCACTTATGATAAGTGTAGATCTGTTGCTGATATTGGGCTGCAATAATGTTTTGTTCAAGAGGAAAAAAGAAAACTGGATCCTCAAAGATCCTCTCTCTATTGTCGTGAATCATGTGTGCCCAAACCATCCCATGTATGATGAATAGAACATAATCACCATATGGCATCCAATTGAGGAATATACTGAAGGTTTCATGTAGTGCTGGAAGGTACCAAGATTTTCCCAAGTGGTTACAACGTGGTTTTACTAATTGGAGTTTCAAATTATGATGTGGCAAGTTGTTCCCCAACAAATTGCTAGTTGTGCATGTCATCTCATCTACTAGTAAATATAAAATTTCATTATATATAAACTAATAATACAAAGAATAGTACAATACTTTCTCAAATCCATACAAGAGATGGCTATCCCCATCACTGATGTTGGTCCCAAAATGACCATGAAGCCCAAATAGAGGCTTTCCCTCTTGTAGAGAAATGCACTGTATAGAAATGGCAAGAGAATGAAAATACTGTGTTAGATAATCAATAAGTGAAAAAACACAACTCCTGCCATGTACTGAGAGTAGGTTGATAATGGATCCGTGAATGAGCCTTCCATAGTGGTATGACATATCTCCATGAAAAGGAATGAACCATGTGCTGCATGCAAAACCTTTTTCTTATGCTTGCAGATCTAAGTCAAGAAGATCATATCATGAAAATGGATGTCTCTATCCATCACTCCATAACCCTCATTTCCTACTTTTCCATCAAGTGCATCATATGTGAAGTGATCCTGGGAACACTCCATCAACAAACCCCAGCTCCCAAGTGACAACGTTGTTGGCCTTTGTAATAAGGCTCCTGTCATCTCATGGCTCCATTCTTTGACATGCCAAATGCCAAAGTCATCTACCATAATGCTTCTATATATGGGAGATTCCTTCCAAAGTGGAAATACCTCCTGATCCTCCAAGTATAAGGAGTAGCCCCTTTTCACCATGATGGTGCCATCACCTACTCCTGCAACATCATGCAAAATATGGGAGAAAATCAGCCCATACTCTCCCAAGGATTTCCGAAGCAACAACAACTCTTGTTGCCTCCTCACACTATCACCATATAGACCATGGAGCAACAACATGATGGTTGATATGAAAGATATCACATCACCCCAATACACCCAAAATCCTTGCTGCCATATGATGCAAGATCCATGCCAAGTCCCAACCACCAACATACCCTTGGGAGTAGGATATGTCACATGCTGACCAAACTCTTTCAAGAGTGGCCAACATAGCCTTGCCTCATGCTCCCCTGTGTCATAGATATGCAAGTGGCTTTCCAACCTCTTGCTCATCAACATCACCCATCCAACCAATTGTGAGTGTATATCATCATGTTCAAAATTGGTATTCCTCCAATGGAGAATACCCTCCTCCCAATCCAATTCACTGTCTCTACACTTCATGGAATGTTGGAGTGCAACCCCCTGGAGATATCCATATGAAGTCCACTCATCAATGACCATATTGAATCCATAAGGATCCAAGTATACTGAAGGCAAAATCTTCTCATGGAGCTATAAAGTGCTCATCAAGAAGGATCCATAATAATGGGAGATACGATGTTTCTCATTAACCATCTGCCTATCCCCTGCTACCCATGTAGAATGGTAATTGGAATGCTCCAATAATGGTTGGGCCCCCAACTCATCACTACCACTCAATGACAACACTGTTGATATCCATAATGGTGCATCTTTTATCTCAAGATCTTGCTCAATGTTGAATGCATACTTCTGCATTGCATTGTTTAGGAAAATACTCATCCTATCCTCCAAAAATCTACATCCCAACCCCAAGAGTTATGTTTAGCTCAACAATGAATAACCAGGATGAATGTATGTCTCCCCCTTGAACAAATCAAGGGTTCTTTGGGCAGTGATAGTCTGTAGCTCCAAATCAGCAATGTGCTTTGACCCTAGGTCATGTATTTTCCCTGATGGCATGTTTCCACAATCCTCCATATGATGTGCTAAAATAATAGGAAGTGGAAATATGTGCATACCTTGCTAAAGCATGGAAACATCTTGTACTGCTACAAGGGTTCCTTCCTTCGGTGTGATGACTTCAACAACTAATGATGATGATGGATGCTTTTCTATAACTGCACCAGTGCTGGTATAAGTCTCCTGCTCCTCATGCATCTCCAAAATAGTGCATGGGACTCTAAATGTCAAGAGATAAAGGCCACTTTGCAAAGGTGCAAGTGTTCTTTCTCCTGTAGCAAGTGGTGGTGGAGGTTTCTTCCCCTCTGATTTATTTTTTTCAAACTTCTTGATCAACCTTTGAGTAAAATATACATATTCAGTCACGCTTGCATGACTCAAATGGTTGAACCACCAAATTTTTTCTTCACCCTCAAGGTGCAGCGCTGCAATCTCAACAACTTCTCCTTCTACTACTTGGTGTAGCAGGAAGAATGCATCAAACTTCATTCCCAAAGCTCTTGTCGTGCATGTGGATGACACATAAAATGTAAAAAATAGGAATCTATTGTTGCAAGGTCTTATTTCCTCTTTGAGCTGAATGAACTGTGGGAGAGTCAGATTCTCCTTGAAAGCTATAGGTTGAGACTTATATTCTACAAGATACTAACTTAGAATCTCATGATCCAAGTGTCCTCCATCTCCATGCCTTTTGTCTTCTTCTTCAAAAGAAAAGGGGATAGTATGTTTCTTTAGGGCTCTATGAAATACTGGTTCTTTCTTCTAATAGGAAGTGCATGGATCTTCCTCAGCTTGAAACCCTAGTGTGGTTTCATTGCCTTTCTCCATTTTTCTTTGCTTGATCTCCTACGTGAGGTCCCTCTTAGAGATGAAAATAGATGAGATAAAACTCATTCCTTCCATCATTCTGATCTCTTTCTCATTTTATTTTTCTCCTAATAACATAATGGCTGAGATCCATAGGTTGAGCCAAGATTATGCTCTGATACCACTGTAGTATTCCCAAATGGGAAAAGCAGGAATATAATGTATAAAACTGGAAAAATTCATGATAAATCAACACATGCAATGTAAGAATATCATATAGCCATAATATTATGATCATAGTAGAAAAATGTATACAAGTTCTTGAGGGAATAGTCACTCAAGTTTGGCAAAACAAGCCTCAAGAGAACATATACATGAAATATGAAGAACACTGCTACACAACAAATACCTAAGGCTATGAACGCACAAATTTATTAGATATAACTGTTGATGAATAATGTCAATACATATATCTGAAGTTATATGGCTCAAATAATGTCGGGAACAGAGATCTAAGCTCCCAAGCACATTTTCAAGATAACCCAGAAAGGGTTTCTTGACATACACAAAAATGCAGAAAATACAGATATGGCCCTAGGGCTTAATAATATCTTCAACTGGATAAATGATAAGAGGTTTCTGATCCGATCTGTAAATGTATGAACAAATCCTACTATAGATTCTCCAAATGAGAGGTTGATCCCCTCACTGAAAATCTATCTCCCCCAACCAGGGCTCCAAACCCTCTACTGCAACTGCACACTGAAATAACATAGTTTATTTAGTAAAATATGTTGTAACTGATAGAAATACCTTAGCTTGTTGCTGGATGATGAAATGAGGCTTAATAATCTCCCTTACAAGCCTCCCAGATGAAGGGATGCTCCCTCGACTAGAAAACAAGCTCAAAAGTGGGGTTTCTTAACCCTCCACTGCTGCACTGTGCAACACAACACAAATTCCTACAAAAAATGTGCTGTAGTACAAATATGGAGCTTGGCATGATGCCAGATAGTGGAAAATGTAGTGAAATACTCTTCCAAGAGACGTCTCAAGGAAAGAGGTGGGATTCTTGACCGAGAACACCCTATGCTAAACAACAGTGCAATCTTAGCTAAACAGCTAAAGAGAGCACAAGTCTAAACATACATATACAAAATAATAATCTTAAAACATCCCCACAATGGCTGCCATCCTCCTCCTTATATTCTTGGTGATCTTCCTCACCCTGGGCCCCACTCATTAAAGCCACTACTTCCATGCATGAAATCTCCCTCCAAAACTACATGTCCTTTCATGAATGCTACTCCTTCCATACCATCATTGTTTGATTTGGTCAAGGTTGACCAAGTATTCATACTCCGTCCCGTTTTCACACCTAAGGGTCTTCAATCCAGCTTTTAGATGACATCCTTTTACATTAGGAGTGTCTTTTATTCCTACTAAGGAGATTTATGGGTCTCCATACCTTCTTATTTCTCTAGCTAAGAGCAAAGATCAAAATTTAATATTCCAATTAGTTGTGCGTAAATTTAGGAATATTAAAATCCAGAATTGATACTGCCGCCAGGAACTCAGTGGGGTCTAGATGGTAAGAGGGAACATGATCAATATTTAAGTATTTTTATCTTTTGAATGTTTATGAAATTTTTTTGTTTAATGGGTGAAAATGTTTTGACATGAAGCTTATTGCTTGACCTAGATGTGGCACCCGTCCATCCAGTCGGAGCCCCTCGCTATGCAAGGCGAGGAATGCAGCTACCTGGGGTTAGTGCAACAACATAAGCTGTAGCAGCCACCGAAGAGGGTGATGATCCATGCAATTTTCATGAGTTTGATAGGAACCTCGAGTGATTAAGCATGGGCATGCTGCCTCTTCCTATGAGGGAGATCTAAATTCACCTACAGCGACATATAGTGGGTGTTCCAGAGAGGTTCTTGGTGCCTCTTAGGAGGTTAGCAAGAGTTGTTATCTACTACCATGAGCATCAGGTTCAGGAGAAATAGTGGATAGATGTATAAATTTCAGAGTGAGGCTTAGCAGAGCCAATTTTTTGTAATAAACCCCAGTTTTGGGAAGTTTTTTGATGTAACTTGACTAGAAACGACATCTATATATATATATATATATATATATATATATATATATATATATACATATTTTGGCGATTTTGATTCTTGTGTTTTTTATTTTTTATGTATTTTTTATGATGGAAAATTATACACTCATACATGAATCTTTCTATAATAAATGCGACAAATGCCAATATAACACATAATTCGCCAATGAATCAGCTAATGTATTATATTCTCTAGGAATGTGCTCAAAAGTAATGATTTGAAATTGATGTTCCAGGAGTTGTACCCTTAAGTAATAACGTAGTAAGACTGGATGACAGGAACGATAACAATTGTTCAAATGCCTAACAACTAGATGGGAATCTAACCTGACCACCAGATTGGAGATGTTGCGAGATGCAGCTTCCGTGAGGAGTTGAATCACCGACATTTACTTAGCAATATTGTTGGTGGCATTGCCTAGGAAGATTCCCCCAAAACCAAGTAGTTATGACTCAGGTGTGTAGAGGACCCAAGCAGTTGATGCAATGTGTCGAGTATGATGACTGGCACCATTCACATATCCAACATATGGTAAGGTGACCAAGAAATATTTGTAAAATAAGAGAGTTTTCATGATAAAAAAACTCAAAAACCCAAAATATCCAGACAAACCAAACCAATACAAAACTGATATACATAAAATTACAAAGCATATGCCTAGTGGAATACTAGGTGAAATACTTCTTCAGATAGAGCCCTCTGCGGGACTCAGCGAGTGGAATCCCATTATAGTCCTGAAGTTCACAAGCTCCTTTTGAAAGGAATTTCATGACGACGTAAGGACCAAGCCATAATGGTTGAAGTGTTCCTTCCCCCAAGATGTCATGTCTCTGATCATAGATTAGAATGAGATTGCCCTCTTGGAAAGAACGAGGCTTGATAGATTTGTTGTATTGATCCTTTACTCAATGCTTTTGAGCTTCGAGTGTGGCATCTCAACGAGTTTCTTCTAATTGATAGAGTGAGAGAAAGCACTCTTCTTCAGTAGTGGTACCAGGTAGGACGTCAACAGATAGCTTGAGTGATGGGATCTCACACTCGATTGGAAGTACTACTTCCAGACCGAATGCTAGTTGGAATGGCATGAGGCTTGTAGTAGTTTTTAATGAGGTTCGGTATGCCCATAACATGGAGTATAGCTTCCGATGCCACGTGTTTTTATGGTTTCCGACTAACAGAACAATCATGGTTTTGAGGATGCCATTTACGGCTTCGATGTGACCATTCTCTTGCGGATAGTAGGAAGAAGACTGATCTTGTTGAAAACCTAGCATGGAAGTTAATTCCGTCATCATATGGTTCTAAAAATGTGACTCATGATCTGGGATGATTGAGAGGGGTACACCGAAACAACAGATGGCCTAATTGAATAGGAAACAATCGGCTTCTAAAAATGTGATCCATGATTTGGGATGATTGAGAGGGGTATACCGAAATGACAGATGACCTAATTAAATAGGAAAAGAGCGGTGATTTCTCCATCAACCTTAAAAGTGGGAATGGCTTCTACCCATTTTGTGAAGTAGTCGACCGCAACTACAATGTAGTCGTGTCCATCTGTAGAAGTGGGATTGCATGTAACGAAGTCTATTCCCCATTTAGCGAAAGGACCAATGGA
The DNA here is from genome assembly GCA_034641835.2 of Pinus albicaulis. Classification (NCBI taxonomy): domain Eukaryota; kingdom Viridiplantae; phylum Streptophyta; class Pinopsida; order Pinales; family Pinaceae; genus Pinus; species Pinus albicaulis. The sequence continues at coordinate 325,357,013 of CM076573.1, forward strand.
GATAACCAGATGAAGAGGGGCGGGATGGGCACGTATTCTGACACGAACGACACTTCTGGACCGCTGCGATGCAGTCTTTAAACAAAGTGGGCCAATAGTATCTTGCACGCAAAATTTTCTAGGCAATAGCTATGATAGAAATATGACTATCACACGCCCCCACGTGACAGTCATTTAAAACGTGTTCCACCTCATTAAGAGGGAGACAACACCGAAGAATAACATCGACACCACGACGATATAGAATATCGTTTAGAACAAGGTAGTGTTTCACTTGGTGACGAATATGATGACGATCGTCTGATGTGAGAGTTGGGCGGAATTGTTGAGTTTGGAGGTAGACTAGGATGTCTCCGTACCAAGGATCAAAAGAATCAACCAGATAGATAGATTCATCAGGAAATGGACCGTGAGCTACTTCTTCTGAGTCAATTCTGGGAAGGTCCAATAGTAATTTAGTGAAGACTAGTGATTTATTTTCTTTGGTTGTAGTGAAAATCAAATCAAACTGTTGGAGGATTACAATCCATTTGGAATATTTTTCTCCAATGATTTGATGAGACAAGATGTGTCACATGGGATTCTCTAAGGAAATTATTGTAGTCTACCGCAGCAATATATAGTGTCGGAGGCGGGTGACAGCGAAGACCGCCACAAGAGATAGTTTCTCCACATGTGAATATCGTATTTCAGGTCCAATGAGACCTTTTGACAAAAATATAGCACGTGCTCACTATCTTCATCATGATTTTGAACCAAAACCATTCCCAACGAGGATGGTGAGGCTGCTAGGTAAAGGAGAAAGTCGCACGAATAGTTGGGGGCACTAAGAATTGGGGTGCAAACGAGTGCTTGTTTCAAGGCGTCAAATGATAGTTGAGCCTAATCATCCCAGAAATATGGTATCCCTTTCTTAAGCAAGTGCATAAACCCTTTCATCATCTCGGCATAGTTTACTATGAAACAACGTAAGAATTTTTCCTTCCCATGAAAACATTGGAGTTGTAGAATGGATTGTGGTGCAGGTAATGATTGCCTTAACCTTATCGGGATAAACCCTAATCTCGTGCTTGGAAACAATGAAGCCAAGAAGATGTCTAGACTCAACAAAAAATAAGAACTTATGTGAATTCAGACGTATGTTGTAAAACCTACACCGAGTGAAGATTTATTTAAGATGCATAAGGAGATGGGATCACTTCCTGGAGTGAGTCGGAAGGTCATCCAAGTAAGCTTGTACAATGCGTCTGATATTGTGAAATGCATAGTCCATAGCCCTTTGAAAAGTTTCTCCCACATTCTTTAGACTGAATGGGAGTTTACGATATGAAAATGTGCCCCAAGGAAAAATGAAGGTTGTTTTATGTTGGTTATATCTCGAGAAGCCATCCATAAAGGAAAAAGATTCACATTTGACACAATCATCTATAATATAATCTATAAACGGAGTAAGATAATTGTCGTTTAGACAAGCGATGTTCAGATCACGATAATCAACACAGACCTAGATGGTGCCTTTCTTTTTATCTATAAGAACCAGATCGGAAACCCATTCTGTCAGAGAAAGGGGATATATATAACCAAAGTGTAATATTTTTTCAACTTCAGTCTTGATGGCTTCCGCTTTGCGAGGGTGGATAGGTCAGAGCCTTTGCCAGAAAAGCTTGGCATTGTCATAAATATTTATTTAGTGCTTGGTGACAGATGGATCTATGCCCTGAATTTCATCGTAAGACCAAGCAAAAACATCTCGGAATTCCTTAAAAAGGGATGTGAAGCGTGCAATTTCCTTGGGATTGCAGTTGGCTCCAATATGAATATTTTCCATAATACCTATTTTGACCAAGATGTCTATGAGCATAATCTTGGAAATATTGCCCATGTTCCCTTCTATATCAATAGTTTGAACAGTCGTGCAAGTGGAGGGAACAATCTCAGGTGGGTTAAAAGATGAAATTTGAGTAACGGTTGCGTTCGAATAAAACATAAAAGCGTGATGGTGGAACTCTCTCCAAGGTTGTTCCTCTAGAGACATGATCTCTCGGATATCTTCATCTTTAGGAAGGACTTCATCGAGGAGATCCTTAGAAGGAACTGTGATGGGCAAGAGGGTGATACCATTGGTCGAAACCAAAGCAGTGGAGGGTTCAAATTCTAATTGGATGGCTTGATAAGCCAACTGAGCTGGTGATAGCGACATATGATCTCCATAGGAATAAATTTTTGAAGGTGCCGGTAGGATCCATGGATTGATAGAGCCATCTGAAATGGTGGATATTATTGCAATCATGTGTGGAACCTCAAGCGGTGGGAGAGGAAAACAACCCATACGGGAAGAGGCCTTCAGAAGACCGGTACCAACGCTGACGTACGAGTCAGTAACGCCTCCTACTAGGGGTACAATGATACTTGGTAACGTGGCATAATCGAGGTTGCAGAAGGATAAATGATCCACTGTAACTATTTTCCCATCCAATGGAAAAAGGATGAGTCAGAAAACCGAAGAGACAATGGTAGTCATTACATAAGACCATCTGCGACTCAACAACAGATTATAGTCTAGATGATGATATATGACTTATATGTCCACCATTGTCATTTTCCCACTAAGTGAAATTGGAAAGCTAGCAAGGCAGCATTTTGGGAGGAAAGTGTGGCCATCGAAAGCTTTAAGGGAATTTTACGGCGGAGATAAAGTGGGATAACCCAAAGCGAGCCAGCACACAGTTGACATAACACAGGTTGAAGCACCTTCATCTATGACGGTGCGATGGATTGGTCTCCCTTTCTACATAACTTGTACCTAGAAAAGAAGCTGGTGTGAAAGGCGAGGTTTGGATTTCTCCATGTCGAAGATGGTTAACGTAGAATCCTGGGGGTCGATTCCACCAATGACCAAAAGCAAAGCTTTCCTTTGCGCTAGGTAGGTTCACATACTTCGAGTGTAGACATGGCTGATGGTTCTTGTGCCAAATCTCATGTAATGTTGTAGTTTTGGGCAACAAATGCAAAGGTGTTATGAGTCATGTGTTGAAGTTTCCTTTGGGGGGAGGAATTGCGGGGTTGCAGTAGGCCTTTCGATAAGAAAACTGTTGGGCGGTGATGGATTTGAGCTTGTACCAAGTTCTTGAGCCTCAATTACTAGATTTCCATAAATTTTAGCTCGAGTTTGGAGTTCAACACTTTCTATGCCATAAATGACGGATGATCCTTCACTGGAAGGATGAGTACCACTCTTGCCCCTTTCAAGGGGTTGTGGTGGGTTTGCAACCATGTGTTGTTATTGTTGTTGTGGATTAGGGAAGGGATTGTGAAGGATGGCATGTGTCCTTCCAGAGTCCTTGTTTGTGATAAAATCTGTGCATTCCTGTAGCCGAGGACATTTGTATGTCAAGTGGTCCTCTACACAAATTCTGCAAGGGAATCTCATTTGTTTATCCTTTCCTTTGTCATTCTTAGCAGCGTTTTTCTGTTTGGGATTATTCTGAGTACTGCACTACTCTTCAGAAGGAGAGATATTTTTCTTGTTCTTGCAGCTAGGTTTTTGTGTAGACTACACAGATTTTACCTCAGCGGTGGGAAGAGCAGTCGATTTTTTAGGGGCAGTGGAAGCTGAAGATGGATGGGAAGTTTTCCCACTAAGCTATTTTATGGCTACGCCGGAGGTGGCACTAACGAGGCTGTCGGCGTGCGCTCCGGGTAATTGAGGAGAAAGTGTGTTGGCTTCCTATGATTTGCAAGATTGGCAAGAAAAAGTAGCAGGGAACCACATCAAACCACTTTGGAGTCCAGGACCTAGCCTTCCTGGGCTCAGAGAGGGCTCTCTCTATGTTTGTAATTTTCTAATTTATCTTTATGCTTATGTTTTTTTTATTTTAGGCTAGTCATGAAGTTCTTGGATTGTTTGTTTTGTTTATTTGATTGATAGATTGATTGATTATAGGTTGGAAAGAAAAAATGTGGGAATATTAGTCCATTGGGCTATGGATTCATAAGAGGTTTTAATTGTACATAAACTCTTCAATGGTTTTAGTAGGGCAAGCTAACTTCATCTTCTTAGGTAAGATGAATATGAAATGACAACAAGTTTGTGAATTTAGTAAAACTAAAGGGCAGTTAAGAATCCTTTAACTATACTTAGACAAGAAAGCCTCTAAGATAACAGTTTCAAGAGGAACTAAAGAGCAGGACACCCCTGAATTCTTTAATTAAACTTTACCAAGAAAGCCTCAAGGCAACGATACAGTAATCCTAAAGAGAAGTTAAGAATTATTTAGTTATTACTTTCAGACAAAGAAAACATTCAAGATAACAGTTCAGTGAAATTAAAGAGAAAGACACCCCTTAATTATTTAATTAGGCTTTGCAGATCAAAACATAAAGATAATAATAATAGATAGAGTTAAGGTGCCCAAACAACATATCTCAATCTAAATTTTTTGTTCTATTATCAGAGAATTTGATGTACAATATGGTAAACAAAGGAGAAACAATGACAAAGAAATAACATCACCATTAACATAGCTCAAGAATCATGTGAACGTGCTTGTATTACTGATGTCCAAGATAGTTAAAATGCTCCAGTGCAATAATCTTTGCCACTCAGAGTCTGATCAAAATCTAGCCAAGCCACCAACGACAATAATAATGAACAACACATGTAGTATTTAACTGCAGACGAGGAGGTTGCCCTAATCTATGGTGACAGATTTGTATTTACTACAGAGTAAATGATGTTTGAAAATTGAGACCATGCAAGGCCCAATGCCAAAATATCTTTGACTGACCTAATATAGTAATAAATTCCTAATTTACTGTTGCGCTAACTTTAAGATATTTTTTTGACTATTTGCCTTTAACATTAAATTTTTACAATAAATTTTGAGTAGCTGCCAAAATATCTCTGACTGAAGCATTTAACTAAGGTGGCTTATTTTAAATCAAAATCTGGTTGTAGGTGGCCGATGTGATTTGGAAGAACTAAAGGCTGATTGGCCTTGTCATCTGGTTGGGTCTTCTTCATAGATTTGTTTCTGATTTGTCTTCTTCTATATCTTTTATCTGTTTTCTTTTACTCCTTCTGTTGTCATTTAAATATTTTCTTTGACCTTTCTTATCTGATTTTTATCTTAACTCTGTCTTTTCACCTTTTCTTTCATCTTTTAATCTTTGAATGATCTTTAACTGTGTCTTTATTATTTTTCTTCATCTCTGTGCAGCCATTGTAAAACTCATTTAATTTCTTTACCCTGTCCTTTGAATAACTTTCGCTACCTTTGGAGTAATTGCATGATCATCAATGGTCATGATCCATTGCTGATTTTGATTAATCTTGCGCTCCTAATCCCTTTTTGAACAAGGCATTCTGGATTGTCACCCAGAGAACTTATTTTAAACAATTTTATTTTCGAACTTAGAAACACAAATTATGCATATTTTGATACATCGATCACTTGCAAAATAAAAACAATGTATTAATAAAAATGTAAGCTATGCAAGGAGGAAATACGGCTTTAAGGATTTCGAGAAATATGTGGATAGAGTCCGAACAATGGTGGCTTTTGGTTTTCTGCATTTGGTTGTGGCTTTCTAGGTTTTTAGAGATGTTGTAGGGGTTAACACATAGGCTTGGGGTTTATCGTAGAGACACAAGGTTTATACATGTTTGAATGGGGTTAGCAGTTTCATGGTATGGCGTGAAGGTGGTTTCAGGGTTTTTGCACAAGGCGTAGGCGGTTTGTGGTTTTGGTTGGGGGGGATGCGACAAGATGGAGGGGCGACACGTGGAGGAAAGGAAGGGTGAAAATACCTCCTATTTCGCAAGCCCAAAAGTTTTTAAACTGTCGAGCATTTGTGGTTGTGATAATTATTGTGGGCCATCGGATTTGATGGAGCATATCGGATGGTGGTCGAGTGACTTGATAGTGGGTAGGTTTTGGAAGGTGGGTCCAGGGGTTTAAATGAAGCAGAGGTTTTTTTAAAAATAACACGGGGACCAAGCTAAGTTTTAAAGAGAAGTCTCTTTAATATAAAGGTGGGGCCAGGATTATATGAGGGTAGAGGGTTTAGGATTTTAAAGAGGGGGGTCAAAATCCTATATGGTGTCGGGATTCTAATAATGTAGGATTCATTATCATGGGACTCGGGAGGAAAATTTTAATTCAAAACAATGTAAAAAATAGTTTTCACATTGTTTTAAACAGATAGAGGGGCATGAGTGAAGGGGGAGGGAAAAATGGGGTTTTTAACATAGGGAAGGAGATTTTAAGAAGGGGAAGAGGCTAATAGGAAGGGATCCAGTTCAAACATAGGCTTTTAGAGTAATGAGAGTGTTGGAAAAGGTATAATGAGAGGTAATGAATAGGTTAAATGAAAAAATAATTAAGGCAATGAGATTTCTAAAAATAAATGATAGTCAGGGAATGTTATTTTTAGCAGACTGTAGAAAATCCATAGTCAACTAATGATGCTATAGAATACATGAGACTAACAGTGGCTCCAGCTGAGGAGGGAAACTCCTTTAGGAGGTGTCAAGAACATTTGTAGATCAGTATCTTGTTTGTATTTGGCTAATTTTAATTCTCTAATTGCTGATCTGCTGCAACTCTTCGTAACTGCAACCTTCAAAAATTTAAACAGCCATGCTTCCTACAAAGTAATTCTCCCTACCCATCACTCTAGTCTAACATTTTTTTCTTCATTATCTGGGTGAATTTAGACTTGCAAACCTGGACATCATTTTTATTTTGAAAGAAAACTATCTATTTATAACCTTATAACTTCCAAAGTATCAGATTAGACTAGTGAGCTCTTTTATTCTCTAACTAACTACTTATCTATCAAGATTAAACAGTTTGATATATTTTTATTCACTAACTATCAACATGAAATTTAAAGCATGAATGAATCAAGATTAGGCAGTTTGATCATCATGAATTGAGGCATTTTTGGACAAGCTACACACAATATTATTTTTCAAAAAGTAAACTAAACTAAGGGCTTTGATCTTGAATCTTTCATTTATCACTTATCCCTCACTTTTCTTGTTGGTTTAAAATTGAGGCTTTGGTACCAATGTCATTTTCTATCTACCTACTAATAGGGAAAGTTTAAATAGTTTGGAAAATCTTCATTTTCTAACTTATTAGAAAAAATTCAAAATTTGTACAATCATGTTTAGGCTGTATGATTTGAACAAGAATTTTTCAAAAGTAGTGGCATTTTGACTTGCACACTTTCAAAAATATTCATTTTTTGGTATGGGGCTTACCTTTTTTCTTTTCACTGCCCTCTTTTATTCTTTTCTTTCTTTCTTTTTGTATCAATTTTCTGAGATTTTTGTTTAAACAATGTTATATACAGTGAAGAAAATTTAAACTGAAATTCTTAATTGAAGTAATGCCTAAGAATCCTGCGATTGACAGGACCTCCAAACAACTCTGTTCCATCCATTTCTTGTAAGAAAAATGCATTATTACCTCTTGCAGAATGAATGGTGTATGGGACCTTCCATAGATTATCAAATTTTCCATACTTTCCTTTGTCCTCTCTTCTTGAATCCTGCTTCAGAACTTTATCTCCAATTTTGAAATCATTTGCCTTGGTCCTTTTGTCAAATATTTTCTTGATGTTTTCTTGCATCAGTTGTGTTCTCTTGTATACTCCTTCTCTGGTTTGTTGCAGCTGAATAGTTTGATTTATTCTTATTTGTATATCATTCTCTTTAGATTGCAATTCTTGAATAAGCTTCATTATTGGAACTCCCAAGGATGTCAGGAAGACTGCATCTATTCCATATACTAGTTGATAGGGTGACATGTCAATTGACTTCTTATTTGTTAGAATATTTACCCATAGTGCATGTACCAACTTGTTGTGCCATGATTTCTTGTTTTACTCCAATAACCTTTTAATGATGTTTACCAAACTTTTATTTGAGGATCCAGCCAACCCATTACCTTGAGGGTAATAAGTTGTAGAATTCCCCAAAGTAATGTGATATATGTGGCAAAAGTCCACCATTTTCTTGGATCTAAAGGCAACAACATTATCAGTGATGATTTTTCTGTGACAACCAAACCTAGATAAAATGTTGTTTTAAAGGAATCTGATAATTACTGAGTTTGTGGTAGTCTTGGAAGGAATGGATTCTATCCACTTAGTAAAATAGCCAGTTGTAGTAAGGATCCATTTATGTTAGGCAGAGGAGGTAGGGTGGATTTATCCAATGAAATCTAGACCCCATTATTGAAAAGGAGCTTTAACAGAGATAGGTTGTAATGGAAAGGTAGAAGCTTCCTCTTACCCTCAAAAAATTGGCATTTATGACAGGAAATTACCATCTTGTGGGTGTCTTGGAAGAGGGTAGGCCAATAGAAACTAGCCCCAAGGATTTTATTAACAGTGGTTTTCCAATAGAGATGGCCTCCACACTCTCCTTCATGAAATTCATGCACAATCCTATAAACATCTTCTTCAGGAAAAAATTTAAGCAATACACCACCAGAATTTTTCCAATATAAAACTTTTTCAAGAATACAAAAATTTACAGCCTTTAGTTTCAAGAATCTGGCCTTTTTTTTGGACAAACCAGGAGGAACATTTAGATTAAAAAGCATATAATATATTAGCATATCAGGGTGGGTTCAGAAATTCTTCCTCAATAGGTGGAGTCGCCAACTCATCTTGTTCATCCAATGAGTGAATCATATTGATGTATAGTGTTTGAAAATTTGTTTCAGCCATTAGTTTAGCCAGTCCCTATCCTTTGATTAGCTTGGTGGGTTTGATTTCCATATCATATTCCAAGATGACAGCAATCCACTTAACTCTTTTTCCATTAGGATCTTGTGTAAGTGTGTATTTGACCACTGTATGAGGCACAAATGCAATGATATGTGAATGCAGAATATATAACCTGAAATCTTTCAGTGCTTTGATTAAGGCGAAAGCCTAATTTTCCATTATATTATATTTCAGAGGTTCATCTCTTAGGGCTTGGCTAAAGAAAGCTATGGGCTACTCCTGTCCTTTTATATTTTTCTACAGTAATACAACAACAATTGTGTGTTATGATGAAAAAGAAAATATAAAGAAATTCTTGGTGAAATCAGGGCTGATCAGAACTGGTGTTTGTGTAAGAGATTGCTTCACCAAGTCAAAATATTTATTTTCTTCTTTGGTCCATTTGACTCCTGACTCTCCTCTGAGCATGTTAGTTATGTTTCTTAAGAGTCTTGCAAGGTTTGGTATGAACCTTCTTAAGAAATCCAATAAAATATTGCAACTCTTCAATATTTCTTGGGTGAATGGTTTTCAATATTCCCTAAATTATCTTTGGGTCATTCTTGATCCCCTCTTTAGATATAATGTGTCCTAGAAGCTTCCCTTCTTGAAGGCCAAATAAGGATTTCTTGGGATTCAAAGACATGCCATAATTTCTTAATTTCTCAAGGACCTTTCTTAAGTGAGCTAGATGTTCTTCATCAGTTTTTGAAAAGACTGTTATATCATCAAGATATATCAAAATGAAGAACCATATTTCTTCTAATAAAGAAATATACATTTCTCTTTGAAAAGTAGCCCCAGCATTCATTAACCCAAAAGGATTTTAAACATACATAAAGGTGTCCCATGGTGTGGTGAAAGTTGTGTTGTGTTGATCATCTGGATGCACCAACACCTGATTGTACCCTGAAAAACCATCAAGCAGAGATATTCTTTTGGAGCCTACTACCATTTGCAGTATGTGATCTATTTTTGGTAGAGGGTAGTTGTCCTTCAGAGATGCTTTGTTTAAATTTTTTAAGTCTATGCAGAGCCTAATTTCTCTTGTCTTCTTCCTCACATATACAATATTTGAAACCCATTATGAGTATCTGAGTGGGACTATTATTCTAGCATCATACATTTTCTTTATCTCTTTCTCAACTAGTGGCATTTGGATAGGGTTTATTCTACATAATTTCTGTTTGAAGGGATTCTAGCTTTATTTGAGTGGAATCTTGTGTTGGATGAAATCTGTATCATAGGATTTCAAGTCTTCATAGCTCCAGGCAAACACATCACTAAATTATTTGAATAGATCAATATATTTCTGTTTTATATGTGTTGGCAGTGTTTCTGACAGTTTTATCATTTTGGGTTCTTGCCCGCTACCTATATTGCACTCTTCTACATTTTCTTTAGTGGATTATATCTTTGTATTTCTAGCAACATAATTGAAATAAAAAAATTCTTCCAGAGGGACTAGCCCTCTTGGCAAGGTATTGTCTCTGAACTACAACACTTCGAAGCCTTCTTTTTATGGATCTTCACACATCTCTGTTTTATGTGGGTCATATTTTGCTAACAGATTTATATCATCATCATGAGGGGGCTCCTCCTTGTATGTTTGTTCCTCAGTAGAGCAGTATTTTTCTTGATCTAAGTCTAAATTTGGAACTTCAAACTCATTTCTGGACTGCAGGAAATCTTCAATCTATTTGTCACCTTCAAAAACATGCCAATATTTTATATTAGGACTTCTGGTCTATATTTGACTTGTAATGTGTATTGTTTGTTATGATGAGGTTTTTGACAAGTATTGGCTGCAAATGCTAGTCCATTGGCCAAGATATTCTAATTTCTTGAGATGGAGGCAAGATCATACTCTTTGAAATATTTTAGGAGGTTGAGGGCATCATTCCTATATGCTACTAATCTAGGACGTTTAGCTGAATATTCTCCCTTAATCTACCTAATGACTAGCTCGGAATCCCCATGGATAAAGATCCTTTTGGCTCCTAATTTCTTGATTAATTGTAGCCCTAGGAGGAGTGCCTCATATTCTACTATAATATTTATACATTGGAAGTTTAGTTTATATGAATGACCTTTTGTGTGGTTGTTCTTAGTGTCGTGAACCCAAACACCTACTCCTGAACCAGTTTTTCCACAAGAGCTGTCAAAGCACATGCTCCAAAGAGGTTCAATTTTAGTTTCACGATTATGTTGTTGTTTATATATTTGGTCAGTCTGTTTTGACTGGTCTGACTGTTCCTCCTCATTTTCCACAAATTTTTCATCAATTTCTGCTTATTCATTAATGTTTTCATCATTGTAAAGGATAAATGAATCAAGGTCTATATGGACAGAATAGAGAGGGGAGTTATCAGGCTTCTCTTGACTACTAACCATGTATTTCATATGAGTCTCCCTATATAATCTTCTTGCTTGACTAAAGATAGGTATGGTAGCATAGGTCATATCCATTTGGAGGGTACCCTGAAGCTTAGATCCCCATGATTGTGATAGAAGCACGCCATATGTTAGCCAGCTATAAAATTTGTTATATCAAATGCTGGCTAAAACATTTTTGGAGTCTTAAAGAAAAAAATTTTATTAATAAAAGATGTTATCTCTTGAAGACTCTTGAAGGCCTCAAGCCTCTGTCCAAATCTTCATTGTTGTTTCCATCTTAAAAACTCTGAAATTCTACTGATTTCATTGAGGAAACACTGCTCCAAAGGCCATTTTCCCCCTCCTTCCACTTCCAAAACTAACCTCATTTTTACCCCTTTATTCCCCATAAAATCCTTCATTTTCATATTTTTCCCCTTTCCCCTCCATCAAAACCCCTTTGATAAGGTTTAAGACTTTTTCTTTGCCTTATCGAAACCCTCAAAACCCTTTGAAAACCAGAGAAAATCATAAAAAAATACATATTTTTATATAAGGGTTTAAGCCCCCTTGGTCCAAAATCCTAAACCACTTCCCCCACATGCCTGCATCCTACAAACCAGGCGCTATGCCCATCGGGCGCTTATCGCATCGGAAGTAATCAGTGAGCACAAGTCTTTAGCTTTCATAAAAGCCTCCGATGTGATTAGCTCTGTTATATATGAGCTCCGGTCCTTTTGCTGCTTCACAAAACCAGAGGTCCACAATCAGGCACTCAAAATAATGAATAAACCCTGTCTGATTGATATTTTCCTTTGTTAAGTCATAAAACCCACTTACCTAAAGTTTATGTCTAATGCACCGGAGTTATGTTTTTAATGTAAAAATGGGTTGATTGAAATAGATCCGCTTCATTTCTCCGATGCGATTGGCCCTTTATTATAAAAAGCCTTGGGCCTATGGCTCTTCGTATAAACCCACGGCCCAACAGATGGGCACCAACCATTTCATATATATATCCCGCCCCCAAAGCATAAAACCTTTGTATTATATTAAATTTTTGGGTTTTTCGTGTTATAAAGTTTTTCCGCTGGTGTAGAGTCTTCAAACGTTATTGACCGTTTCTCTTGGTCCGATCAACGATCACTGCCAAGTCGCATCACAAGTTTTCTCTGGGTGCATTTTTATATGTTTTCCCCCCATCTTCAATTGCGATGCCCCGATCGCATAATCGCATCACCCCACCTTCGATCACCGATTGCGATCTTTCGATGCATCTCCCACCATCGATCTGATCTACAGATCGACGGTCTTCATCTAATCACATCGAATCTTTCCATCGGATGCATTTTTAACTTTTGTTTCTCTCCCTGCCGATTGCAATCTTTCAATTGGATCTGGGCCGTCCACATGTCAATATCGGACGATCCCATATCATTCCCGCATTACTTCATCACCCTCCACCCTCGCCAAAGGTTTAAACCTTAGTTTTTCGCATTTTCTTATTCAAACCAAATAATGTGAATCCTTCATATTATTAGTCTGCCGCTTATCTTGACCGTTGATCTTCTTGATCACTCATCAATAAATGGCTCTGACTTAACTATCCCTCCGCTCTCCTTTTTTAAAACCTCTTCTACACAATTCTCCACCATTGGATGATGCCATCCAACAGCCATTCTCCTCCTCGCAGCCTCCGAAGTAGTTAAACCTAATAACGCAGGATTTTATTAATCTTTTTGTTTTTGCAGGTTTTTAATGGTTTATCCATTATATTGAAGAAAAAGCCGAAGGCTGGGAATGACGATTCCCATGCCTTTGATTCATCAAAAGAAACCATTCGCAGGGCTTAAACTCCACGTCTCGTCAATGCTTCATGAGGCATTGATGCCATATGAGCCCTGCACAGCCTGCACATCAACAAGACACTGTGATTTTAAATCACAATCAAAATAGTATCAGTGTTGAAGATAGAACACAGCAGAACAGAAGACTGAAGACATATTTGCGGGGATCACGGCTAAGATTGACTATCAAAAGCCTAATCCCCCAAATTAAAAACAGAATTAAAGGTAAATCAAAAGATCTATCAGACATAATGGCCTCCACTGCCACATCAGAGGCAAATTGATTCCTCCCAGCTACCACAAAGCCACCTGTGCCTCAAAGCATCAAAACAGAGGCCGAAGTTATTGATCAAAATCAAATATTTGCCTTAGCGCAGCCGAAGATTTAATTTTTCTAAGGGAACTTAATGTAAAAATATCAGCAAAGTTATTACATTCATGACACAGAGCCTAAAGGTCAATAAAAGCTCCCACCAAGCTTTAATATTAATTATAAAACATTTAATACAGAGGACACCTATGTACACTTCTCCATCAAGCCTATCAAAAGGCTGAGAAGTCATTAGTTTGTATTAATTTCCTTGGGAGAAATTTTATCAGATCTCACCTCCTCATTCTTCTATAAACACTTCTGTAGAGAATAAGAAAACGTTGGTTGTCGAATTTTGAAATATACTTGAGCTCGAAACTCCTACTTGTAAATAGTGTTCACTGGCTCTTCAAGCTTTGTTTGTGATTACATTAGTTAGGCTGAAAAGTGAAGATGATTGTTGAACTGAAACATTGGAACTGAAGACTGTAACTGGTTTGACATCAATAACAAGTTGTTTCTTGGGATCCTGGTCTATATCACTGGTAAAGTGCCCCTTTCTTTGTTATTTTTTTTTCCTTATATGTATGTCATATTGTTCACTATTCTCTGATAAAGAGCAACATTTATAGAGTTAGGATTTACTGTTTACGAGTACCCTTCTCTGACTGATAAGCTTTATCTTAATGTTTTCCTCCAATTTGTTTATTTAAGAATGATTCAATACAGTTTAAAATAATTATGAATGCTGGCGTTCCCTCATCCTACTGTTTTCTTTAAACATTGTTCTTGAAAGTTATTTTCATTATTTTATTATTAAAGTTAGACTAGAAAAGTGATGGTTTGCCCTGTTTCTAGCTTCTATTCTCCAAAGGCAGATTCTGAAGGTTTCCCTTAGCGTTGACTAAAATAAAACTAGGTTTAAAAGTACCTTGTCTGATCTTAAGTTACACTTTGTTTCTCTTATGTGTTTTCATACTTTCTGAAGGTAATTATGTGGATTAATAGATTGTTTGTCAATTAAGTTGCTTGAATACAAACTTGCCCAAGAAGTCTATGGTTAGCCCTATTCGTGGTTGGTTTTAAACAGTTACTTAAGAGGCTTTTCTTGTTTGGACTGACTAGAAATCCTTGGTGAAATTATTATCAGTTTCCACCCCTCGAACACTTTATTGTTTCCATTCCATCATTTTAATCTCAATAATATTGTGATATAGGTGACTTTCCCCTTGGATCATTCTTGATGTTGTTGCTCAATTAAAAGCCCTATTATGACTCCACAGCCCAATGGACTAAAAACCAGCGTTATATCTATCTTTTTAGCCTAATCTTTTCTACTTGCTTGCAACTTCACACCTTCGAAACTCTTTGCATTTAGAGCTTTCCACAAATAATAATCATGCTCAACCATCCGAAAAACAAAAAAAAACCTCAGCCTTCATAACTAGCCTAATATCATTACCCAAGACTTCAAAGACAAATCCATATTTGCACTTATTGGAGAGATCCCTCTCCGGATTCAGGAGGGCTAGATCCTAGAATCCCAAAGTGGTTGAAATGATGTTCTCCCAGCAGTTGGAATTTTACCAATCTTGCTAATTACAAGGTGCTAACATTTCTGGCAACTTTTCTGGGGAACTTTATGAGCAATTTGCATTTTAAGGTAATCATAGGATATTAGAAATTTGTTTCAAATAACATTTGCTATATTAACCAGCTGAGCCACCATCGACTAACATTTCTAGCGACTCCGCTGGGGATCGAACCTAGAATCTCTGGTTCCCCTTAAAATTTCATACAAACATCATGAGTTAAAAGCAACATTTTCAAGCACTACCTAGAAATGGTAATCATGATGAAGCTTGTTTGAATCAGTGACAAGCTAGGCAAACCCTAGGATTTTCATAGGGCTTTATCTAACCTTGAAAAATCATCCAGATTAGCCGTAAGAGTAGACTGTCTTTGTCTCATAACTGTAGCTAAGTTTTGAAACAGAGTTAGGACATTCTTAGAAACCACACAACTGAAAAATAACTCAAAAAACTCAAAAATATTTCAGATTGGCATCCAATAAACATGGTGGTGGACCATAAAACATTTTACCTCTGAAAACGAGTTAAAAACTTCCACTTGGCGACTCCACAATCCTTAACAGACCTTAAGACTCCACTGGGAAGAACCCTTATTATTGTAAAATCATTCAAACTCAGTTAGAGGACTCTAGGATTAAAATTTGTGTAAACATATTAGTTGACCTTTTAAAGACTGTCATACCTGGTTGAACTTTTCTTGTTTATTTGGGTCTGAAAAACACAGCATAGTGGCTCCTAGGAAAATTCACACTAGAGCCTATCCTGACCCTGATCCACCTGAGATAGTTGATAACCCAGAAAGTATGCTTAGAAAGTCTCCTAGGATTAAATTATCAACTGTTTTCAGATCACCCTTGAGAGCTAATTCAGTTCCTGAAAATCTTTCAGCTCTACGACAATCACAAGTTGACTTAGTAAATCCCTTTAGAACTAGGTCTTTTGGTGATATAACTCAGCTAGATTCTGAGTCTTCACTATCATCTCCTGAAACAAGTGAACATCCTGGTAGTAGAGAAGAAACACCTCCTGATTTACATTTCATTCACAATTTAGGTGTATCTCATCCAAAATCAGCTTAGCAATCTATTGATGTTCCATCCACATCCCTTCATCCTCCATTCACTGTCCAAACCACTCCACTTCATCCCAATTTTATTTTTTTAATCCACCTCTTGTGAATCCACCCCCACCACATATCATGGCGGCATGGTATGCTCCCTTAGTCCTTCCTGTACCATTAGTCAATCTTCCACAGGACTATCAGTCCAAAATTCCATTGTATAATGCTAGTAATGCTACAACTACATCACAACATGTGGATAAGATGAATGACTACATTGACAGAAATGAAATTGATGATGATTTTGTCAAGCTTACATTATTTGCTCAAAGTCTGGGGGGAGAAGTAAGAAAATGGTTTAAAGGCTTAACCCCCCATAGTATCAATGATCTCCAAGCCTTCCATCAGACATTATTAAACAAATGGGAAGTAAAGAAGAATCCTCTCCAAGTCCTTTCTGATTACAAGACCCTCCATAGAAACACGGGGGAAAGTGTACAAGCTTATTGTACCAGATTCAACAGTGTATATAATGCACTTTCCCCAGATCTAAAACCTCCACAACGTTCAGCTTTAAACAAGTTTCCTGAAGGGTTTGACCCCAAGATGGCCTATCAGATGAGAGAGAGAGATCCTACAACTCTTGAAGAGATGAAAAAAGGATCTCTTGCTGTGGAAGTAAATTTAATGGAGAAGAGAGCAAGAATGAAAAATGAGAAAAGAGTGTCCTTCAGGGAAGAAAACACACCTTCTACTTCTAGCTCAAAGATGGAGAAAATGATGGAGGAGATGATGAAAGAGATGAGAATAATTAAGAGAGCACAAACAAGCCAAAACCAAAATGCTCCTCAAAACAGAAACCAGAACCAGAATCAGAATTTTAGAAGGAACCAACCTCAAAAAAGACCTAGGGAATATGATCAATAGATCGCTCCTCCCTTTCATCAAAACTATGTAAGTGAGGTTGAGGAAACAGATGAGATAACAGAGGAAGATGATATCAACATGCTGGGGGTAGATAATGATGTCCTTGAAGTCCATTATGATAGAAAACAAGGTCTTTATACACCTTATGATGACAAAAGAGATGATGATGAAAGTTATTATCAAGACATGGAAAATGTCATCATAGAGTCTCAAAAAGAATATGACCTTAGAAGCAAAACCTGTCAACAAACTCCCAACACCAAAACCTTCAAAAAATCTTCACAGAACAACACTGAAACCAAGCCTAAATTTGTCAAACAAAAGGACAAAATAGTGGCTATTAATTCTGATAAAGGTAAAGAGAAAAGCACTCAAAACAATGAAAAACAGAGTGCGGACATTAGTAGTACTAAAAATTTAGCTAGTACTCCTGTTAAGACCATTTTGTCAAATGTAAATAGAACAAATCAGCAAGCTGATGTTGTTGATAGACTGGCAGCTAGTAAGGCTGAGACAAGTTCTTCGAAGAACCAAATTCCTTTCAGCCTAGAGCAGGAAATTTCAAAGATCAAAATCTTTGTTCCCCTGACTGAGTTAGCTGCTCAGAATGTATATAGGACCCAAATTTTGAAGGCTTTAAATATTGAGGATAATAATGACACAGTCAATCTTAATGATGACCAACCAGAGCATATTTTTGGTCCTAAGATTGAAGGTAAGTATCAAGAGGGACCTGTTCCTCCCTTTTATGTGAGTTTAAATGTTCATGACAAGATTTTGCATAACGCTATGCATGATTCCGGGGCTTCTCATAATTTAATGCCTAAATCTATGATGGAGAGCCTTGGTCTAGAAATCACCAGACCTTATAAATACATGTACTCCTTTGACTCAAGCAGAGTAAAATTCCAGCCAAATGACCTCTGCGTTACCTTAGCACAAATTCCAGCCAAATGATCAGTAATGGATATTGTTGTGGCTGATGTGCCCCCAAAGTATGGAATGTTATTATCTAGTTCCTGGGGGGCTAAGTTACAAGGGACTATGTAGATGGACATGACCTATGAGACCATCCCTATTTTCAATCAGACAAGAATACTTTATAGGGAGTCCCATATGCAATACATGGTTACTAGTCAAGACAGACCGCAAAACTCTCCCCTTTATTCCGTAAACACAGGCCTCGATTCATTTATCCTTTTTAATGATGAGATATTGGATGAACAAGTCACTTTAAATGAACTGATGGCCGATATAAAGGAAGAAGAACACAACGCAGGAGTGTCAAAAAAGTTTGCTACATTTGAAAATATTAGCAAACCCAACATAGGTCTTGAAATAGAAATCATACGTCCATCGATTTTTAACCTTGACGGTCAAGAAATTATTCCTCAACATATTGAAAAACTTGAGGAATTAAAACAAGCCCAACTAAGTTCTGACATTCAAGAAACATCCAAAAGCACTTTAGTTGGAGAGGACAACCACCAAATAGATGAAACCAAAAATAGTCCTCTGTGGAGTATGTAATTTTACAGATCCTACACTATGAACAATGCTGGTGTAGGTGTCTGGATTTCCAACACTGAAAACAACCACACAAAAAAGATTTCCTACAAATTAAAATTTCAGTGTTCTAACAACATAGCGGAATATGAATCCCTTCTCTTAGGCTTACGATTGTTGAAGAATCTAGGAGCCAGAAGAATCAATGTGTATGGGGATTCAGAGTTAGTTATTAGGAAAGTCAATGGGGAGTATAACGCAAATCATCCCAGAATTAGGGCCTACCGAAACGATGTCATGGAGCTTTTAAAGACTTTTGAGGAGTCCAAATTGATTTTTGTCCCAAGAAAAAGAAATATTATGGCCCACAATTTAGATTTTGCAGCTAGAACATGCTTAACACCATATGAAACCAAAGACTGCAAAACTCAGATAAAATTTAGACCAATCGTTCCTGATAACAAAAAATATTGGTATGTGTTTGACAGAGACAAACAAATAGAAGACTTCATGCAGTTCAGAAACGAATTCGAACTAACAAGTTCAGATTCAGATTATGAAACCGACTGCCCTAGTGAAGAAAATTTGCTTGATAAAGAAGAAAGGTCTCCTGAACTTGCTAATGTAAACATGTTATCTAGCAAACTTGAAAATGAAATAGAGATGAACGTAGAGTTAGAAACAGAAGAGTTAGAAACCCGACACTCTAAATATGAAATTTTTCCAAAGGGTCTGGCACCTTTAGAAGAGTTGTTTGATTTTAACGATGTGGCTAGGAAGCCAAAACTGGAACCTATAGTTACTGAAGTGGAAGAGTGAAATATAGGCAGTGAACTTAAACCGAAAATGATCAAACTGTCTAAGACTTTAACAACTCACATTAAACTCAAATACATGGAGATGTTCAAAGAATTTTCTGATGTTTTTCGTGGAGTTACGAAGATCTTAAATCATATAACACTGAAATAATACAGCACAAAATCCCTCTCAAAGAAAACAAAAAACCATTCAAACAGAAACTACGTAGGATAAACCCTGTTCAGTTTCCTTTGGTTCAGAAGGAGATCATGAAAATGTACGATGCTGGTATTATTGTCCCTATTAGATATTCTAAGTGGGTGTATAATCTGGTGTCAGTTAGGAAGAAAACTGGAGAGATCAGACTTTATATAGACTTTAGAGACTTAAAAAAAGTTTCATTAAAAGACAACTACCCTTTACCTAAGATGGATCATATTTTACAAAGGGTGGTAGGGTCTAGAAGAATTTCTTTTCTTGATGGCTACTCAGGGTACAATCAGATTTTAGTTCACCCTGTTGATCAATTAAAGACAACCTTTACTACACCATGGGGCACTTTCATGTATGTGAAAATTCCTTTTGGTCTAATGAATGCTGGAGCAACCTTTTAGAGAGCCAAAGAAATAGAATTCTCGGAAGAACTGGGCTACTTCATCATTATATACCTTGATGATGTCACTGTGTTTTCAAAAACAGATGAAGAGCACTTAGCACATTTAAGAAAATTTTTTGAGAAATGCAGAAAGTTTGGAATATCTTTAAACCCTAAGAAGACACTATTCGGTCTCCAAGAAGGTAAACTTCTTGGGCACATTATTTCCGAAGAGGGTATTAAGATAGATCCCAAAAGGATTGAGGCCATATTGCAAATCTCTCATCCTCAAAACATCAAGGAGTTGCAATCTTTCATTGGAAAGATTAAATTTTTGAGAAGGTTCATCCCCAACTTGGTTGAGATCCTTAGGAATATAACAAACATCTTGAAGAAGGAGCAAGGTGTAAAATAAACCTTGGAAGCTAAGAAGTCCTTTCAGCTGGTGAAACAAGCGTTAACCAAAACACCGGTTCTAATAAGTCTTGATTTTTCAAAAGATTTTTATATTTTTTCATTTGCATCAGAACATACCATAGTTGTTGTCCTTTTACAGAAAAATCCACAAGGACAAGATCAGCCTATTGCATTCTTTAGCAAGGCGTTGAGGGATGCCCCTATGAAGTATAACATTATGGAGAAGCAAGCTTTTTCTTTGTTTAAAGCTTTGAAAGACTTCATAGTATACATATTGCACTCACACATCATTTCCTTTGTCCCAAATTCAGTTTTTAAAGACATTATAACACAGGACCCATATGGTAAGAGAGGTAAGTGGATTGCGGTTATTCTTGAATATGATTTAGAGATAAAACTCACTAAACTCATCAAAGGCCAAGGTCTGGCTAGATTAATGGTTGAATCAAATTTTGAAGTTCTTGATATTAATATGATTAATGCTTTGGATGATAAAGAGGAAATCTCAACTCCCATTGTTGAAGACCATTTTATGAATTCCTCTTGGTATGCTGATATTCTGTATGTTTTTCTTAATTTGAACACAACTCCTGGTTTGACAAAAACAAAGGCAAGGTTTCTAAAGTTAAAATATGTAAACTATTGCATTTTAGATAAATGTCTTTATTGGAAAAATGCAAGTGGTATATTTCTTAAATTTTTTCCTAAGTATGATGCAGAGAAGGTTAAGCATGAGTTCCATGAAGGGGAGTGTGGAGGCCACTTATACTGGAAGACAATAGCTAACAAAATATTGAGGGCTGGTTTCTATTGGCCTATTATTTTTCATGATGTGCACAAGATGATCATTACCTGCTATAAATGTTAACTTTTTGAAGGCAAAAGAAAACTGCTACCTCTACCTCTGCATCCAATCACTGTTGAAGCTCCTTTTCAATAGTGGGGACTCGACTTCATAGGAGAAATCCATCCACCATATTCTGCTCAGCATAGATGGATTCTCACTTCCACAAACTACTTCACTAAATGGATAGAAGCCATACCTTGTAGGCAAGCCAATGGTTCTGTTATTATATAATTTATGGAGACCAACATTGTCTCCAGATTTGGCTATCCTACCAAGATCATCACTGATAATGCAACAGCATTTGGATCAAAGAAGATGAATTATGTTAGAGATATCAGATAACATTGGGGCATTCTACGGCCTATTACCCTAAAGGTAATGGACTTGCAGAATCCTCAAATAAGAATTTAGTGAACATAATCAAGAAGCTGTTGGAGGACAATAAGAAGTCTTGGCACACAAAGCTTGTGCATGCACTTTGGGCTGAAAGATTGACATTGAACAAATCTATTGGAATGTCACCCTACCAACTTGTGTATGGCACTGATGCAATATTTCCAACCAGCCTTAGTGTGCCAGTTATGAAGTTGATTCAAGAGTTGCAAACTGAAGATAATGATATGATCAGAAGGATCAATCAAATAATTCATCTTCAGCAAACCAGGGATGAGGTTTATAACAAGGCATTACAGAAGCAGAAAAACATCAAAAAGCTTTTTGAAAAAAGAATAAAGCCCAGCAATTTCAAAATTGTGAACAAAGTTTTAAAGTGGGACTCAAGGAGAGAAGACAAGGGCAAGCATGGAAAATTTGACAACTTATGGCTTGGCCCTTATCTCATTCATTCAACTGCTGGTAACAATGCATTTTTCTTACAAGAGTTGAATGGAGTTGAAATGTTTGGGGGTCCTGTAAATGGCAAGATACTCAAGAATTACTTCTCTTGATCCATGTCATGTTTTGAAGCATTTTTATCTTTTTTCCATTATAAATATTTCATCCACCATTGCATTCAAAGTTAGAAAAACAAAAAGTACAAAAACAGTGAAAGAAAGAAAATAAGGAAGATTGCGAAAATAAGAAAGGTACAGCCCCATACCAAAAAAGAGAAACAAATTCTGAAAGTGTGCAAGCTTAAATTCCACTCCTGAAAAACACACTTCTAGTTATTCAAACAGCCTAATCTTGACTAATTAGTTTTAAATTTACTGTTGATAGGATAGTGAATTCGATTTTCCAAACTGTTTAATCTTGGCTTGTTAGTAGGTAGATTAGGCTAGAAATTAAAGGTTCAAACAAGCTCAAAACCTGAACCTAAGTTTCCAAGCAAGAAATGACTCCAATCTATTTCAAATTATGAGTCAAAACAGAGGAAAATATGGTTCTAATCAGCTCAAAATCTAAACCAGTCAGACAAAGAAAGAACAGCTCAAAAAAAAGTCAAAACAGAGCTGTAAAAAAGATAAAGGAAGTGCTTCGAAGTTTCAGATCTTAAGCCTTCCATTTTGATTTAATTTTCTGCAAAATAATGTCTATGTGTAGCTTGTTTTTTATGCCATAGATTAGCAACAAGTTAGACTGTTTAATCCTGACTTGTTTGATTTAAAATTTATGTTTTAGAAATTAGTGAATAAAATCTGTTGGACAGTTTAATCCCAAAATATGGTAGATTAAGTAGAGAATCATATGGACTCAACCATTTAATCTGAGTCCATGGAGAAATAAGGAGTAGAATTAGATTATTTTTATGCTTTCAAAAGAATAAAATGTTGTGAAAAGATTTTTCCAATCCAAGTGCACTCTAATGAAGAAAAAATGTTAGATCAGTAGGATTGGGTAGGCAGAAAGCTTGTTGATGAAAGATCCATTGTTTTTATGGCTGCTAATATGTTTCCAGAGCAAGATCATCCTAGCAAAGGAAGGGAAGCCCAATGGATGAGGCATAGGTCAGCCCTCCAGAGAATGCAAGTCTGAAGTTCTTGATGCCTTCAAGAAGGCACCATCCCCAAGTGGAGCCACTGTTAGCCAGCTATAAAATTTGTTATATCAAATGCTGGCTAAAATTTTTTTGGAGTCTTTAAGAAACAAGTTTTATTAATAAAATATGTTATCTCTTGAAGACTCTTGAAGGCCTCATGCCTCGGTCCAAATCTTCACTGTTGTTTCCATCTTAGAAACTCTGAAATTCTGCTGATTTCATTGAGGAAATATTGCTCCAAAGGCCATTTTCCCCCTCCTTCCACTTCCAAAAATAACCTCATTTTTACCCCTTTATTCCCCATAAAATCCTTCATTTTCATATTTTTCCTCTTTCCCCTCCATCAAAACCCATTTGATAAGTTTTAAGACTTTTTCTTTGCCTTATCGAAACCCTCAAAACCCTTTGAAAACTAGAGAAAATCATAAAAAGATACATATTTTTGTATAAGGGTTTAAGCCCCCTTGTGCCAAAATCCTAAACCACTTTCCCCACATGCCCACGTCCTACAAACCAGGTGCTATGCCCATCGGGTACTTATCGCATCGGAAGTAATCAGTGAGCGCAAGTCTTTAGCTTTCATAAAAGCCTCCGATGCGATTAGCTCTGTTATATATGAGCCCCGATCCTTTTGTCGCTTCACAAAACCAGAGGCCTGCAATTGAGCGCTCAAACTAATGAATAAACCCTGTCCGATTGATATTTTCCTTTTTTAAGTCATAAAACCCACTTACCTAAAGTTTTGGTCTAATGCGCCCAAGTTATGTTTTTAATGTAAAAATGGGTTGATTGAAATAGACCCGCTTCATTTCTCCGATGCGATTGGCCCTTTATTATAAAAAGCCTTGGGCCTATGGCTCTTCATATAAACCCATGGCCCCGCAGACGAGCACCAACCATTTCATATATATATCCCACCCCCAAAGCATAAAACCTTTGTATTATATTAAATTTTTGGGTTTTTCATGTTATAAAGTTTTTCCGCTGGTGCAAAGTCTTCAAACGTTATTGACCGTTGATCTTGGTCCGATCAACGATCACTACCAAGTTGCATCACAAGTTTTCGTCGGGTGCCTTTTTATATGTTTTCCCCCCATCCCCGATTGCGATGGCCCGATCGCATAATCGCATCGGCCTTCCCCGATCTCATAATCGCATCACCCCACCTCCGATCGCTGATAGCTATCTCCTGACGCATCTCCCACCGTCGATTTGATCTGCAGATCGACGGTCTTCATCTAATCGCATCGGATCTTTCGATCGAATGCATTTTTAAATTTTGTTTCTCCCCTTGCTGATTGTGATCTTCCGATTAGATCTGGGCCTTCCACGTGTCCAGATCAGATGGTCCCAGATCATTCCCGCATTACTTCATCACCCTCCACCCTTGCCAAAGGTTTAAACCTTATTTTTTTTCATTTTCTTGTTAAAACTAAATAATGTGAATCCTTCACATTATTAGTTCACCGCTTATCCCGACCGTTGATCTTCTTGATCACTCATCAATCAATGGCTCTGACTTAATTATCCCTCCGCTCTCATTTTTTAAAACCTCTTCTACGCAATTCTCCACCATTGGATGATGCCTTCCAATGACCATTCTCCTCCCCGCAGCCTCCGAAGCAGTTAAACCTAATAACGTAGGATTTTATTAATATTTTTGTTTTTGCAGGTGTTTAATGGTTTATCCATTATATTGAAGAAAAATTCGAAGGCTAGGAATGATGATTCCCATGCCTTTTATTCATCAAAAGAAACCATTCGCAAGGCTTAAAATCCATGTCTTGTCAATGCTTCATGAGGAATTGATGCCATACGAGCCCTGCGCGGCCTGCACATCAACAAGACACTGTGATTTTAAATCACAATTAAAAGAGTATCAGTGTTGAAGATAGAACACAACAGAACAGAAGATTGAAGACAGATTTGCAGGGATCACGGCTAAGATTGATTATCAAAAGCCTAATCCCCCAAATTAAAAACAGAATTAAAGGTAAATCAAAAGATCTGTCAGACAGAAAGGCCTCCACCGCCACATCAGAGGCAAATTGATTCCTCCAAGCTACCACAAAGCCACCTGTGCCTCAAAGCATCAAAACAAAGGTCAAAGTTATTGATAAAAATCAAATATTTTCCTCAGCGTAGCCGAATATTTAATTCTGATAAGGGAACTTAATGTAAAAATATCAGCAAAGTTATTACATTCATGACACAGAGCCTAAAAGTCAATAAAAGCTCCCACCGAGCTTTAATATTAATTGTAAAACATTTAATACAGAGGACACCTATGTATGCTTCTCCATCGAGCCCATCAAAAGGCCGAGAAGTCATTAGTCTATATTAATTTCCTTGGGAGATCTTTTATCAGATATCACCTCCTCATTTTGTTGGAAATGTTGTCATTGATGGCAAAGGAGATGGAAAAGGAGGAGCACCTGAAACAACAACAAGAGAAGCAAGGAGCAGAGGAAGCAGTGAATTGAAGCAGAGTTGTCCAGAGACAGAGTAGGAGAAAAAGGCCATCGAATAGAAAATCTAGCCAATTGAGAAGAATAAGTGAATGTTCTTGTAAATGGTTACATTAGCATATAATAATGAGGGATTTCTTCTAAATTCTTTGTGAATTTTATGTATATTCTTGATTGAATTCAGTAGGAAGGATATTTGAGTCCCTATGGACAATTATGAAACCTTGTGTTATTGACAGATGGGATTATGCCTGTGTAGACTACTTGAATTTATTGTAGAAGCGTGAATTTGTTTGCTCTGTGGAAGGGGTAGATTCGTGAATCTGTATAAGGTAATTTTGAGGAGCATTGATTGGAAAAATCAATATCGATTACACGAAATTATTGATCATTGAATCTTGAATACGGGTTAACTTGGGTGAAGGGGTTCTAATTCTTCCAGAATTCCAACTGATACTGGTATCTCTCTCCGTGTAATGAATTGTTGAACATTTGATTCATAGATATCAGGTTGCTAAGTCCACGATACAACAAATGGGGAATGTATAACTTGATGAAGCAGCGCGTTATAGTATGCGGAGGAGTCATGTTGAAACATTGATGAACCAAAGGTTAAAATATAAATTGACAGAACCTTGAGCTGGGTCATATGGTGGTAGCCCAGAAGAATCGAGGCAATTGGTGTGTGTGGACAGAAGCGAGTTTCATTGAAGGCGAAGAGCGGAATTCATAAAAAATAAAGGCAGATGGAACCCTGAGGGATAAAGTAGTGGAACCTTGCAAGAGTGAACAGTAAAGGCGGGTTTCTGGTTCTGATCGCACCGCCTTTGCACGGTAAGTGGTATTTAAGAATTCAGAGTGATCCAATACACTGGGTGACGCGTGTCTCTGAGCGAATTCAGAAAACCACTTTCATTGCACGTCATCGCTCATTATCGTTCGCGCATCTAAGCCAAGCGATATCCTTCGGATCATCTGAAGCCATGCGACGTGTTTTCCACCGTTGGATGTGGAAGGCTTGTTAGCGTTGGGGCCCATGCATACGTATGTGTTGATCATTGTTAAGGTTTGCGGGTTTAACCAAGGTATGTCCGGTGTCATTGGGTTTATTATAACTCTTCCAATGACTTTGAAGAAGGTCGTAATGTACACATTGATATATTGTAGCATGCATATAATGTTTGAATATGCAAAGTGGGGGCCATATGAATTGTGGTTTCGGCGCGGGAGTTCATTATTTGGTGTAATCAAGTTGGGGTTGTATATATATATAGTGTGTGAATAATACGTGAAAGTTCATATGATATGGTTGGATGCATAACAGTCCTGTTGCCGATACATGTATGATTATAAGGTGTGCTAAGGGTTTAGACATGAGGCTGGTTCCTTTGTTCAATGTATAAGGGAGGAGACTTCGATGGTAAATTGAGCGCTTGATAGAAAAGGGCCACGGCTATAATTTAGTGTATGTTAAGCATTACAATGGATAACGAAGGGTGTTAGTAAATGGAGCGGTTGCGCATTGAAGTAAGGCTTAGAGCATCGTAATCACAGTTTGTATTGAACAGTGAGAAAGTTGAAGTTTAAATCTGTTTAACAGAAAATTTGCAGATTTGATTTGACTGAATACACAGTGGAGGCTAATAACTCAGATTTACAGAATCTGGAGTTGAAGATAGAGTGTCTTGGAGATTGTAGATTTGAAGAAATGTGCAGCAAAGGGATTCAAAATTGTAGTGAACAGGTGGAATATGCAAAAGACAGTGAACAAAGTATGCAGGACAGTTGCATGACTACTACAGAAAGGGAAAAACCAGCAAGTCAAGGGTTGAGCGAAGTTTATGTATTGAAACTGAAAATATAAATGTTTTAATTGGTTTTATATTGTTTGTGATGCAAAGGCAAGTATCCAAAGGAAAAAGAAAAACCCCATTGTAACATTGAAATGTGTACATATTGTTATATTTTTAATGAGTTGGATAAAGAAATGAGAAGGCAGAAGTCAAAGAGTCATGGTTGTTCACTCCAAATTCCTTATGGAATACAAACAGTCATGTGATGAACCCTATATATATAATATCAACTTGATATGAAAAGGAAAGAGAAAAAGAGAATAAGTATAGAGAATGCTAAGTATAGATTGAGGCAGAGAAGATAAAGAAAAGAAGAGCAGAAAGAGATGCTACAGAATAGAGCTAATATCTGAGGTAAATCAGCAAACATTTCTTTTGAAAATTGAGGAAGTTTGAGCTTCCCTATCAAGTTGGAGCTTGATAGCTGTCAGTTGTAGCTGACTGAGGTTGGAGCCTCCTGTAGGTTGGTGCCTGCAGAAAAATAGTGGTGAGAGGGAGTTGGAGCTTGCCTTTGCATCACAACAATAATAATATGTTGTTTTCTCCCTTCATGGGTTTCCACTTACATCTGTTGTCTCTATGTGTTTCTTATATGTTGATATGATTCACTCAATCTATTTAATTGTTTGATGATCTCACAATAAGGTTGATGTCACATTAATTTAATACTGGCTGCAACAATTTAAGACTATTCACATATTAAGTTGTAAATAATTTCGATGAAAATTTAAAAATCTCAGACACGTGTTAAATTGATTCACCCCCCCCCCCCCCCTCTCTTAGTTTAACCAAAGATTCAACACATTCTTCTATAAATACTTCTGTAGAGAATGAGAAAACGTTGGTTATTAAATTTTGAAATATACTTGAGCTTGAAACTCCTACTTGTAAATAGTGTTCACTGGCTCTTGAAGCTCTGTTTGTGATTATATTAGTTAGGATGAAAAGTGAAGATGATTACTGAACTGAAACATTGGACCTGAAGACTGTAAATGGTTTGACATCAATAACAAGTTGTTTCTTGGGATCCTGGTCTATATCACTGGTGAAGTGCCCCTTTCTTTGTTATTGTTTTTTCCTTCTATGTATGTCATATTATTCACTATTCTCTGATAAAGAACAACATTTATAGAGTTAGGATTTACTATTTACCAGTACCCTTCTCTGACTGATAAGCTTTATCTCAATGTTTTCCTCCAATTTGTTTATTTAAGAATGATTCAATACAGTTTAAATAGTTAGGAATGCTGGCATTCCCTCATCCTACTGTTTGCTTTGAACATTGTTCTTGAAAGTTATTTTCATTATTTTCTTATTAAAGTTAGACTAGACAAGTGATGGTTTTCCCTGTTTCTAGCTTCTATTCTCTAAAGGCAGATTCTGAAGGTTTCCCTTGGCGTTGACTAAAAGTAGACTAGGTTTAAAAGTACCTTGTCTGATCTTAAGTTACACTTTTTTTCTCTTATTTGTTTTCATACTTTCTGAAGGTAATTATGCGGATTACTAGATTGTTTGTCAATTAAGTTGCTTTAATACAAAATTTCCCAAGAAGTCTATGGTTAGCCCTATTCTTGGTTGGTTTTAAACAGTTACTTAAGAGGATTTTCTTGTTTGGACTGACTATAAATCCTTGGTGAAATTATTATCAGTTTCCACCCCTCCAACACTTTATTGTTTCCATTCCATCATTTTAATCTCAATAATATTGTGATATAGATGACTTGCCCCTTGGATCACTCTTGATGTTGTTGCTCAATTAAAAGCCCTATTATGACTCCATAGCCCAATGGACTAAAAACCATCGTTATATCTATCTTTTTAGCCTAATCTGTTCTATTTTCTTGCAACTTCACACCTTGGAAACTCGTTGCATTTAGAACTTTCCACCTCAAATAATAATCATGCTCAACCATCCGAAAAAAAAAAAACAAAACCTCAGCCTTCATAACTAGCCTAATATCATTACCCAAGACTTCAAATACAATCCATCTTTGCACTTATTGGAGAGATCCCTCTTCGGATTCAGGAGGGCTAGATCCTGGAATCCCAAAGTGGTTGAAATTATGTTCTCCCTGCAGTTGGACTTTTACCAATCTTGCTAATTACAAGGTGCTAACACCATACATAGGGGGAATGTCAGCCACTACAATATCCATTACTAGGATTTTCGTTGGTATTTGTGCTAGAGTAACATAGATATCTTTGATCAGGCCTAGACATTTAACTCTGCTGGAGTCAAAGGAATTCAAATCTTTGTATGGTCTAGTTATCTCAAGGCCCAGTCTTTCCATAACTACTTTTGGAATGAGGTTATGGGAAACTCCTGAGTCTAACATGGCATTGTGGAGGATTTTATCATGAATATTCAGACTGACATAAAATGGAGGTACACCTCCCTCTTGGAATTTACCTTCTACTTCTAGTCCAAACAAAATTTCAGGTTTGTCATCATTTAAATTTACATAAGAAAAAATTTCTCCTATGTTTAAACCTTTCAAAACTTGGGATCTATATACATATTGGCGAATTGATTCAGTAAGAGGTATGGATATTTTTATCTTGGAAATTTCATTCTCAATACTGAATGGTGTCTGTGTTTTTGGCAGATTTAAATCAGTTTTATCAAACACTATTTTTGCAGCAATTTTAGATTGCTGATTTGTATTAGGGGTCTCGATTAAATCAGTTTTGTTAGGGCTACTAGTTGATTTACTAGTGTTGCTCTCTGGACTTTTTATTTTTTTATTTTTATCAAAACTTTTAACCATTATGTTTGGAGCTTTTGCTGTCTTTTCAGGATCATTTTCAGGGGTCTTCCTATTAGAAATTTCAGGGTTCTTTCCCTTGGGAGTATCTTGGGTTTTCTTACTTCTGAGGTCATATTGTCTATGCACATCCATGATATCATTTTCGAATCCTTGTTTATAGTCTTCATATTCTAGGCTTCCTTCTTCAAATTGAGTTGGGGAAAACATGCCTTGCTCTTCCTCAGTGAGGAAAACAGTCTTTGGTTCTTCAATCACTCCCTCATCCTCATCAACATAGTTTTCTTGGAAAGGAGGTCTGATTTTCTGGTCAGGTCCTCTCTGTATTATTTGAGGGGGGTTTCTCTTAAAGTTTTGGTTTTGGTTCTCGTTTCTATTTTGAGGAGCTGCTTGGTTTTCTCTAGGGAAAGCTCTCTCATTCATGTTTATTCTCTCCATAATCCTTTCCATGGTTCTAACAAGATTATCAATTTTAGTATCAGAAGATGAGGGTATAGCCTCTTACCTATATGTGACTCTCTTTTCATTTTTTATTCTAGCCCTCTTGGCAATCGGATTTTCCTCTACACTTATTGCACCCCTCTACATGTATTCTAATGTAAGAGGGTGTCTTTATCTTAGTTGGTAAGCCATCTCTGGATCAAAACCATCTGGAAAATTCATGAGGGCTAGACCTTGTGGAGGTTTCATGTGAGGACGGAGGGCATTGTATACATTATTAAACCTAGTGCGGTAATCTGGGACACTCTCTCCAACGTTTCTCTTGATGTGTTCATACTCTGACAAGACTTGGAGAGGGTTTTTCTTGAATTCCCATTTATTTAGGAACAATTGATGAAAGGTAGGGAGGTCATGTATACTGTTAGGGGTAAGGCCCTTAAACCATTTTATTGCTTCTCCCCCTAGGATTTGGGAAAACATTCTCATCTTGATAGTTTCATCATCTATCTCTTGCTGATCACAGTAGTGCTCCATTCTATCCACATGTTGTTGAGAAGTTGTAGAACTAATCTCATCAAATAAGGGGATCTCAAACTGATAAACTCGTTGTAGAGGCAATAAAGACAATGGTTGGATTAATGGGGCATACCAGGCTGCCATGGCCGATGGTTGAGGAAACAAATGGGGGTTAACAGGTGGAAGGTTGAAAAAAGGTGGTGGAGGGTTGGATGGAGGAAGGTGAACAATGGGTGTATGAATGGGGGTGGAGGTCCCTACAACAGGGTTTTGTTGTAAGATGGATGGGTCTAAAATTATCTAGGTTATCCAATTCTGGGATTTAGTCCTGGACAAGCTTTTTTCCAGGGGTGAGCCATATAGGATGTCTTGCAAGTTTTTAAGGTATCAGGTGTTGGGTATGGAGCCTGATTATCTTGTTTATTTTGTATCACAGCGTTGGACCCTTTTACCTTAATGGGGGCGATTAAATGCTGCATGGGGGGTCCAAGGGGGGCGGCTGCGACTTTATGGAGCCCCCCCCCCCCTGGTGGGGGGTTTCGGGGGCAGCGCCCCTGAAGCTAAAAACAGATGTAAAATTGCCTTATAAAAGTATAGTAATTTCTAGTCAATCTGGGATCATTAGGAAAATGATCTGACGGTAGAAGTTATGTTTAGTTTAGGGTTTTTTACCCTAGAAGGAAACCCCTCGCTTTTATCATGGTATTTCATTGCGGATGTGTATTTTGTGTGTATTCTCAGAGCGAGAAAAAAATAGGGAGACTGTGAGAGAGAACAGAGGATATTACAATGGATCTGCTGTAGGTTTTGTCTCTTCATTTTGCTGGATAATAGAAAGGAAGGACTAGCTGTTCGGGGTGGGCGTAACCCAAATTGGGTGAACCACGTATATATGTGTCTCTCTGGTTTTTATTTGTTTTGTGTGCTTGTGTTTTCCGCATATTTTATGTGTTTCATTGCTCTGTAATATTTAATTTTTTAACAGCTGGTATCAGAGCCGAAGGTCTATTTGGCTGATAAACTCACAGGAAAGAAGGGTTCCTAGTTCGAGTAGGAGCAATGGCAGAAGATGGCAAGTTTAGGGTCGAGAAATTTAACGGCCAAAAATTCCCGCCGTGGAAGATGAAGATGGAAGATTATCTGTATTAGAAAGATCTGTACCTACCATTGAGCGGAAAAAAAAAAAAATTGACGGCTATGATAGACACAGAATGGGAGATTCTCGATAGAAAGGCACTCGAAACAGTATGGTTGTGCCTTGCAGCGTCGGTAGCTTTCAGCATTTCGAAGGAAACAAAAACAGAGGGTTTGATTAAGGCGTTGGCGAAATTATATGAAAAACCCTCGGCCTAAAACAAGGTATTTCTCATGAAACGTTTATTTAATATGAATATGTTGGAAGGTGGATCTGTTGCAAACCATTTAAATTATTTTAATACAGTTACCAGTCAGTTAAGTTCTGTAGGGGTAAAATTTGATGATGAAGTTAGGGCTCTTTTATTTCTGTGCTCATTTCCAGAAAGCTGGAATGGTTTAGTTATTTCCATTAGTAACTTTGTCTCTAGATCTAGTACTTTAAAGTTTGATGATGTTGTCAGTGCTATCCTTAGTGAGGAAATGCGATGGAAAAGCTCCGGTGAGACATCGGGTAATGCTTTGAGTGCAGAGTCTAGGGGAAGAAAAATGGAAAGAGGAAAGAGCTCGAGATATCACAGTAAATCAAGGAAAGGCAGATCCAATTCTAGATTGGGGATAGTGTGCTAGAAATGTGAAAATAAAGGAAACCTAAAGAAAGACTGTAGATCTCGGAAGGGAAAAGAAGGAGACACACAACAAGAAAAAAAATCATGAAGCCAATGTGACAGGTGATGTGTTACAAGATGCTTTGATTATTTATTTCGAAAATGTTAATGATTCTTGGGTTGTAGATTCAGGGGCTTCTTTCCATGCCACACGTGATAAGAAATATTTTCATGACTATGTTCAAGGATATTTTGGACAAGTTCGTTTGGGTGATGATAAACCCTATAAAATTGTTGGAATGGGTAAAGTTCTTGTAAAACAACAAAATGGAAACCAATGGCTACTAAAGGAGGTAAGGCATGTTCCAGATCTAAAGAAAAATCTAATTTCAACAGGGCAGTTAGGCAGTGAAGGTTGTGTGACAACTTTCATGGATAAAACTTGGAAGGTCACCAAAGGAGCCCTGGTAATAGAAAAAGGCGAAAAGGTTGGTACATTGTATTTATGCAATGGTATTTCTAACTTTGTTAATGCTTTAACTTCCAAAGGAGCAGATGCAACATTATTGCATCATAGGATCGGACACATGAGTGAGAAGGGTATGAAGATTCCTCACTCAAGGAATTTGCTGCCGGGTTTGAAGAATGTTGATTTGGATTTCTGTGAGTATTTCATTTATGGAAAACAGAAGAGAGTCAGATTTCTCAGAGTTGGTAAAGAAAAGAAGAGCGAAAAATTAGATATTGTGCATATAGATGTATGGGGACCTGCTCAAGTATCATCTCTTGGTGGCTCTTGTTATTATGTTACTTTTATTGATGATGTAACTAGAAAAACGTGGATTTATTGTATTCAGAATAAATCTGATGTATTTGATATTTTCAAGAAATGGAAAGCTTTGGTTGAGAATGAGACATGAAAGAAGTTGAAGTGTCTCATATCAGACAATGGAGGTGAATATTGCAGCAAAGAGTTTGATAGGTACTATTCAGAGCATGGAATTCAAAGAGAGAAGACAGTTCCAAGAACACCATAAGAAAATGGTGTGTCAGAAAGAATGAACAGAACAATCATGGAGCGTGCAAGGTGCATGATATTGCATGCAGGATTGCCTTTACAATTTTGGGCAGATACTGTAGATACTGTTGTTTATCTAATAAAAGGAGGGCCCTCAAGTTCCTTGGATGGTGGTATTCTAGAGGAAGCATGGACAGGTAAAAAGATAAACTACTCTTTTTTAAAGCCTTTTGGCTGTGAGGCCTTTGTCCATATTAATAAAGAAAACAAAACAAATCTTGAGGAAAAATCAAAGAAATGTACCTTTATTGGATATGGTGTTAATGATTTTGGTTATCGCTTATATGATTATGAAAATCACAAAATCATTAGGAGCAGAGATGTAATATTCAATGAAAAGGTTTTGTATAAGAATCAGCTGCAGGAAAAGAAACAGGAAAAAGAAAGCAAGGAATACACGGTTCTTGATGAGATAACTGAAAAAGTAAAGGTGCCTGAAAATAATAATAATAAACAACCACAGCAGCAGAAACCACCACAACATCATCAGGCACCTCAAACACCTGAAAGTGGTGTTAGAAGATCTACCAGGATAAGTAGACCCCCTGAACGATACTCTCCTTCATTATATTATTTATTGTTGACTGATTCTGGTGAACCTGAATGTTATGAAGAAGCAATGCAGGTTGAAAGCAGGAAGAAGTGGAAGCTAGCCATGGAAGAAGAGATGGACTCCTTAATGCATAACCAGACTTGGGACTTAGTCAAGTTGCCTGCAGGTAAAACTACATTGCAGAATAAATGGGTTTACAGGCTGAAGGAAGAAGATGGAGGAAAACAGAGGTACAAAGCTAGACTTGTGGTGAAGGGGTTTGCACAAAAGAAAGGTATTTATTTTGATGAAATATTTTCTCCTGTTGTTAAGATGACTTCAATCAGAACTATTTTAAGTCTTGTAGCAGTGGAAGATTTACATCTTGAACAGTTAGATGTAAAGACATCATTTTTCCATGGAGATTTGGAGGAAGAGATATATATGGAGCAACCAGAAGGATATGAGGTCAAAGGGAAATAAAAATTAGTGTGCAGGTTAAAGAAGAGCTTGTATGGCTTAAAACAGGCTCCAAGGCAGTGGTATCTAAATTTTGACAAGTTTATGTCTGAACAAGATTATACTAGATGTCACTCTGATCATTGTGTTTATCTGAAAATGAAAAATGATGGCAGTGTTATTGTATGCAGATGACATGCTTGTTGCAGGGTCTAACATGTAGGAAATAAATGTGCTAAAAAAAAATTGGCAAATTCATTTGCAATGAAAGATTTGGGAGCTGCAAAACAAATCCTTGGTATGAGAATAACTAGAGAAAGGAAAATTCGCAAATTAACACTATCTCGGGATGAGTACATACAAAAGGTGTTGAAAATATTTAATATGCAGAATGCAAAACCAGCTAGTACACCTTTTGCTAGCCATTTCAAACTTAGCAAGGAGATGTGCCCCAAGACCCACGAAGAAATGGAATATATGTCTAAAGTTCCATATGCATCAGCAGTTGGAAACTTAATGTATGCAATGGTCTGCACAAGGCCTGATATTGCACATGCAGTGGGAGTTGTAAGTAGGTACATGAACAATCCATGAAAAGAACATTGGATGGCAGTAAAATGGATTCTTAGATATTTGAGAGGTACCACAAATCAAGCATTATGATTTGGTGGTTCAAACATTGCTCTACAGGGATATGTTGATGCAGATATGGCAGGTGACAGAGATAACAGGAGGAGCACTACATGATATGTATTTACTGTAGGTGGAAAAAATTTCAGTTGGGTTTCAAAAATCCAGAGTGTTGTTGCACTTTCAACAATAGAAGCAGAGTATGTTGCTGCTACAGAGGCTAGTAAGGAAATGATTTGGTTACAAAGGTTTATGGATGAATTGGGTAAGAAGGATGATATGGGCACGTTATACTGTGATAGCCAAAGTTCCATTCATCTTGCAAAGAACTCAGCATTTCATTCCAAGACTAAACACATACAGCTTAAGTACCATTTCATACGGTCGGTATTGGAAGATGGACAATTGAAGCTAGAAAAGATACACACTAGCTAGAATCTTGCAGATATGCTAACAAAAGTTGTAACCAGGGAGAAAATGAGAATATGCTCAGTTTAAATTGGTCTTCAAGGATGACGATGAAGATCAGAAACAGCCAGGTCCAAAGAGGAGTCATTGTCCAGCAAATGAAGCAGTGGTGGAGTTGCTACAATTAGTCTCCAAGTGGGAGATTGTTGGGTATGGAGCCTAATTATCTTGTTTATTTTGTATCACAGCGTTGGACCCCTGTACCTTAATGGGGGTAGCAATGCCGCCCATAATTAAATGTTTCTTGAGGGGTCCATGGGGGGCGGATGCAACTTTCGACCCCCCCCACAACGGGGGGGTTTGCACAGGCAGGCGCACAGGAATAAAAACAAATGTAAAATTGCCTTGTAAAAGTATAGTAATTTCTAGTCAATCTGGGCCGTTCATTAGGAAAATGATTTGACGGTAGAAGTTATGTTTGGTTTTGGGTTTTTTTCCCTAGAAGACAACCCCTCGCTTTTATGAGGGTATTGTATTTCGATTGTGTATTGTGTGTGTATTCTCAGAGCGAGAAACAGATAGGGAGACTGTGAGAGAGAACATAGGATATTACAACGGATCTGCTGTGTTTGTGTCTCTTCATTTTGCTGGATAATAGAAAGGAAGGACTGGATGTTCAGGGTGGACATAGCCCAAACTGGGTGAACCACGTATATCTGTGTCTCTCTGGTTTTTATGTGTTTTGTGTGCTTGTGTTTTCCGCATATTTTATGTGTTTCATTGCTCTGTAATATTTAATTTTTTAACATCAGGTAGGGAACTTGCTTTGTGAATAGGTCTTCTAACAGTTGGACTTTTAGATCTAGGGGTTTTCGTTAGGATGTGCTCTGGATTTTCAACTATTGCAGGAGGGTTTGGGTTAGGATGGGATCTGGTACAGATTCATCTAGAAGCCAGAATTTAGACCTAAGGCACAAAGATATTGAAAGTTTTATAATAGTTGAATACAGACCAATATGTGAAGCAAAATACTTTATTCACAAAGTATTTTTACTGGGTTCTATCTGAGGTTTGATTATATCAATATTTCTCAATAATTTTCCAGTGGAGTTAGTAGGCCCACTGAAAACCAGTGGAGTCACCAGGTCGATGATTTTAACTGTCTTGAGGTTGGTTGTTGTCCACCATCAGAAACTAGATACCAGTCTTGGATAATACTTGAGTCATCTAAATTTGAATGGGGTTTTCTGAGTTCTTGAGGAAATATTAGGTTGTTTTAATAACTCAGGTCCCTAGTATGGTCGCCATTATGTTGGTTCCCTGTGATTTGCAATATTTTCAAGAACAAGTAGCAAGGAACCACATCAAACCACTTTGGAGTCGAGGACCTAGCCTTCGTGGGCTCAGAGAGGGCTCTCTCTATTTTTATGACTAATTTATCTTTATGCTTATGTTTTTATGATTTTAGGCTAGTCATGAAGTTCTGGGATAGTTTGCTTTGTTTGATTAATTGATAGAATGATTGATTGTAGGTTGGACAGACAGAGTGTGGGAAGCTTAGTC
This sequence comes from Pinus albicaulis, assembly GCA_034641835.2. NCBI lineage: Eukaryota > Viridiplantae > Streptophyta > Pinopsida > Pinales > Pinaceae > Pinus > Pinus albicaulis. The sequence goes on from CM076573.1 coordinate 325,394,505, forward strand.
CATTGGGCTATGGATTCATAAGAGGTTTTAATTGTACATAAACTTCTAGGGTTTTCATAGGGCAAGCTAACTATATCAAATGAATCTTCTTAGGTAAGATGAATATGAAATGACAACAATTTTGTGAACTCTGTAAAACTAAAGGGAAATTAAGAATCCTTTAGCTATACTTCAACAAGAAAGCCTTTAAGATAATAGTTTCAAGAGGAACTAAAGTGCAAGAGGCCCCTAAATTCTTTAATTAAACTTTACTAAGAAAGCCTAAAGGCAACGATCTAGTTATCCTAAAGAGAAGTTAATAATTCTTTAGTTATTACTTTCAGACAAAGAAAACATTCAAGATAAAAAGTCAGTGAAATTAAAGAGCAGGACACCCCTAAATTCTTTAACTAAACTTCAAAGAAGGTCTTTAAGATAAATAGTTTGGGAGAAACAAAAGAGTAGGACACCCCTGAATTCTTTAACTAAACTTTAATAAGAAAACCTTAAAACAACAAGAAAGGTGAAACTAAAGAGCATGACACCCCTGAATTCTGTAATTAGGCTTTGAAAATGAAAACATAAAGATAATAATAGACAAAGTTAAGGTGCCCAAACAACATATCTCAATATAAAATTTATGTTCTATTATCAGAGAATTTGATGTACAATATGGTAAACAAAGGAGAAACAATGACAAAGAGGGATAAAATCACCATGAACATAGCTCAAGAATCCTATGAACATGCTTGTATTACTGATGTCCAAGAAAATTACAATGCTCTAGTGCAATAATCTTTCCCACTCAGAGTCTGATCAAAATCTAGTCTAGCAATCAACCAACCCACCAACCAACAATAATAATGAACAATACATGTAGTATTTAACTGTATATGAGGAGGTTGCCCTAATATATGGTGATAGATTTGTATTTACTTTAGAGTAAATGATGTTTGACAATTGAGACCATGCAAGGCCCAATGCCAAAATATCTCTGACTGACCTACTGTAGTAATAACTTTCTAATTTATTGTTGAGTTAACTTTAGGATATTTTTTTGACAATTTTCCTTTAACATTAAATTTTTACAATAAATTTTGAGTAGCTGCCAAAATATCTCTGACTGAAACATTTAACTGAGGTAGCTTATTTTAAATCAAAATCTGGCTGTAGGTGGACAATGTGATTTAGAAGAATTAAAGGCTGATTGGGCTTGTCATCTGGCTGGGTCTTCTTCATAGATTTGTTTCTGATTTGTCTTCTTCTATATCTTTTATCTATTTTATTTTACTGCTTCTATTGTCATTTAAATATTTTCTTTGACCTTTCTTATCTGCTTTTTGTCTTAACTCTGTCTTTTCACCTTTTCTTTCATCTTTTAACCTTTGACTTATCTTTAACTGTGTCTTTATTATTTGTTTTCATCCTTGCGAAGCCACTGTAAAAATCCTTTACTTTCTTTATCCTGTCCTTTGAAGAAATTTCGTTGCCTTTGGATTAATTGCATGATCATCAATGGTCATGATCCATTTCTACTTTTGATTAATCTTTCACTCCTATCCCTTGATGAACAAGGCATCCTGGATCGTCACCCAGAGAACTTATTTTAAACAATTTTTTTTTGGAACTTAGAAACGCAAATTATGCATCTCCTGATACATCAATCACTTGCAAAATAAAAAAATGTATTAATAAAAATGTAATCTTTGTAGGGAGACAATACGACTGAGGATTTAGAGAAATCTACGGAGAGAGTCTGGACAATGGTGGCTTTTGGTTTTCTGTATTTGACTGTGGCTTTTCGGGTTTTCAGAGACGTTGCTGGGGTTAACACAGAGGCTCAGGGTTTATTGAAAAGACATAGGGTTTATACATGTTTGAATGGGGTCAGAAATTTCATGGTATGGCGCGAAGTTGGTTTTGAGGTTTTCACACAAGGCGTAGGCGGTTTGTGGTTTTGGTTAGGGGGGATGATATAAGATGGAGGGGAAACACATGGAGGAAAGGATGGATGCGAATACCACCTATTTCGTAAGCCCCAAAGGTTTTAAAATTTTGAGCATTTTCGGTTGCGATAATGATCCTGGGCTGTCGGATTTGATGGAGTAGATCGGACGGTGGTCGAGTGACTCGATAGTGGGTAGGTTTTGGAAGGTGGGTCCGGTGGTTTAAATGAAGTAGAGGGTTTATTTAAAATAATGTGGGGACCAGGGTAAGTTTTAAAGTGAAGGCACTTTAATATAAAGGTGGGGTCAGGGTTATATGAGGGTGAAGGGTTTAGGTTTTTAAAGCGGGAGTTCAAAAACCTATAAGGGGTCGAGATTTTAATAATGCAGGGTTTATTAACGTGGGACCCGAGAGGACAATTTTAATTTAAAACAATGTAAAAAATGGTTTTTACATTGTTTTAAACGAACGAAAGGGCATGAGTGAAGGGAGAGGGGAAAATGGGGTTTTTAACATAGGGAAGGAGATTTTAAGAAGGGGAAGAGGCTAATATTAAGGGATCTAGTTCAAGCATAGGCTTTTAGAATAATGAGATGTGTTGGAAAAGGTATAATGAGAGGTAATGAATAGGTTAAATGGAAAAATAATGAAGGCAGTGAGATTTCTGAAAATAAATGATAGTCAGGGAATGTTATTTTCAGCAGACTATAGAAAATCCATAGTCATCTAGTGATACTGTAGAATACAAGAGACTAACAGGGAGGATTCAGATTTCCAGGGGCATGGGGGAGTAAGTCATACAACGTGCCAGATTGCGAATATATGAGATCTAAATGTTGCACACGACAGATGGATCGGTCTTCCATGACTGCACCATACAAGCAAATGTCCTTAGCTAGGGGTGGTAAGAGTGGCTTACAAAACTAGTTGGATAAGATATGATCTGAGATTGGCGCTTTGACAAGCCTCTGCCTATGTTTCCATGCATTAATGTGATTGGAAATGTGGGTGGTGGTGTCTTGGCGCATCGAGGTTAAGAGTTTCGTTCCAGTTTCATATCAAATAAGTAATTGGAAATTCTTAAGAAATTTCAGAGCTAAGGTGTCAAAAGTATTGACGGCCCCACGTGGTAACTCAATGTACCATTTGGCAGCATTTCCTGTGAGAATGCAAGGGAAAATTCTAAACTGGATACTATCATGCACCATCGAGTTAGAAATAGACCATATATGAAAGGTGGTGATGTGTGTAGCCAGATCGTCCCCTTGTTTCTCTTCGAACTTAGGGATGTCAGACGGAATATTCTACGGATATAGCCATGGAAGTATTGGTTGACCATTCAGACTGTAGGGTCCGCCCATCAATGTGTTACCAATGGGATAAGTAGGACTTTGTTGATAAAATTTCCCAGTGAGTGGGGGTGTAGGGGTGTATGGTTGTTGTCCGTAGCGTCTATTGTACTGAGGGGAAAATTGTTGGTTGTCGCCAATGTAATAGTTCCCCCTTGCCCACATTGACTTTGGGGTTGGTTCGCCCATATGGATGTGATAGAGCTAGCCAGTGGCATACTGCTATTCACATAGTTAAGCATCAACATAGACCCTACATCGGAAGTTTGACCACTCAAAGGAACAACGTTAAATATTGGTTGTCTTGTTTGTTCTAATGAATGTATGGGTACCAAAGTGCCCCCTGGCATATATGTATTGGTGACACTGCCCCCTGACATGATAGCCAAGGGGTTTGAACTTAGAAAAGGGTTCCAACCAAAATGGTTACTAAAAGGAACCGAAGTAGCCCTGCTAGCATGAGAGGAAACTGTGGGTCTCGACGCAGTCACAATAGGAGCAGATCTCGAAGGATTCAGAGGTCCGCTAACAGTTGTGGTGACCAGATTACTGGGACTAGGTATGGCCTGGCTACTGGGGTCACCAATTATTGGCGTAGAACTGAAAACTGGCAAGGAAGGTGGTGGTGGACCATAGTTGGTCACCAATGGCATCAAACCCATGGGCGTCGATTTTGAAATGGATGTAGGTGCATCCGAAGACATAAATTGGCTTGGTGTGACCTGAACTAACAATGGCCCCGATGGGTCAGTGAAAAGAGGATTGTAAGGAGGTACGGATCCTTTTGTAAAAGGATCCTCTGGAAACTTCATACGATATGGAGCTATATGGAAGTCAGGGGTTATCACTTGAGACTGCTCTTCTAGAGAAGGCACTAACTCATCGAGACTCGACTCCTCCCCCGGTGTCAACGAAGGGAGACCTTACTGCCATCTAGAAAGACGACGAGGGTCGAAGGATGCCACTGTGACCTGTTAAATTTTATCAAATTTTTATTATTGTGATGTATTATAAAGTCTCAATGATAGTAATCACACACCTAAAAAAGAAAAAAGAAAAAATGACTTCTAAAATCAATCAATCAAGTATCCAGAACAGGGATGACCCCGTCTGAGTACTAATGATTGTTGGAGATGAAACCTAGTATCAAAATAGCATACAGAGAGAGTTGGTCAAATATATAGTTATGGTTACTCTAGAGCTTCACTTGAACCTCATACAATAGGTGTAAGCACTCTCGTGAAGACAAGTACCCTCCCAAAGACTAAAGACAGAGTAGGTTCGTTTGTTTTAGGTACCAGGGCAGCCTGCCCCAGTCACCTTGTGTAAGTCCCTAAAAATTCTTGCAACTAAAGATACCTCAAATCACAGACACTGTCAGGGGGGTCACGGTCGTAGACAACACACTATATGGGCATAACACCTAGATCCCCGATCTAGTTTCGACATCCCCAAAAGGAACCCCAATATATAACATGCCCACTGAATGCACTCGAAGGTGGGCTACCTTCTTATGCACCCTGGTATGCTCTCGCGCTTAACTCTGGTGGTAGTGGAGTGGTCCCAATAATATGAGTGCAGTAGGATTTCACTTTTTAATGACTCTAGTTTCAAGTTTTGAGATCTTGGGTGATTTTCTCTCTTATCCTACCCCAAGATCCTAGCCTAAACTACTATTGGTGGGAGCTCAGAAAAATTTATATGATTAATTTTATCATCGCTTGATTCTTAGTGTACTTGATTATTAGTCTTGCGGAGGGGGAGTGGAAGTATGAAATGTGATGAGACTCTGACTCAAAAACCATGCAGAAACATGCTCTAAATATTAAATTCAATGAAGAGTTTTTTCTACAGGGAGATATCTTTCAAACAACCATGCACCAAATATTCAAATAACAGAGTTCAACCTTAAAAGATTCAAACATCTATCTATCCTCTCTAACAAATTTTTAACCAAAAATTTTAGAATGAATTCAGCTATCTTCAGAAAACTTATTAAAAAAAAAAAAATCTTCTTCAAAAAGTAGATGCTACTAACATTAACTTTTTTAGACAAGAACTAAAAATTCTAGCTAGTAACTAAGCACAGGGATCCAACAAAAGAAGCTAATATGGTAGCCAATAACCCCACAGCCAAAGGGAAACACAACAAGGGTGTAAACATCAAATTTTGGCTGGGTAACACTGGCAAGAAGAGGCTACATAACATTAATGATGGGAATAATGCATTATCTCTGAGCATAAGTAGAGTTATAACACACTAAAACACTCTCAGAGGGAGCGTTACTCAAGGTAACGTTGTACAGATGGCTAGGCAGGGTCTATTCTAGACTTTGTGAGCTGCTGAGATGGTTACTCAGCATATAAAATGATTAGAAGGGCATGTGAGCAGACGGAAAAAGGTAAAATCATAGGAAAAATTCGGAAACTTGGGGTTTACTCCCCAACGGAGTCGCCATTTCTGCTATAGGGAAATATGCTTGGGTGGTGGTTATTTAATATCCGTCTCAGGGCTTTTCGATGCTCGAAGTAGACTGTAATATTAGTTGTAAAGTTCCAAAGGTACTGCATACATGTTCGTACTAGTATATAATTGACAAAGAAAGATTTGGAATGATTACTTCTTTGTGGACATCAGATCCTATGGATAGCGCTAAGCGGCAGGGTAGAAGTCCTTCCTCACCGGCTCCAAATCTAGATCTTGCAACCAATCAATGCACTCGTGTAATCCTCACAATAGTATAGCCTTCTAACAATTAAATTAGTATATAACTGACATTAAACTATGTAGATATAATCCATTCATATCATGCTACATAGACAAATGAACAACAAATGTGACACTGATGCATCGAATGGAAAAAATAGATACAGTTATATTAATTTATGACAAGGAGGATTACAATTCTCAGTTGTACCACGCCCTCCTCAGTATTCCAATTCCTCTCTCTCTTTCTCTATCTCCGAGTGTGATGATGCTCAAGGCTGAGAGTCCTCAATGAACGTCGCCAATCTTCAAGCTTCACACTACAAAAGTGAAATTATGCTCCACATATAATCAAACCTTCGACCTTAGACCAAGAGCCCAAACCTCCAATTTATAGGAAATGGAGAGGACAAACCTTGCCAACTCTTTCAACCAGTTCAAATTGGGAAATATCTAGATGTATCCTAGCTTTTCTTTGCTTTTTCCTTCCATAGGAGTTCAGTTGTGTTTGGAAATGTCTAATAAAAGGTTTGTGCCATGAGTTTCTATTTTTGAACTGACTCTTTCTGAGGAAAATTTGGAAATGCCAATTATTTTTTGTGAAATATTTCCCTTTTCACATTCAAACACGAATAGCGTTGCCCCTTAGGCAAGACAAAGCATTACCCTAGGCACTAACGCTCCCTTTGCATGGCTCGGGTGCATTATAACTTCGCCTAGCTACTTTTGGGGGTGCGTTACCTTGGCAAAATGGGCCTTTTTCTGCGTCATTTGCTTCCTTCCATGTTACCTTCGCCTCTGAGCCGATGAGGAGTTCTTTTGTCTTGTAACAGAGTCTCCTTATCACATTCCATATTAAGATGGAGTTTTCGACAAGCATTGGTAAATTCTCATTAGTGATCATTAATTTTGTGTCAATTCTTAAAGCTACCTTAGAGCAATTTAGCAAATGGTATTTAGCTTCTAGTTAATAATCCTTGGTTTCTTATTGTTTTTTATAATTTGAATAGGATTTATGATGATGGTTAAACTTAAAATATGAATTCATTTATAATTTCAAGATTCACTAAATTGCAAATAATGGTTATAAAAAAAATTTAAAAATATGTCATAGTAGAACTCTTCTACGTTTTGATCCCTTTCTAAATATGTATTTTATTCAATTTTGCTCAAAATTCAATAGACTTTGTTCAAATCATAACTCACTCTAAATACCTAATGAGTTTTTCATAAAAATGAATCCATTTACACATTTAAAAACACAATTCAAATAAAAAAGAAAAACACAATTTTACCAAAAATTATATTACTAAATTAAAAAAAAAATAATAAATAAAATAATTAAATTAAAAAAAATATATAGTCCATCCCACACATTCTTGAATAAAACAGCTAATAAATCTACTAGTACCCAACCAACCAACCAACCTTCCAACACATTAACTACACACCATTAAACGAACCTCTATCTTAAAAAAAACTTAACACTATTAACTATTTTTTCATACGCATTACCACAACATTCCAAGCTATACTGCCATGATTAAAGCCCGAAGTTGGGGTCCAAGCTCAACTGCCATGTTTAAAGCCCAAAGTTGGGGGTGCATCGCCCAAACTTTGTTGGCATCATCAAAACCCTCTTTGGCAGCAAACTTGTATGTTCAAGATTTAATAATAAGAAATATATTTTATTTTAATAAGATTGTGATTAGATTTATTAAATTATTTGTATTTTGTAAATAAGAATTTATAATTATGTTAATAAGTATATTTATGTTAGAGTAGAGCTTTCAAAAATTTAATTTAATTATCAATAATTATTAGGTAAATGGAAAAGATTTAATCTTTATAAAATATTCTAAAATATACTTAGTAGTATATATAAATAGAAATTGAGATTTATTACCAAAGTAGTTATGTTTTTTTTCTAATAATTAAATTCATTAATTATAAAATTTATCATATGGACAAGTGTCATATGAAATGTGTTACCGTTTTTTGGGCTGATGGTATTGATAAGCCATGGTATAGCCCATAGTATTGTAACAAAGCATGTTTTCAAATAAAAAACCTCCATGAAATGAGAGTGGATCTTCATTGTTAAGAATCTTGTTACATGTTTTTTTTTCAATATACACATGTTTAACTTATATATTAATTTTTTTAAACATTAATAATAATATTTGTTTTTTCAATGTGGTTCATGGACTCCACATATAGATGAACTGACCTTTCATAGAGAGATGCTTATGACGGGTACTCTAGCAATTGAACTAACCCTCAAGGTTTTAATAATAATTATTGTCATTTTAAATAAAATTATAATTTAATTAGTATTTTGATGGTTATTATGATTTGATTTCTGTTAACAATATAAGTAAATTATATAATGCATTAATTATTTGTGTTATTGAAAACATTTTTATCCATAAAAATAAATCAAATTCTAACATTTAAATTTGGGTTGAAGCTCTTGTCACAAAATTGTATCCATATTCTAATTCTCAGTCTAAGGAAGAGTCATTTTTGCCCTCTAAAATAATGGACACAATTTTAATAACATGTGGTGAAATTTTTGCAAAACATAAGTGACTAATTTTTTGGAAAATCCAAATTACAGTTGTCAGATTGATAAAATTTTTGATGATGCTGAAAAAAATAATTCAACCACTCCTACTATTTGAAACAATTTTTTTAAAACAATTTTTTTTTAAGCTATTACCAAAAAAAAATAACGCCTCTTGGCAAACAAAGCCATTCTCTAATCCAATTCCAATCTTACCACCACTCCTACTATCAAATTTTTTTGAAACAATTTATTTTTTTTAAGCTATTACCAAAAAAAAATTGACGCTTCTTGGCAAACAAAGCCATTCTCTAATCCAATTCCAATCTTACCGCAATAACTTAATTCATACCATTTTAAGTTATATAAACTAGGGTAATTATATATTATATAAACATTCTTGAATGTTAGTTAAAATTGATAGGGTCGTTACAAAAAAAATTCAGTCAGGCGAAACCGCTTGGTCTATCTACAATCTGGCACAACATTCGTAGATTTGTTTCTGTACAAGGTTATGCCCTGTGCTGCTGCCACAGTCCCATAAAATCAATAAATCACAGTCCCGACATTCTTTGTTATCTTCAGAGAAAAACATTCGCTACAAATGGCAGCAGATGAGGCAAGCAACATGGATATCGACACTGGACGGAAAAAACGTTTCGAAATCATCGGGGGAAATCCAATAGCCATCTGGTCCTATTCAGGCATCAAATACCTAAACCCAATTTGTTTTTTTTAATCGAATTGGTTCAGATTAGGCAAATATGTTTCTCAGAATTTCCGAGTTTGTATTGTTTTTTTTCTTCTTTTTTCTTTTGCAGAAAAGGCTGATCTCACAGCAAACTGCACCCTGTGCCAAATCCCTAACAGGTTTCCTTGTAAGTTTATCATACTTTGGAATATACAATATGGCGTAGTTTATTTGCAGCACAATTGTATGGTTAGATTATAATTTTTTTTGGTTATGTTAAAACTGTATTTTAAATCATAGTTCCCTGGTTTGATTTCTAATTCCGATTCCAGTTCTAGAATCTATATGTATATTTTGAAAACATAAATAGATTTTATTATCTGAACAATATTTAGATTAAAAACACTTGTATTATATAATTTAAATTAATTAGAACATATACTTTTGACAAATTCTTATTAAATTTTAAACAAAATTATGAAAGATTTAAAATAAACCCAAATTAAATTGCATACCATATAGTTAATGTTTATATTGTATTTTCTTGAAATTTTACTTACTGTCTGTTGTGCAACAGGCGGATTATGCCTATCTAAAGGGCGTGTTCGTAGAAAGTGCCTTCCCGTAAAGGGTATGCTTGTCACAGTTTTCATCTCTCAATAATTTTGTCCACTATGTGTGATGTATTCATTAACCAAAAATATTATTCCTGAACCTGGTGTGTATTATGTACGAGTGCATGTGAAAATATTTTATTTGTGATAGTGTGTAAATGTTGAAGCAAAATAATTTTGACATATAGGCATATACAGTAGTGTATCAGCATATCAAGATCTATTTTTTTTTTTTGTCGATTGGTATCTTTTTTTTTACTTCCACCAACAAGGATTTGAAAAAGGGGGGGGGGGGGGGGGGGGGGGGGGGGGGGGGTCAACACAAGTAAATATATATAACCATCTCTCTTCAAATTTTAGAGGCAATTTTATGTTATGAGCCCAATGGTCTAATAACATTCATTTTTGGTGAAACGGAATGAATTTTTATCAGAGATTTTCACGTTCATTTCATTATCTCTGCAGGTAAGAATTGCGTCCATGTCTTTCACAAGCATTGCTTTGACAAGAGGCGGAAGCAAAAATGGACAGACGTGTATGGCAATGTTACATATAAAACAACATGTCCTTATGGTATGCATTATGCAGTTGTAAATTCTTTTATTTTATCAAAATAAATTTAAAACTCAAACTCCAAAATCTGCAGCATGAATTCCAAATGCCTTCTTTTTAACATTAGCTTCAAAAATCTCAATCTTTAAATTAATTTTACTAGTTTAATTTAGTTAATCATCACCCATCAAATTATTTATTTATTTAATTAATTTTTTCTTTTTAACATTAACTTCAAAAATCTCAATCTTTAAATTCATTTTACTTATTTTGTTTGCATCATTTACAGGTTGTTCTCAAGAATTTGAAAATATTAAAGTTGAAGCTGAAGGTACTGAAGGTATTGAAGATGAGGATGGTGAAGATGAATACAGTGAAGAGGAGTATATTGTAGAAAATCAAAGTGAGGATGAAAATACTGAGTAGAATCACCGTCTCTTAAAAGGTTAAGTGATTTTATGTTGTTTAAGGACCTTACTTCCAAGGTAATAAAACTATTTGAGAGTAGAACATCTCACTATTAATATAGTGCCAACAAGAAAAACTTGGTTTGTGTTTACATGTATTCCATGTTCATGTGCTTGCAATAAGTTGGTGGGTTCTGCATGCATGTTCCTGCAATATATTGCTAGGCATGTTCCTGCAATATATTGCTAGGTTTTGTCTGCACAATACTATGTATTTTATTTTATGATTAATTTTTTAATATTATATTATTAATAATGATATTAATATTTAATCTTATATATATGTATATAACATTTTTATTATATATTTTTTATAATAAATTATTAATATAATACAGATTTATTAAAAAATAATTTTTAATTTTTTTTAAAATATAAAGTAATATATTTATTTTATTAAATTATTATATTATAATACAATTAATATTTATTATATTAATATAGTTTTAAATAAGCTTTGCAACAAAATTAATAAGTTGCTTGTATTTCAATTTTTATTTATTTATTTATTTATTTATGTATGATATATGATATTATATAGTTATTAATATTTTATCATTAGTATTATAAATAAAAAAATAAAAAAATATAAAATTGTAATATATTTTGCTATAATTCTATTATATAGAATTTTAAATTATTATTAATAAGATTGAGAGAATACCTCAACAATTTCTAACAATTCAAACTAAATTTTAATTTCAACATCCCCTCTTAATGCTTATATTAGAAAGATTTGTTAAAATTACTCATAAACAACAAAATACATAATCAAACAGTCTTTAAATGGTTTACAATTCCATCAAGTTGTCTCATAACCCTCATAAAGGTGGAGTTCTCAAGTTGAATTTCTAGGTAGAGTTCTCAAGTTGAATTTCTGAGTTCCACCCTTGAACTCTTGAATCATAGATCTCTCAAATTAATTTATTGAATAGCATCCCCAAGCTATCACATAACCTCACCAATAGAACCTCGCCAATAAATGACTCCCATGTCTTCCACAAATAATGAGGATCCTTCCATAGATCCATAACTTTTGAACTAACTCTACAACCGTCAAAGTTGAGTTTTTACATGCACTTGATCTCATTTAGCTTTGTAAATTAAGTTTCACTCTACCATTACCTTTTTTTCACCTTTGGCTATAAATTCATTTATTTCACAAACAAGAGAAATATTAAACATCAAATTTTTTTCTTCTAATTAATATAGGAGCAAACAAAACTATAGTCCTAGAAGAATTCCTTTTCAAGATTTCCAGTTAGCTTTAGCCATTCAAAGGCATAGGACTAAGTTCCACCATTATTGTTGCATAGATGTCAATGTGATTGACGCATGCCTCTTTTATTTCTCTCTTGTAAATATAATACTAAGAGGCAACAAGGAAAAAAATCTTTAATTAAAAAGTTAGGTATAACTAACAAGGCATAGTAATAGTAAACATCAAATCATTAATATTGTTTAAAACCCAGTTGGTATAGTTGGTAGTAATAGTTAGAAGAAAACTACTCTCAATGCTTGTAGTACTTGTAGTTCCTATGCTATGTATGCTTTTTAGGGCACAATTATAGAAGAATTTTGATTCTCCCACTTAAAGGAAGGATTTCGCAACGCCCATAAGAAAATATTGAGGAAGAAAGATAAAAAATGGTGAGGAAGAGAGATAAAAAATGGCAAGGGAAGCCATTGCTCTATCAAAGATTGCACACTAAAAAAATTGGATATTTTGTTACCAAATATGTCAATTTATACAAGTGCAGAAGGTTGAACATCGACATTCACCGACAATATCTAGAGATGCTCACCCTCCATCGATTATTGGCTATAGATATTCTAGAAACACTCTCACTTGTTATTTGAAATAGTCGTGATTATTCTAGCACTTCCCCTTAATCATGACCTTTATGTTAAGTTGCCTACTTTTTAAAGTTTTCGCTAGGCATATAACATAATTTGGATTTTCTACAATACATAACTTACTTCTACAAATTTCAAATTTAGCCTTTTCAAGAGGTTTGGTGAATATGTCATCCACATTTTTATCTGTATTACAATATGTTAAGTTAATTTTCTTTATTGTATTTTTTTTTCCTTACAAAATGTTGTGTTTCTATATGCTTTGACCTTGCATGATATACATGATTGTTTGCCAATTTTATGGTTCTTTGATTATTACATTTGATCACTGTGGGTTCTTGTTGTGTTTCTCTAGCATCTTCAAAAATCCTTCTAAGACATATTGCTTCACAGCTTTATAGTTAACTTCAGTTGATGGCAAGGAAATAGTTGGTTGTTTTTTGCTGCTCCATGATATCGCTCTTGATCTTATATGGAACACATATCTAGTGGTAGATTTTGTGTCATCTAGATTTCAAGCCTAGTTGGAATCAAAATGATCTTTCAATTGATCATTACAATTATTAGTATACTCTGCCCAAATTATTAGTTCCATTTAAATATTGAAGAACCATTTTTGCAGCTTGTGAATGGCTCTCGTGAGGCTTAGCCCTGAAATGACTAATTATTCTAAGTGTATAAGCAATGTTTGGCCTAGTAGTAGTGAGATAATTCGATCTTTTCACTAATTGTTGATGCAATGTTCCATTCACCTCTTTTATTCCATCATTATTTTTGAATTTGCATTTTGTACCAATCGAGTAATTTATAAATAAATACAAGTGAAGTGTTTGAATAGTTTAAAGTACTCCAACAATTTCCCCTAGTTTGTAGAGAAAGAAGACAATCGAAAGCTAATGAATCCCATAATAGATGGAAAAATTTAGGGTGTTATACACCATATTAAAAAAGATAAAGTCCCTAATCTTGACGGATGGTCAATGGAATTCTTCCAACATTTTTATGACATGTTCGGGTGTTGACCTACTAAGGATGGTGGAGGATTCTCACCAAAATGATAGGATCCCTATGTCTTTCAACTCAAAATTCATTTCTCTCATACCCAAGTCTGATGATCCCACCTCTTTTCATGACTTCAAGCCCATTTCCCCTTTTAATTGCATTTATAAGGTGATTGCTAAAAATATTACTATTCGGATCAAGCATATTCTATCCAAAAATGTATCCTTGGAGCAGTTTGCTTTTTTGGAATGGTGTAAAATTCATGAAGTCATTGGGGTCACCCAAGAAGGTCTATATATCCTAAAAAATAGAAAATTGAAAGGATTGGTATTAAAATTGATTTATCAAAAGCTTATGATAGAATTAATAGGATTTTCATCTACTTGATTCTTACACATATTTCTTTTGAGGTTCCTTCGATTAATTGGGTCATGATCTATGCCACTTTTATATCCTTTTTAGTTCTCATGGATCAACCTCTCCTTTATTTCATTCCTAATAAGGTCTACGCTAGGGCTACCCTCTATCTCCATCACTTTTCTTTCTTTTAGAAGAAGGCCTCAATAGACTCCTTATTGCATCTAAAAGAAGGGGATATCTAAAGGGAGAGATGGCGATTGATGTCTTTTTTATTACTCATCTTCTTGTCATTAATGACATTATATTGTTCAATGATGGTTCTATAACTGAATTTGCTTCCATTAAAGAAGCTTTGACTCTATTTCAAAAATCCATTAGGATGCAAGTGAACGTTATGAAATCATCCCTAGCCTTTTTGTCTCTATCCCCTAGTGAGGGTTGAAGCATTCAAGCCCTATTTCCTTTTAATATCAATACTATTGAATAAGTCATTAAGTACTTAGGCTTTCACTTCAAACTCAATGACTACAAGAATGTTGATTGGCTCTAGCTTCTTACCAAAATTGATAAAATATTAAGGTTATGGAGTTTTAGATGGTTATCTAGAGTTAGAATAATATTCCTCATCAAGTTAGTTTTGGAAGCTATAATAGTGTACTATATCTCTTTATCATGGATCCCAAAAGGTATTTTATATCAAATTCACAAAATTTGGAACATATTTCTATGGGTTGGGACAAACGATGATCATGTCATGTCTTAGGTGCGCTGGGATAAACTTGTTGTGCCCAAATCCTATGGGTGTTGGGACATCAAAAATATCTCTTTATTTGTGAAAGCTCTGGTGACCAAGGTTGACTAGAGGTTTTGTCTATAATAAGACTTTAGAATTTTTCGGTTTATAAGAAGTATATTTTCCCCACATCAATGGAAGAATGGGTTAGATCTCTAGAAAATAAGAAACCAAATGTCTCGGTTATATGGAAATTTTTCCTCTCTTCTTCTTATGTGATTTAGGGTGGCCTTGCATGAAAAGTGGGTAATGGTGAAAAATGTAGGATGGGTTTCGATTAATCGATTGGCTACCCAAAACAATTTCACCTACCTTTCGACCCTATTTTATTCCTTAATGATAATGGGAAGATTACTCTAAACCAGATCATTGTAATGCTCGTAGAAACTTTTGGGCACAAGGTTGGGCCAGTGTTGAATAACTCAACATTCTGAATGCTTATGTTTTTCAATGGAAGGAATACACTAAGTCTTTGAATATGTTACATGTCAGAATCATAGACAAGGAAGACACACTATGCTGGGTCTACTCCTCGTTTGGAGAATATACTCCTAAAACTAGTTTCATGTTACTGAAAGTTGACCATAAACCCGAGGTGTCCGTATGGTTGTGGAGGAAGATTTGGAAGTTGTTTTTTCCTTCAAAACCATGTGCTTTTCTCTGGTGTTTATTGGAAAATAAAATCCCCACCTAGGATAATTTGGAAAAGAGAAGGAAAGAGGGGCCTAGTTGGTGTGTTTTGCATTATAATGCCATGGAATCAATCAAATATCAGTTTCTAAACGATACCTGCACTCAGAAAATGTGGATATATGCATGAAAAATATTAATGGTGTATTGATATAGCAAGGTGCTTCTTTTAGCAAGGCATGGAAAATTTGGTGAGACTTATCAATGTTAGACAACTCAAGAATATCACCCCTCTTATTTGTTGGGGTGTTTTGCTTACTAGGAATAGGGGTGTTTTTCTAGATTAGCCTTCTTCCCCTAACAAGTTTTATACACATTTTCTTGTTATTTACTCTACCATTCCATCTTCAAACTCTATTTACATTCCTAGAATAAAATCTACTTAATTTATCACTCCTATCCATGGTTTTTTTTTATGGAGCATCCCTTGAAAATGGTGTTTGTGGGGAGAAGGTTGTCCTTTATCTATAGGAGCGTCATTAATCCTATCTACAAATAGGCCTGGGCATGGGATATAATAAATACACCTATGTTTAAAAATGTTATTATGCTTCACTATTGAAAAATAAGTTTTCTCTCTATAGATATTTGGAGATTCTATGAATGTTGTCAATTGGTTCAACCAAACTCAGAGATGTAATTGTTGCAGGCCATTTTTTAGGATATTTTTCTATTGAAATTTTTTTTTCATAAAATATCTTGTGCCATATATACATGGAATGGAAGACAACAATTGATATTGTATTTGAAGCAATATCTCAACAAGATCATCGCATTTAGAAAATCATTGAACAGACATGAGATACAACACATGAATTATAACACCAACCATTTATAGATGCATTCCATAATGCACATAATTGACAAACATAGCCTCCTGAGACATTTTTTTACTGATGTTTTAGATAGATTTATATGGTGAACATATCAGCATAATGTGTTAATGTGTATTTATTTGATTTTAATGACTCTAGGAATCATGCCATGAACACATTTTTGTAACTTAAGGGATTTTCACAAGCCTTTTTTTCTCTAGTCTCTATAAATCTAAAGCATATATACTTAATGCATTTATATGCATCAACAAAATGTAAATTTTCATTATTTAATGAGTAATTACAATATATTTTTTTTCTTTTTGTGGGAAAAAAAGAAAGAGGTAAAAATACACTATTTCCCTTTTGAAACACTCATTTTGGCCTTAAAATGAGTTTGTGGCATACAATTTTGTGCAACATTGAATAACGTGAAAGGTGAAACAAGACATAAATTGATTTGACCATATCTTGCAAAACGTGCATCCATTGGTCTTGAAATTTTGAGGGAAAATGCATTATGATTGGGTATACATAAATACAAAAAAATTCAAGAAATTCCAATTTATTTTTTTCAAGAAATTGGACTCTATAATCTACACCCATTTCTCATTTTTCTCGAGATTCATACATCCATTAGCTCAGAGTTTTTATGAGAAAATGCATAAGTGTGATGGTAACAACCTTAAAAAATTTCATGAAAAGATAATTGATCATTTGAGAGATATTGACTAAACAAGTCTACTATAAGAAGTGGACACATTATTTGGAGTAAGTTCAAAGCATTGGCCTACGCATAATGAAGTTTTAGAGTACCTAAGTAAAATCACCACCAAATCAGCCATAAGGTCATGTTATACTCTCCACCAACTCCAAATGGTAAATATGAGGTAAAATAACTTATGAAACTTTTTAATATGTTACAATTTTAGGAAACTATGATAAGAAACCACTATAAGTGACATCCCTTTTCCATAATTTCATTTTTCCACCATCTCTTTCATTTTACATACCACCTCATACTATAAACCATCCCTTTCATTTTTACTCATTTTAATTGTATTCTCCTTTCACGATAAACTTATACTTTGTTCAAAAATGAATCTTTATGACAGTTATAAAAACTAAACATATAAGGCTGCAAATGATGAATTCAAAACATAGGAAATGAAGACAATTTTAAGAAGCAACTTGGCAAATTTTTCTCACTAGAAAGTGATTATGGAATCAATGAGGCTAGTGAAATCAAGACTATGAAACATAATACAATGGCTATAGCTTATGGTTTTGTGACACTCGTAGAAGAGGCTTTGAAATTATTCAAGTGATTCTAAATTTATGTTCATGAGGCATTAACAATTATTGAGGATGAAAAAAAGGTAGGTTGCCACATTTTTTTTGTCAATAAGGAAAAGTTGGTAATAGAAAATATGGAAGTAAAAAGTTAGAAAATATGCCAACATCAAGATACTCTTTTAAGAAATTGAAGGAAATTAAGAAATAAATTTTGAGGACATTTTTATTTAAATCAACTCATTAATTTGAAGGTTTGTGGTATGGCATATTTAGAAGATAAATGGGTGGTTGAATATTGTGCTTCATTATGGGGCTATCATTTAGATTGGATTGATATCATTGGATATTTTCATGGGTATCATAAATTCAATTGTATTACATATTCCATTATTTGTTAGAATTATGAAACATTTTCATGGCATTCATGAAGATGTTAGCATGGTAATTTTTGCATTTCCCTTTGAGAATGAAGCATTGGAATGGTTTGACATTCTTGGAAAGAGACACATTTATACACTTGAACATCAAGTCTAGTATTAGATAATGAGTTACCAAAAAGCTTCAGCAACATGGTGATCAACCACATCAAGGAAACTTTAATCAAAGACTAGTTTGTAAAGCGTAATTTTCAAATTTTGTCAAAGGTACAAAGGTAAAATTTTATATGTTTTTTTGAAGTAAACTATAGAACATATAATATATGGAAATTACAAATATATCTCACTCATGTTGTATGATCTCACAAATCTATAATAGCCCATTAAAAACTATTATATCTCATGATATTCGATTTTTATATCGAACGATGACCATGCTATAAGGTTGAATAATTCACTTGTTTTGTCACCTTGTTAACTTAGTTTTGATCCCTTTTTTTTTTAATTTAGAAAGAAACTCTGATCATCCTTTCATATCATCAATACTATCATTTTTTCATATAAGTGTTACATGAGTAACAAGGTTACAATAATTGGAATTCTAAGGTAATTGTCCATATCTCTATCATTTTTGTGTGTTTCTTCATTGGACATGTTAAAATGTGTTGAGTTGCACAATTTGATATTTTCTATAGGAGTTGCACAATTTGATATTTTCTATAGTTGCCTCCAAATTATATAATGAAATCATAGGTTGATGAACTTTGAGCAGTGGTCAAGAAAAACCAGAAGATGTAGGTTTTAGCAAAAATATTGGATAAGGATATCCCCACCCATTTAGTGCACCAAAAGAGCACTTGTGTCAATCTAATAACTTGGTCAATGCCTTATTCAATGGGGTGAGCTAGTGGTAGAGTAAATAACAAATACAAGTGACATAATGTGCCAGACAATTGTTCAAGTTTGCTAGGAAATGACATAAGAAAGCTAACTCATTCCCAAAGAATGAAGGATAAATTCTTGAGCGAATGTGTTGATCAATTTTGTTATTTTACTTCATTTGCATGAGGACATGAAAAAATATCTATGTGGGAGGGACTTTTGGTCATTGATTTTTCATCATTTCACCATTATTTAGATTCATCCTTTTCACAATTTGTCCTATTTTCCAAAATTTATATAAAAAACATTACATTAATTTCCAATGCTAAAAGCGGTCAATTATGATATATTTCCTTTATTTTTAATGAATTAATTAGGAGTATGCTTGGTTTTATTAATGATACTTTACCAGTTATGTTCTTGAAGCTAGTTTCAGTAGCCATCTCCTTGATTAAGCTATTAGCACCATTCTAGAGGAAATTGAGCACGTGGGTTTTGTTTCTAAGACCCCAAATATGGATTTTTGTTGGTCAAGGCTCACCTATATCACACATGTGAATATCCAAGAATTGATCAAAGAAAATGAGTACCAGTTTTGGGAAATCAAATTCATATGTGTTTTATGAGGAAATGAAAACAAATTTTGAAAAAAAAACATGGGTTTTTTTGTAGAACGACCCCTTTTAGGATTCAAGAATGTTGAAAAATGCAGTAAGAAATTATCAATTTGATTTTTTCTTGATTAAACTAAGAAAATTTTAATTTCCACATCACAAGGCAACTTGGATGCATCTAATTTGTGAGGTATGGCTTCTGTCACCTAGTTTACTCAGCAAATTCGAGTTTGAGGAGTTAGAGTTCAGTTAAGCGTGTGTGATTGCTAATTTGTGGAAACCAAAGTCAGTTATCTCAAGTTATTTTTAGTTAAAATAGTTCAAACTATTTGAGGAACTAGTGGAACATCAATTGGGACTTCAATAAAACTCAGTGATTATCTTTTTAACTAATTAATCAACCCAAAATAATTATTTCATGTAGAGAATTCAAGTTCCCAAATTGTGATGGGGATTCCAAGGCAGTGTAACATCAATTGTAT
Source organism: Pinus albicaulis (assembly GCA_034641835.2). NCBI lineage: Eukaryota > Viridiplantae > Streptophyta > Pinopsida > Pinales > Pinaceae > Pinus > Pinus albicaulis. Next base: position 325,414,545 of record CM076573.1, read on the forward strand.
ACTAGTCTTGAGTGCACAAGTGTTTCCTGCAGTCATATGATCAACCTTGAAATTTATTAATCCATTTTGGAGAAATTCCTAAATGATAGGGGCCTAATTTCTCAAGAATTGTGCAAGGAAATAAGAGGCTCAACCAGAGGCAAAAATTGACTAGGTTTGGGTTAGAGCATCTTAGTGAGTAGAGAGATAGGTTATGCACTTGCAGGTTGTGCTCAGTTGAGTAAAGAAATTGTAATACATCTCTATTCATGATATTAATGCAAACATGCATTGAAATTTTTAGTAGTTTTCTTTTCCCATGAAAAATATCATTTTCATATGTGTGATTTCTTACTGTATGTCTGAGATTTTTGTTCTAAGTCATGAATTATTGTTTGCAGATCAATAGAGTATGTTTTTGTCTTGTGATTTTGATTAAGAATTCATAAGAAGTTGTAAATATACACCATAACTTCTACATGGTATCAGAGTTGGATTCACAATAGAATAGGAATTTTAAAGTTGTTTCTTAGGAGTTGAATTTGGATTTTAGTACATCAAGATCTATTTAGAGCTAAGAAATGGCCTTCAGTGGACTAAGGCTAGTGTATTCCTTGGAATGAATCTCTAATTTTGTTTCATCAAAGGGTCACATGGAGGAGGTATTGGATGACAATGATTTGCTAGAATAAATCAAGTCAGATGTTGCAAAACCACCAGATCATGATGCCCAACACCGTGCTTAGTGGAAGAAAGATGTAACCAAGGTGGGGAGAATAATCTTGGGGGGAGTAAGGGATCACATTGTCTCAAATGTCCATGTAAAATAAATTTTGTTCGCAATGTGGAAAGCACTGCCAGAATTAATAGTGACCACAAGAAGATGGCCCTCAAGGATAAACTTTGTACAGAAGAATGAAACTATTTCGTAGTATCTAAGAAAGTTCACACAATGTCGTGATGAAATTAGTGGGGTTAGTGTTAATGTCCTTGAATAATAATTGGTAGGCCTATCCCTTCTGGGCCTTCCCAATAGCTAGAATAGCTATCAAGATTTGGTGAATGGGAGGGAGAAACTACCAAATTGGGAGCACTTATGGTTCGATTTGGTATAGGTGGAAATAATGTGAAAGAGATTAGATTTCATCCAAGGGAGAGGATAAAGAAAACCTTGCCTTGGTTGGAAAGGAAAATAAGGGAAAATGGAATAAATATCAATCCAAACCAGAGTCTAGCCAAGAGGGCAAGAAGAAATATTTGTCCAAAATTAAATGCTTCCATTGTCATGATAAATTTGGGTGCTATGCCACGAAGTTTCCACACAAAAAGGTAAGCAATAAGGCCTCAAGAGGAGTGGCAGGTGAATCCTTGGCTTCCCATTTAGAGCTTGACTTTAACCCCATTGCATGCATGGCTAGCACAATGATTAGGAGTGTGTGGTACTTGGACTTAGGTTCATTTTTCCACATGACAGGGTGTAGATATTTTTCAATGACCTGGAAGAAAAATATTTGTAGATGCACATAGATATGGGTGATGATGGAAGGTATAGAGTGACTAGGATTGGTACAATCACCTGATGAACCCTTCACTAAATTGAGATGGGGGTGAATTAGTTTAGTCCATTCATGGACATTAAAAATATTTTATTAAATTCATTAACAGAACCATTACATGAGAAAATCAATACATAATGATCAAAAAAATTAATATGTGAACATCAAGGAATAAGCAGAGTTACACATCACATCAACACATAATAATAATGCACATGGACACCAAATATAAGTGGTGTTGAGCCCCAAAGATGTCCTTTTCCACCACATTTCACTTCATTTTCTTTGTCCCTCATCAATTACAGGCTTAAATGATCAATAGGATTGATTATGATTACTTTAAGAATGTATATAATGACTAACTTGCTATGTTTTCATGATTTTTTTATTGTAGCAATTTTTGACTAGACTCGGCTACAGAACGCAGTCATTATGTAGCCAGTCGTCTATTCCGTAGCTATCTTCATGTTTACGTAGGTTCCAGGTGTCACCTCAAGGAAAAACGCATATGGTCGTATTCCACATCACTCCCCCAACATTTCTTGCTCTCCACGAAGTCTGAGCTCGAGTCTACAGGTGGTTATGCATGTGGGAAACCAAAACTAGGAGATAGACTTCTAATAGGACAAGGACTGTACAGATGTCCTTAATCATAGTACGAGGCCACCACCAGAGTCCTAGTTTGATTTTAGTTGGGAAAGACAATTATTCCTGTTTTATCTCAAAGACAGTTATGTAATTTTGTTATAAGTATGGCTCGGGAGACTGAGAAACAGTTAGCTAGATTTATGTTTTATTGCTAGATCTCAAAAGACCGTAATACTTTGTTTTAAAGAATTTCTCCTTTAATGAAAGAAGCATCACTTTATTGCAAGAGCTGAGTCAATCTTGAGTAGATTTGTGTGCTAATCTGGTGGTAGAGGGCCCCTGCTACCTGAGAAGCTTTGTTCATATGGTTTAGATAAGTAACTTAGCCTTGTTTCATTCTTAGTTTAATCAATTTTCTGAACTTTGTGTTTTTATACTTACTTAGAGCGGATGCCACAATTAGTCTTATCCTTACAAACTCTTCCAAAATACCACTAATATTGGATGGGATATAACTGTAGTATTTTAGGAGTTAGTTGCATTTCCTTGAACTTTATTTTTTTTGTGCTCAATGACATCAGTTGTTACAGCTAGTCTTGTTCTTATTAATCTCTTCCAAAATATCACTAACTCCGGATGAGACATAGCTGTGGTGTTTCAAAGCTTACTGTGTTTTGTTGAATTTTATGCTTTTATGCTCGTTTACATAACATGTTGCAGCCAGTCCTGTTCTATAAATTATTCCAAAAAACCACTAACTCCGAATGAGACAGAGCTGAAACATTTCATAGAATTAGTTTCATTTTAGTCTAGTTGAAATACTCCGGAGGTAAATGTCACTCTAGTTTAATTCTGTCACTATATTTCAAGTTTGATAATGGCACTCTAGTTCAACTCTGTTCACTGTATTTTAAGTTAGATTAGTGGCATTCTAGTTTAGTTCCAGTTCACTGTATCTCAAGTTAGGTTAATGGCATTCTAGTTTAGTTGTGGTCACTGTGTTTCAAGTTTGATCTATTGCGTTCTAGTTCAATGTTATCCATTGTTCTTTAAGTTGTGTTAACTGTCAAAATTAGACTTCACGGACTTCATTGTTTACAAACTACTCTTGTTCTGACTTTCCATTAATACATCATCATATGGACAGGAATTATTGATATCAGTTTAAGGCCTTGATTGTTCTGCAATCTTTTGCAATTTCACAAATAAGGCTTTTCCCAAAAAATATTCTAGAAAATCTCTAACTTTCGAATGAGGCTTAGTAGTGACAAGTAGAGCTGTAGAATGGATTAATCTTAGCATTACAAGTTAATTCAGAGTATAAATCTTATTGTGTTACAAATAATCTTTTCCAATTGTGTTCCAATAAACTTTTAGCCATGGATGAGATTCTTTGTATTATTGTAAGATGATTGTTTACTTAGGAGAACCTCATTTGCACTAAACTTGTCCTTTTCTCAAGCTTTTCCAATATATTTCTAATGAATTAATTGGATGATTTCATGTTATGAGTTATTGAGTTTATGTTGTGATTTATTTCCTTGCTATGAGTCATTATCAAACTTTGTATTTTCTGTTCTTTAGTATAGGTTTTGCTCTGTTTTTAGTGTGACCAACAATTGTTCTTTTTTAACATTTAGTTCTTTTCCTTATTAACATAAAACCACAAAACCAAAAACATCATAAAAACATTAAACACAACATAGTGAGAAACAGATACCGAGGCACAAATAGTGCACCTCACTTCAGCAGTCTACTAACCCTGGTTGATAATTTATGACCTCAATTTAGGAACACTAAGTTGAGCACACAAGTGGAAACCCCTAAGGGAGAACGCCACGATTTTATTATTGTTGTGATGCAAAGGCAAGCTCCTACTCCTTGGTACATCTGATTTTTTGTAGGCTCCAACCTACAAGAGGCTGCTACCTCAAATTTCTGCAAGCTACAACATGCAAGGAAGATCCAACTCCCATGTGTTTTCTGCAGGCTACCACCCACAGGAGGCGCCTACCTCAACTAGATCCAACTGAACATTTTATCAAGACACAACTTGAAAGGAGACCACAATCCCCTCACACAACATGCAAACAATATGTTAATTTACATGGTTATAAATTATGCATATATCCATCTTTAATTTTTCCTCCTCTCCCTCAAAATTTGCTTCACATCAGCTCCATATGTGCTTAATATCTCAATCAACTCTATCACATTCTCCAGCTCTCTAACTCCTCATGCACTCTAAAATGACATATTTTGTAGAGATATTTTGATGTCTGTTTGTATTCCACATTGGAATAGGAAGAGAATAAGCTTGACTCTTTGCCTTCCATTCATTCTTTTCCACACAATTCATAACTTGAATATTAGTCCAAAAAATACATAAATAATCCAATATTAAGTTCAGCCATATGTAATGATTGAATGGATCTACTTAATGCCAAAATCAATTAACAATGTATATCATTAATTTATTACAAAAATTCAGCTTAATGCATCTTTGTCTTTGCCTTGGATTTATTCCTTTGCCTTAGAGACCTGCATTTGGATCACAACAATTTAGCTCAATCAACAATTTCACATTATTAAAATTTCTTCAATGTAGCCACAATTTCACTACCCTTTTGTATTATTTGCCTTGTTGTTCATTTATACCTTTTTTGATCCCGATCTGCTCCTTTTCCATCAATAACAATATTTCCAATAGTCTCCCCCTTTGGCATTGATGGCTTCACATCCTCCCCCTTTCATTATGATAAATGTCTTCCTTCCTCTGATTACCTCCCCCTTTGACATCAATGGTGAGGGGGTTACAAATGACTTGTAGCCTGAATGAGGGTTTCTTGAATTTGAATATTGCTTCAAAGATGATTGATGCGCCATATGGTATATAAGTATTGTTGGGAGAACACTTTAAAAATTATTGCAATCACATGCATATAAACAATAAACATGAGAATAAATCTTCTTTTTCTTGATGTTTGGATTTCCCTCATATTGGAATACAACTGATATATCTATATCAAACTAATATTATTTGAATATACTTATGATACAATTCTAGAAAAATGCTCCTCATTGGCTTCTTTCTTAGAGTAAAAATGGTAATATTACACAAATGAAAAAAACCCTTGATTCAAATGAGACTGTGAAGAAACCCATACTTCTAGATCCAAACAAATGTCCAAGTGATTCCTTCTACCAAAATATATTATATTGTTAAATATGAGGTCCTCATGACTACCTTTTATGCATATGGCAATCCTTTGTTACCAACTCAATCGGGCTACTTTTTAGTGTAAAATGAAAGCTCCTATAGATTTATGAGTTTAAGATAGCTTTGATAGCCATTTCATTGATTGTAAATATAATTATTTTTCAGTGCAATGTAAGAAGGTCTAACAATTCCAACTCAACACCTTACACTTACATATAAAATATTCATGAGCACATTTGTGTTGTAGATGGTCTTCTTGTGAAGCAATCATCTCTACAAAGAAGATCTCCAATGGCATGAATGAACAAATATCTTCAATGACATGAATGAAAAAACTTACCTTCGAGGTCTACATCGAATGAATCTATCTGTTTCCTCTCAACAACTCTTGAGAAATTGTAGAAGTATGTGTTATATATTATTGAGCATCGATAAGGAGAATAAGCTCAAGAAATTTGCTATGATATTGACTAAGTTTACCCTTGCATGAAAAATAAATTGTCCATATCTCCAATGAACTATCAGATAAATTTATTACCATGGTATAATTTTTCTTGAGCATGCATTGAAAATCAACATCCATTATATTCGCACAGAAGTCATTTCTAGTTATTACTATAACTCCGTTTGAATGCTAAAATATGGTGCTAAACTAGAAAAAAAATAACAACAATAACAACATTTTTTTCAAGAATATATTCTTTTGGGGGCCACCTCAACACAATAACAACAGTTTTTTCAAGAATATATTCATAGTTTGTGCTATAAATCCTCCAGGAATTGTTAGACAAGGTATTTTCCAAAATGGTCCAAAGGTAATCTTTAGTTCCACAATAGGTTCAAGGTATAACAATATTCGACAGGACGAATTTTATAGGGTATTCCACAGGTCCAAATATCACAGTCATGGGTCCAAGCATATTCTATGAAAAAATTTCATCTGACAACAACTTAGAAATGTTACCATAGTTGAACCATTTAACAAATGGCAAAGTCTTTAGAATGTTCTTAGGCTCAACCTCGCATTGTTTATGGTGAGATAGTTTAGTAGTGAACAATGTGGCTTGTCAAGCTAGTTGCCAATGTTCAATTCCTTGTATGCATGCATAACCGGTTAAAATTAGGTGCAAGAGTTTGTAAAACAGGTCGAAAAAGAATCCCTGCACAAGTATAAAAATCAAATTATAAAAAAAAATGTTTTTCTGTTCTCCGTCCTTTTTTTCTTTGTCGAGCTACTTTTTCTCTGCGGGTACTTGTCTGCAAAAATGAAGTTTCTTTTTGCATAGAATAGCACGAAGGTCCTCATAATACATCTGATCTGATATGGGTGGCTAACTTGTTTTTATATGCAATAAAATCCCACTCAATTAAAAAAAATTAAGGATTTTTCATATACATGCATGTGCATAATTGAATTCTTGATTCAGGTGTATGTATTTTAACTAGTTTAAGGATCTATGTGTGAGCAAATAAACATTTCTAAGATGATTAAAATCATGTAAAACAACCATATATTTCACCAAATTAATGAACAACACATAACAACAAACATAATAAAGGATTTCACCCTCAACACTTGTGCTACATCTCCTTGAGCCTCCGTCAATGGACTTGGCTCTTTGGGATTAAGATGGTCAATTTATTTTACAAGATGATCCTCAACACCAATGGTTTTTTGTATTGTACCAATGGGTTTAGAATACCAAAATACCCATGGATTTACTTCTCAATCTCTAGAAATGGACCTAGGATCCCTTGGGCGTGACCTCTTCGATCAATGTCCTTGAGCTTCCCTGAGATGCTCTATGGCACAAAATCTCCTATAAGTCATATTTGCTCCTAAAACCTATTCTAATGTCTCCATCACATATCAATAATCCAAATTATGTTGTTCATTCAATCAGAATGACCATTGGCTCCAACACCTGGTGGCACTAGGTTCCATGAAACTTCTATGTTGCTTATTCAGCTCTATAAGTATCCAAATTATTTTTAAAACCCCATAATTTGATTCAGAAGGTTCAATATAGTCAGAAATGACTATTGGTTTCCTGAGAATGGCCTTGGGCTACCCTAGCTAGGCCTTATTCTCATGCTGGCTCCTGGTGGCCCTTGGAACTTATCAGAAGCAAAATCACACTCAGAAGTCCTTATCTGGATTTGGAAAACTCACCAATGGCTCTAAAATTCTTTAATTAGTCAATAATGATTGTTCCTTTACACATAATGGTCGAAAATTGAGCCTTCTACACTTTTCCCCAACATCTCCTAGGAAAGCTCCACTAAATGTGGAGAAATCCAATTAACTGGAGTTAGATTAGGGCTGACTGCCAAATTTGGCGTGCCCTTATCTTCTCCACCAATATATCCATGCACTAAAATTTATGGTTAGGATGGTTTCCACATGTGCACCCCCAAACGTTAAGTGGCTTATGCGTTAGCGAAAACAACGAAATACAATTGCGGAGTTTATTAAACATACATACATTCATGATCAAACAATGCTTACGTTTTAAAAAAGATGACACATAGCCTTAAACATCTTACATACATGCAGCACAGGGTTCTCGGGTCCCACAAACGCAACCAATCACATCGCATCACAAATCACTTTTCCGCAAGTTTAACTTGGTACCGATAACACTGAACCATCATTTATGCAATGTGCGCTCGTGCGCAATGCCGACACGTGGCTCCCCTCATTGCATCACATATTTCAACTTTACCACATCACAACTAATTTAACATATCTTGCAAACTCTTAAATTCTAAATATTTCGATTTGCAAATCACTTTTCCTGGTGCTGCAATCTCCATCGTTGGTTTGTTCCTTGATCCAGCGATCCTCGTTATCTCTCTGCATTCTCACTTCACATCGCATCATAAATAACATAACCTACGAAGACTTAACCGTAAATTTGAACTTTGCCGATGTGCGATATGCGCACGATCACTCCACATGACATGTGTCGTGTCTCAATCGCATCGCAAGATATATATCTTAACTTGCGATGAATGAATGGTAAACATAACAATCTCCAATGTGATGTATGCTCGTCCATCCATCCTCGATGTCACTTCGTTTGATTCATTCTGCAACTTTAACTTATTTTCCATTCCAATGGCAACATTTCCACAGATGTGCAATCCCCGATTCTATATGCAGAGTTCAAGACTCCATGACAGCCACCAATTCGGATTCGATCCAGTTCTGAACCTGTTTACCATTTTGAACCCAATCATGTAACTTGAAATTTGAGCAATCCTTAGGCCTTGATCCCAATTTTCTCACTCCTTCCCGCTTATGGGCTTTTGGACCCACAAAAACTAATGATTATCTGCTTTGAACTTCAACACTCTGTTGTTGTCAAGTTATATCAACTTATTTTTCTTGACAAGTCTCTTTTTGGCAATCACCGTGACATGCCTTGCACCGCAACTGGCTATGTCTCTTGACCACTGCACCCTAGCTACTGCTGACCCACTTCAACATTGTTGGATGTTGTAAACTGTTATATCCAACTGAACCACTATTCTCTCTATGGGCTTGGAAAATTGTTAGCCTTCCCACTGAGAATGAAGTCCCTCTTGCAACTATGGCATACAAGCTTTGTCTTGGAAATCCACTTTCCAAATTAAGCTCGCAAGATGAGTGAACTCTTGTCGTCAACAAAAACACCAGCTTGTTCTGCAATGTTTGAAAAACACCTTGCATCTTGTCCACTTCTTCACTGAATGGAACCAAACTTCCTGCAACATCTTGTCACAAGAAAACACGATCAATCTTGAAAATAAAATGTTATGCAAAAATTGAAATGAAGACCACGTCTTTTTTCTTCGTCAAAGCACTGATTTTCACCTTCCTGTAACATTACATTTTCATATTGGTGTATCCATTTATCGACTCACTATTGACAAACACGCTCAACTAGAACATAAGTCATGCAACATACGACATCAACAACAAGTCAACATGAAATGTGCAATACAATCGACACAAGATGATATGAAAAGTGTGCAACACAATTGACACAAGTTGATATACAACATGATACATATTGACAACACTCATGCATGTATCTATGTACAATGAAACTATTTACAAGTTCACCATTTACACATACAAACTCATGCATATGTACACTTTCAAATCTTCCTTTCAAGTACCAACAAGTACATAATCCCAAAACTTGTGGGTGACTATAAGAGCTGAACTGAATGATATTTCTGCAACATAAGTGAGTAACATACCCATCTTTTACACCTCCATGATGAAATTGTGCAACAAAAATAAATGCCTTCATATGAACAACATTCACATGCAATCTTGCATCCCACAAGTTGTGATCCTCTGCTGCAACTTTTCATACTTTCAATAGAAATTCAGGCATACATAAGGCTAAAATTTTCATCTATGTACAAAGTAAATGCATGCCTTACTTGGTCAAGAAATCAATCCATTTCTTGCCAACCCACTTCAATGGCGATTTTTCCTGCTGAACATCTTCTTCTTGTGAATTATCTGGACTCACATCGATGATGGAATCACTGGTCACATTATCACCATTCTTTTTATCCTCTTGCTTCATGTGCTTGGGATGAGTGGTTGGATACAGTGTCCAACATTGGGCAATGAGATGTCCCTTTTTCTAGCAATGTGTGCAAATATTTTGCATCTTCTATTCAAGTTGCCTTTGCTTGAACTATTTTCTGCATGCTATCATTCTCTTCCAACATCTCAAAACTTGATGGTTATTCAAACCACAATATGAAAAACAAATTTTTTTCCCATTCATGCATGCATATTTTTCATGCTTAACAAAATCTAGGAAGAATTATACCTTGAATGTTTCTTTGAATGTTCATCTTTTTTCACCTTCTTGAGAAGATGAACTTGAAGAGTTTCCAACTCTCTTTTGAAGACCAACAACATTTTTCATGTCCTTAGAGTTGTCACAACTCTCTTGCACGTCATAAGTTGCATGTCTACAAGCATCTTTCTACAGCATGGATTTCAAAAAATTGCATTCATCTTGATTACAAAATTTGCATGTTTGAGGTTTTGAACCTGCAACAAAAGTCCTTCTTGGAATGGTTTCAATTGCCTTTGTGGTTTTAGAACTTTCTCCAAAAAGTTGTCCATAGCCAAGAACCAAATACTTAGGCCTTTCCTCAACCATAATTGGCTCAACTATGCCTTGTGCATTTTTTCCTAATCCTTGACCTTCATAGCCCATTTTCATCATCGATTTGGACCCTATTCCTCTAGCGTGTTTTCCAAAATAACCTACACATTTATCTTGAGAGGAAATTGAAGACAAACCTGAATTATTTACCTCTTCTTCAAGAACATACTTGGCTAAGACTTCTTTGGCATAATGGAGCTGAATCTCCATCTCATGCATCTTTTGAAGAAGTTCTTGCTTATCTTTCTTCATAACAACCAATAGCTCTTGAAGTTTAGTGCTCTTCCTTACCTCTTCATACAACTGTTGCACCATATCTTTCATGACGTGAAAGTCCTACTTCATCTCTTTATCAAAGAGTCTTGCAAAGGAGGAGGATTTAGAAACATCACTTGATGAAGTTGTCATCACTACATAAATGAATTAAATAACTTCAACAAAAATTCACAAATCTTCTAAAACGATTGACAAAGCTTCAAAAAAAATTTGGCTGTAGATTCAAGCTCTTCTTTGTAGCTTGTATCTCTTCTTCAAGCAGCCGCTTTTGCAAACCATCCCTCTTATTTTTCAAGGGTTGCCTTGAGGTCCTTTAGGTAAGGAGGATGCTTTCAGACTTATTCCTTCTTGTCCTCTTGTGGACTTACCTAGCAGTAGCTCCCCTTCACCTCTAGCAAACTCAAACTTGTAAGCATCAGTCAATTTGCAAATAGTTAAATTCTTTGCACTGTTAAACACCCTTCAAGTAAAACAAGAAAGCAAGCAACCTTGTGCTCTTTCAAGCAAGAAACCTAGTGCTCTGATACCAACCTGATATGATATGGGTGGTTGACTTGTTTTTCTATGCAAGCACCTCCCACTCAATTAAAACAAATTAAGGATCTTGCTTATACATGCATGTGTGGAATTGAATTCTTGATTCAAGTGTATGTGTTTTAAATGGTTTAAGGCTTTATGTGTGAGAAATTAAAAATTTGTTTAAGCTGATTAAAAACATGTACAACAACCATAAATTGTATCAAATTAACCAACAACACATAACATCAAACATAATAAAGGAGTTCACCCTCAACACGAGCTGCGTCTCTGTGAGCCTCCGTCAATGGACTTGGTTCTTTGGGATTAAGATAGTAAATTTATTTTAAAATTTGATGCTTGAATCCAATGGTTGTTTGGACTATACCAATGGGTTTAGAATACCAAAATACCACTGGATTGATTGCTCAATCTCTGGAAATGGACCTCGGCTCCCTTGGGCTTGACCTCTTCGATCAGTGTCCTTGAGCTTCCTTGAGCTGGTTTGTGGCACAAAATATCCTAGAAGTCCTCTTATAATCCTAAAACCTATTATACTATCTCCATCACATATCAATAATCCAAATTAGGTTGTTCATTCACTTAGAATGACCATTGGCTCCCCTTTAAATTCCTCGAACACCTAGTGGCAATTGGCTCTCTGAAACTTCTTTGTGGCTTCTTCGGCTCTATAAGTCTCTAAATTCTTATAAAAACCTGATCATTAGATCCATAAGGTTTAATATAGTCATAAATGAGTATTTGTTTCCTAATAATGGCCTCTGGTTGCCCTGGCTAGGCCTCATTCTCTTGGTGGCTCCTGGTGGCCCTCGTGACCCTTGGAACTTCTCTAAAGCAAAATCATGCTCATAAGTCCTTATTTAGCTCTGAAAAACTCACAAATGGCTCTATAATTCTTGAATTAGTCAATAATGTCTCTTCCTTTACTCAGAATGGTCAAAAATTGAGCCTTCTACACTTTTTCCCAACATCTCCTAGGAAAAATCCACTAAATGTGGAGAACTCTAGTTAACTGGAGTTAGATTAGGGCTAATTGCAAAATTTGGCGTGCCCTTATCCACTCCAAAAATAAATTCATGCATTAAAATTTATGGTTAGGGAGGTTTCCACATTTGCACTCCCAAACGTTAAGTGGCCTATGTGTTAGTGGAAACAACAGAATAAAATTGTGGAGTTTATTAAACATACATACGTTCATGATCGAACAACACTTACATTTTAAAATAGATCACACAAATCCTTAAACATCTTACATACACGCGACACAGGGTGCTCGGGTCCCACAACACACACCCAATCACAGTGCATCGCAAATCTCTTTTTTGCAAGTTTAACTTGGTATCAATAACATTGAACCATAATTTATGCAATGTGTGCTCGTGCGCAATGCCAAAACGTGGCTCCCCTCATTGCATCACATATTTCAACTTTACTGCATCACAACCAATTTAACATATCTTGCGAACTCTTAACTTCTAAATATTGTGATTTTCGAATCATTGTTTTGGGTGTTGCAATCTTTGTCGTTGGTTTGTTCGTTGATCCAATGATCCTCGTTATCTCTTTGCCTTCTCACTTTGCATCACAACATAGATAACATAACCTGCGAAGACTTAACCATAAACTTGGACTTCGCTGATGTGCGATATGCGCACAGTTACTCCACACAACGCGTGTCACGTCTGAATCGCATTGCAAGATATATATCTTAACTTGCGATGAATGAATGGGTAAACATAAAAATCTTTGATGTGATGTACGCTCATCCATCGATCCTCACTTTCACTTCGTTCGCTTCGTTCTGTAATTTTAACTTACTGTCCATTCCACCTGCAACATTTCCACGACTGTGCAATCCCTGATTCTATATGCAGAGTTCAAGACTCCATGACAGCCACCAATTCAGATTCATTCTGGTTCTGAACCTGCTTACCATTTCAAACCCAATCCTGTAGCTTGAATTTTGAGCAATCCTTAGGCCCTGATCCCAAGCTGATCAATGTCTGTCCCAAAATATTGGTAATGTTTTCCTTCAAAGGATACATGAATTTCTCTACTTCTTCAGATCACTGAATTCTATTTTCGTTGGGCATATTTCTTGTGTTAGATGCAAGGATGCTTCTCTCTATTCAAATGTGATCTCCTTTTCTAGTTTTAGCTGGAACCTCCAAAATCACCATAGACTAATTTTTCACATAGTAGATCACCTTTGGGAACGATGCTAGATACCAAGGATTTTGTGATCATTTTACCCGCCTCTTTCAGTGATTCTCAGAGAAAAGCTACTAAAGATTCTACTCTTATTGATGGACTTAACGTCATGAGAATCATTAATGAACCGATAGTGGGAGCTATGGCTTATGGGTTTGATACTGACCTTTACTTGTCTAATTATAAGAATACAATCCTAGTTTTTAACTTGGGTGGTGTTGGCTCAAGGGGTCCTGACCTAGGTTCGTAGGTTAAGGTTTGCCAACAAACCCCTATACTACTGGCCCTTTCGGCAGTGACCTGCTTGCGTAGGCCAAAGTCTCACCTGAAGCAGTATGGGAGGGTGCTGGAGCCAGGTTTCCGCACCCTGAGAGAGAGTAGCTAAGTCAAGCAGGTCTGTGTTCCTAGCCTATCGAGTTCGCACCAAACAAATCTATTCGCAGGTTTATTGACAATACAATCCACAGTATAACAGAGCTATCCTTATGCACAGATCTAGTGAATACCTTCGCATCCACGTGCATAGTACCAATTATCAGCACAAAACACTATAATCACAGCAATTAACAGATGACATATACATATACCAGAAACATAGATACTTTCACAGTTTGCATGAATTAAACAGACACTTTCGCAAATTAATCATATAGCCCAGGTTCAGATCAACCATAAAAAAACATATCCAGATGGCATCAGATGTTCAACAGTACTTTGCATATACATTAATATCAAAATCCACTTACAATCACAAAATACCGCTTGTGCACACAACTAGCAGGGTCCACATACAACAGGACTGAGGATCTCTATGCACACAACCAGTAGGATTTCTTACCCAAATAACCCGACAATAGATCTAACAAGTCGTGCTTAGCATCAATCTCAATTCTTGCCTACCTTAACACTCAAAATGTTCATCTATTTATATGGACTTAGCCTATGCTTCCAATGGTTTGCAAATCATGCTTTGTAGACTCTTGGTCTACCCTTGACCCATTACAATGCATTCAGGGCTTTGACCCACCCCAAAACCCTTGCGTTAGACTAAGTAATACCAAAAAGATACAAAATCGTACAAAATTCGCAGTTGTAGGTGACCCTGTTCCAACAGGTGAAGCTACCTTCGATGTTTTTGTTCTCACTCTTCAGAATAGAAAATTTGTGGTAAAGGCTGTTGAAGGGGACATGCATCTAGGCAGTGAATATTTTGAAAATAGGATGCTCAATTATTGTGTTCATCAGTTGAAGAGAAAAAACAAAATGGATTCGAGTAAAATTGCAAAAGCTCTTCAGAGACTAGGGTCAAAATGTGAGAGGGAAAAAAGAAGTCTATCTTCTACTTTGGAAACTGTGATTGATATTGACTCTCTCTACCAAGGAATAGATTTTCACATAAATATTGCAAGGGCCAAGTTCAAACCACTCGACATTGAATTGTTTGAAAATTGCATGGAAATGGCCGAGAAGTGTTTGGAAGACGCTAGGATGACCAAAGAACAAATTGACCATGTAGTCACGAATTAAAAAGGAAGAGGAATTACTACGGCAATTCTTTGGGGGAAAGAAAGTATGCAATGGTATCAATCTCGATGAAGCTCATCCAACTATTTTCACGAAGGTGATGATGATGTACGACACTGCAAAGTCTGAACAATGAATGATTTGGCTGCCACCATCATTGTATTGCATGTATACATGCATATCTGATCTCGATATGATTGTGTATTGTTTAGTCCTTTTCCTCACAACTCAGTTTTGAACATCATCAAGATTGAAATGATTTTTTTTCTTTTACTACATGAAATAAGCATTACAAAAATTTAATACTGCTCCGATGATGATGCTCAGAAGGTTGCGTGTTCATTTCATGTCGATTACTCCATGTGTTACACTCCGCCACCATCAACTCCAACACCATGAAATCATTTATGCTCTGGTATAGTTTCTCCATGCTTTACGCTACGCCACTTTAAGACCTGGGAAACACCACCATTTGAAATTAAACATAACGTTATGCTGCACATGTGAGAGGCACAATGTTTGTTCCCTGTATTTCCACCATAACTGCTCCACGCGTTACGTTGCGCCACTCTGAGCCTTGGGCAACACCATTATATGACATTAAACATAATGTTTCGCTGTGCATGCGAGACACATAGGGTTCGTTCCCTTGAATCTCTACCATAACTGCTCCATGCGTTACGTTTCGCAACTATGATCTATTTCTTATGTAGAGCATAATCTGTTATGAATTGGCTGCATTACTCTGCCTGACACATAAAAAAAATAACGTCGCTCTATCTGATATGAATGATATACTAACCAATACATTGATGATGTTTCTTCTTCATTATACGTTGATGCTGCCAACACTGCTATATCATTAATTTATTACAACAATTCAGCTTAATGCATCTTTGTCTTTTCCTTGGAGTTTTTCCTTTTCCTTAGAGACTTTATATTACATCACAACAATTTAGCTCAATCAACAATCTCACATTATTACAATTTCTTCAATGTAGTAGTTTCACTTCCATTTTGTCTTCTTTGCCTTGTTGTTCATTTATACCTTTGTTGATTCTGATCTTCTCCTTTGCCATCAATGAAAATATTTCCAACATCACCTTTCATAGGGAGTCAGTCTCCAGGGTTCCATGCACGTTCCAGGCCTAAATAAAAATCTCATCTTTGTTGTAGTTTTGGAAGATTGTGGTTATGATGTGATATTCAGCAAATGGAAACCATTCCTAAGACACATAGCCACAAGACAGGTGAAGAAAATCAAGGTTCATGTGAAGGACCTGTATAAGCTAGATGTGGAAGAAGGTGAAATCAAAAAGTAAGAGAAGGTGCAAAGTTGCTATGTTTGTGAAATTTGGCACAAAAGACATCCATTTTCATCATGGTGCCCTAAATATTATGCAGTAGATAACCAAAGGCCTCCCCAAAGGAGCACTTGAGCAGTAGGATGTATGCAAATGATGTACTTTAGAGAAGTACCCAAAATCCACATTCCATGAATGGAAAATAAAGAGCATGAAATCGTTGAAAGGATCCACTCTGATGTCTGTGGGCCTTTCTCGACAACCTGCATTTCCAGACAAATATTTTTCCAATTTTATTGATGATTTCTCATGGAAGTGTTGGATATTCTTCATGTGGAATAAAGATGATACATTCTCCAAGTTCATAGAATTCAATGCACTTGTTGAGAAATAAACCAACAAGAATGTGAAGGCTCTCATGAGAGATAATGGAGGTGATTACTCCTCAAATTAATTTAAAATTTATGTGTGAAATAATGCATTCAACGAGAGTTGCAAACACCACACAACCCACAACACAATGGAGTGGTTGAAAGAAATAACTGTAGCATTGTGGGAGTAGCAAGGGCGATGTTGCATGACCAAGGCCTACCTCTACATTTGTGGGTCAAGGCATGAAACATATCAATATATTTGTAGAACCAAAGTCCTCATCAGATTGTGGGCATGATTACACGAGAGGAGGTTTTCTCGGGGAGAAAGTCGGATGTGTCGCACTTCATGATTTTTTGAGCCTTTGTTTACTTCCATGTATCCAAAGAATCAAGGAAGAATCTAGAGACAATAGAATAATTGGGGGTATTTATGGGTTACATAGACACTCCTCACAACTATTGTGTGTACATGCCATCCCTCATAATAAAAATTATGTGAAGGGATGTAAAATTTGACGAGGAGAGAAAGATGCAGTGCTCTCTTGAAAGGGAGCTAGAAATCCAACCAGTTGAGGAGCTTTAAGTTCCAAAGGATGAACCTTAAGAAGTTTTCGACTTTCCACAAATTGAGGAACAGAGAGTGGAGACAAGTGCTCAAGTGGAACCATCCAGAGAAGGAAAAATAATAACTAAGGAAGGTGATAGACTTGTGCAAGATGTGAGGGAGAATGTGGGTGCTCCCTCAAATCAACACAAAAAGAGAAGGTCACATGATCGATACATAGGCTACATGGCTCTAATTAATGAGCTTGTAGAGACTGACCCATCCTCTTTCGAGGAAGAAATATAGAAACATGTATCGGTTGATGCAATGGTGTAGGAATGCAAATCCATTGTAAATAACAGTGTTTGGGAAGTGGTACCAAGATCAGCAGATAAGTCCATTGTGGATTTGACATGGATCTACAAGGTTAAGCAGGTCGAAATTAGAAGCATAGATAATTATAAAGCCAAATTTGTGGTCAAGTTGTATTCTCAAGTTGAGGAAATTGACTATGAGGAGACATTTTATCCTATAGCAAGGTACTCATCCATTAGATCAATTCTTTCCTTGGTTGCGCAAATGGGGTGGAAGATCCACCAGATGGATGTAAAAACAACATTTCTCAATGGAGTTATTGAGCAGGAGGTATACATAGAGAAACTAGAAGGCTTTGATACTTTTGATCGAAAGTCTCATGTGTGTAGACTCAAGTGAGCGTTGTACATTCTCAAGCAATCACCCCGTTATTGGTACACCAGGGTTAGATAGTTATCTCAACAGTTTGGGCTTCACCAAAAGTGAGGCATATGCAAACCTCTATCACATATTGGTATAACGTAGATTTTTTTGTTATTTTATTATATGTTGACGATTTAATTTTAACTAGTGATGAAGCACTAATCAAAAATTGCAAGGAGAACCTTGTAAGGGATTTTAAATGAGGGACATGGGTGTCATGCACTACTTCCTCGGATTGGAAGTATGGAAAGGCAATGGGGAACTATTTGTATCTCAAGGAAAGTATAAAAATGAGATACTACAGAGGTTCCTTATGGAGAGTTTCAAACGCATGGAGACACCTCTAGTGACCAACTAGAGGAAGGAGGATGCCACTTCAGGTGAGGAAGTGGATTCTACCATTTATTGATAGCTAGTGATCTGAAATTACTTTCTAGTTAATGTTGTGCTAGTTTCATTTCAGGTATAAACATTTCATTGCATTGTTTTACTTATCCTTCATGAGTTTTTTTAAGAGCATGTAATTAGAAAACATTGTACTTAGTGAAATTATGAGTTTTTCATAAGCTTAAAAATCATAATTTTAAATTACAGAATAGAAGAAATAGTAAACACAACAAGCACATATAACATAGCCTAACATAGAGAAAATTGATAAAGCAGTTCACCCCTCCTGGGCTGCATCTCCTTGGTCCAGCTTCATAGTGTGTTCTTTGTATTAGCTTCAAGTGTGCTCAAATTTCTATTACAAGCTTCACAACCTCTTGGAACCTATTCCAATGAGCTTATAACATCATAATCTCCCAAAAATGACTATTTGTTTGCTGTATTTGGACTTTCGATGCTTTGGCAATGACCCCAACACCTGTTGGCCCTAGCCTTAAAAATATTCAAATGTACTAAAACACCTATTGATCATCGTTTTTGCCTTTGCAACCTGCTCCATTGAGTTCCTAGCATGCCAATTACCATAGAATGACTTTTATTGAGCTCAATTTTGGTTGAAAATTGAATGAGTTATGAACAAAACCAATTTTCCCCAATTTCTCCTCTAAAACTAGAAGAACTGCCAGTTAATTTTCTAAATTTAGCAAACCCGCCAAAATTGGCGCCGCCTCCAAAATTTCTGCCAGCTTAAATGTTGGGATTAATTAGCACTAATCAGTACTTATGGGCAGATAAGCATTGGCTTAGAGATAATATCACATTAAGTGCTAATTGCGTATTATCATCACTAATCCATGTTTTAATGTATTAAAGGTGATTAATTCTTTTCCGTTGGTTCATTATCGTAGCTCCTGGTTAAACTGTCATGGCCACATGGGGAGGGGGCTAGCCCCCTCCAACCCCCAAATGGTTGGCAGTAAAAACTTAAATTTGCACGGAAGACTATATGGGTAAGAAACACTGGACAATGGACATGGTAAGGTGCTCGATTTTCAGGTGGGAGGACAAGGGTTCGAGCCCCCGCACCGCTATAAAATTTTATACCAAGTTATAATAATCCTTCTACCATATTTTTCAATGTTTCCAATTTTAAACCTGTCGCTAGTTTAGTTGGAAGACCTCCTAAATGTAGTTGAACTACACCGTGGGTTTAGAACTATAATATATATATATGATAATATATATATATATATTAAAATGAGCCCACCCATAAGACTAATGTCCAACATCGATATAATCAAATAATTCGACCCCCATAGGTTACGAGATGGCCCACTAGAGAGGACATGTGGCGCCCTCTGGTTGGGTTGTACTCCAGCCCTAAAAAATTTTCCAAATTCCAACTTAGAATAATTTTGATGTCATTGGAAAATTTCTTTCTTCACTTAACCCATCTAGTGATTCTGAAGACAACACTTGTCACAGTGTCACTGGCTGCAATTTGGAGAATATTCCTGCAATGCTGACTGCACCTGCCACATCATCATTGTACCTGTTCTGCTAATTTTTTTGCATGTTTTGGAAAACGAACAACAGATGATAACAAAATCATACGAACTTGGATTTTGATGAAATGAGTTGCGCTAGAATCCTCACAACAAACTCTATCTGGTGATTCAGGTTTGAAGCAATTTTGAGCACTTCCAATTTTTAGCCTAAACTTGAGCTTTAGATCATTCCTTCCCACTAAAAGATTTTTGGACCCCAATAGATATTATCAATTGTTCAACAAGTAAGGGTACAACTCCCTCATTTTTCCAATCTCCAACCATTTTTCCTTTGAAGGATTTTGACCTTTGAGTCCAACTTTAAGGTATTCAACATCCCCTCTTCTTGAAGTTCTGATTCTTCTCTCAAGTATGAGATCTTACTGAAATTCATCAAGATATTCTAACGAGAAATCATCTATTGATGGCAGCTGAACATGCTTTCCTTGATGATCAATCAAATGAGGCTCAAACAATCTCAAATTCTCAACATTAATGATAGAATACATTTGCATACAAGGAGGAAAATCTAGCTCGAATGCATTTGTAACAATATTTTCTAAAATTTTAAATGGACCATAATAGATTGGTTTGAGCTTTTTACCTTCCCCTTTCAATCTTTATTTGCTTATGTACAACCAAACTTCATCTCCAACTTGGAATTTGTAATCAACCCGATGTTTGTCATGCCTTGCCTTGCAGCTGCTTTGACTCTTCTCAAGTTGCTCTTGCACTGTGTGATGTACCAATTGACTTTTCTCAATGAACTTTCTTGCTTTATCTATGTCACTATATCCATATATAGAAACATATTTCTCAAAGATAAAGTCCAATGGCGATCTTGGCAAGTAACCAAAACATGCCTCAAATGGCGATGTATTTGTGGAAGAATGTTTTGCCTGGTGGTATGCATGTTGTATGTAGTGTAATTGTTCATCCCACAACTTGGGATGCTTGCTGCAATAGCCTCTTAAAATATGAATAACAATCATATTTTACACCTCTGTTTGACCATCTTTTTGCAGCTGAAATGTTGTACTCTTCTTCAACTTTGTATCCATCATGTCCCATACAAAGAAAATTTTAAGGATGGAAAATTATCTTGAAGTTTAAAACATTGGCGAATCTCACTACTCCCTAATATGAAAATTATAAAATATTTATTTATATATTTGTAAAATTATTCAAGTTTATAATGATTTTATATATAGTATCTATATAATGTTGGCAATTTTTAAGGTATAATAATTTTATATTTTAAAATTTTGGCGAATCATTTTTAGAAAAAAGGGAAATTGGTGAATCTTTTTTTTGGAAAAATCATGGAAAATTAGCCCACCTACGAATATTAGCCCCTAAAATTTTCCATGTTCCCATAATATTGACCAAAAATTCCCAACAAATAGAGAATCTCGATCACTTACAATAAAAGTAGGAAGATGATCTGAAATTATGCAAAAGGAATTACTGACATCTATGTGAACTTGCTTATGTTAAATTATGCAATATATCGAAAAGATTGCAATTAACATAAACAACATAAGCCATTAAAGACACATTTTAAACATATTAACACAGAAAAATTTAATAAGGAGTTCACCGGAGTTCCTGGCTACTTCTCCTGGTCCTTTAGCTTCTAGTGCTGACCTTTATATTATGTCTTCAAATGCTTTACAAACATGAGCTCAAAAAGTGAGACTCAAATGATGAAATAGACCTCACCATGATGACTGGCTCAGAGTTCTGATCAAAATGAGTATAAACTTGCCTATGTTTGGCCACCGTGACTTCCAGACCCCTTCGAAAGTCAAAAACCACTCTGTCTTTCTGCAAAACCGTCTCTGTCTGCAAGAACACCACTTTTCTGTAACTAAAACCGCTTCTGGAAAAACCGCGTTGGTTATGGGCTTGGGAACCTACAGTTTTAATTACAAATTTGTATGTTGACTTATCAAGCTGGTTATCTCGAACTTGTAAAGTCGTTGGTTTAAAAGACTTTTTGTAGGTCTACGGTTCAACCCTCCGCCCGACCTCTCCTTTGAAACTCTGCGCAATACATTGCAATATATTTATTACATGCTTTTTTAAAACCTTGGATAATACTCATCCGAAGGTTCGATACCATATATATCGACGACATTAAATATAAGTCCCGGCGGTTTATAAACAATACATCACGTATCATATGGTTTGCCTTTATTAAAGGTTTCGGCAGTGAATAATATATGCAATATGCGTTGCATTTAAACCTTTAACTCCGTCCACTGGTTTTGAACCATATATAGCACATTAATATATGCGATGAAATTTATCCATTGCATAAACCTTGTGATGCGATTTATCCATATCCCATCTTTTAATATGGCATATATATATATATATATATATATATATATATATATATATATATATATATATATATATATATATATATATATATATGCGGTTGTAAACCTTGGATGCGGTGGCACTTATGATAAGGTTCCGTTCAATAGTTCGGTGGTATAAATTGTGGCCTTTAAATGAATGATAAATCTGCAACAAAATAAGAACCATTATAGTTCAGTTGGTAAATGGAA
This sequence comes from Pinus albicaulis, assembly GCA_034641835.2. NCBI lineage: Eukaryota > Viridiplantae > Streptophyta > Pinopsida > Pinales > Pinaceae > Pinus > Pinus albicaulis. The sequence continues at coordinate 325,437,095 of CM076573.1, forward strand.
TCAAGTGAAATCTTTGGTACTTTTAGGAGGTCAAGGGTTCAATCCTCTCTGGCCCCAAAATTTTGGAAACTAAAGTGTCAGTGGGTAAAATTTGAGCTGCCATGTGTCAGTTTCGGATTGGCTCATATTAACCAATCAAATCATGACACATCACTGAGCTCGATGACATTAACTTGGACAAATGGCGCATTCCTGAGATGACACATGTCCTGCTGACATCACACTGTTGATTGTACTGTTGATTGTTTGACTCTGACTGTTGAATGTGTGACTTTTACTTTTTCCATTTTTCCCTAATTTTCCCTGAAACTTTGACTTGCCACAACTTCCTCATACGAAGTTTGTTTCACGCGCCGTTTGCACCATTGAAAAGTTGTCGACAAGCACTTTAGCTTTCCAAAATGGATCCATACATTTTGAAAGAAAATATTAGCAGTTGTTTCCACTGTAATATTTTTCTTACATGCCATCAAAATACACATTTTGCAGAATCTATCAACCACAACATAAAAATAATCATGACATTTCCTTGACATAGGAAGGCCTCCTACAAAATCCATTGAGATGATCTCCCAAGGATGAGAAGGAATTGGAAGTGGTGTGTACAAACCAAGCTACCTATTGCTAGACTTACTTGTTGCACATAAAGAATGTCCTCTAATAAAACGAGAAACACTTTCATTCATGCGTGGCCAATAACAATACCTTTGCAGATGCGCTATTGTCTTGCCTACATCGATATGTCCTGCAATCAATGATGTGTGCGCCTCCCTTATGATATTGTTTCTTTCTCCTTGTGGTATACATAACTTTCCCAAGTGATACAACAAACCGTTATGCACATGATAATCTAACTCTTCACTTTGGTTTCCCTTACTCAAGTTCTCATACACATCTTGAAAATCACTATCATTTTTTTGATGGTTGAAAATGTCTCGCCAATAGTAAGGGGATCTCCCCGGTGCAGAATCCCAATTAGACTCTACACCGTTTGGTTTGGGGATCCCATCCGGTATGTAGGCCCGGTTGCCATTAAATTGTTGAATAGTTTTTTTTTTTTTATATAGAGAGGGGACTCGCTGAGATGGAGAATGCACTGATGTTGAATGAATACAAGTCAGTGATTGACGAATGCCCTGTGAAACATAATACCATGAATAGCAAAGCGGAATTTAAAGCATGAAACTTATGAAAAGCATTGTTAGCAAAAATTTACCAAGATCATACTTATTACAAGATTCACTTAACAAAATAGAAAAAGTTCACAATGGTTAAGTGATTCATTTATCAACTATGCACATCCCAATAAAGATTTAAAGCAAATATCGACAAAGTAGTTCATCAACATTTCTTTAAGTTAGAACATCATATATCATGCACGTGTTGCAAGGAAGCTCATAACACAAGGGAATACATGAATAGAAATGTGCACCAATATTTGAAAGAAGCATTCATTCATTCGAAAAGACCATATTCATAGCATAACCACACAGGAGACTTCCATCGGATTCAATAGTGAGATCCAATAACACTTATTATTATTCATTAAGAGGCATCCATTCAATAAAAAGCAATGTGTCTCCCTCCAAAGTCCACAACCCAAAAATTTCCTTTACAAAATCACTAGAAGATATACATATAGGTCGAGGTGACTCGTGGGTTTCCCATGACCTTTGGTCTTCCTAGACTGTTGGGATTACTTGCGACTTTGTGACCTTGCGACCTTGTGACCTTGCCACCTATGTGACTTTGCGACCTTTCAACCTATGTGACTTTGCGACCTTGCGACCTTGCGACCTATGTGTCTTTGCGACCTATGCGACTTTGCGACCTTGCTACCTATGCGACCTTGTGACCTTGCGACCTTGAGACCTATGTGACCTTGCGACCTTGCGACCTATGTGACTTTGCAACCTTGTGACTTATGCGACTTTGCGACATTGCGACCTATGTGACTTTTCGACCTATGCGACTTTGCGACCTTGCGACTTTGCGACCTTTGCGACTTTGCGACCTATGCAACTTTGCAACTTTGAAACTTTGCGAATTTGTGACCTTGCGACCTTTGTGACCTTGTGACCTTGCAACCTTGTGACCTATGTGACTTTGCAACCTTCTGACTTATGTGATTTTGCGACTTTTCAATCTTGTGATCTATGTGACTTTGCGACCTATGCGACTTTGCGACCTTGCGACCTATGCGGCCTTGCGACCTATGTGACTTTGTGACCTTGCAACCTTGCGACCTATGTGACTTTGCAACCTATGCGACTTTGCAACCTTGTGACCTTGCGACCTTGCAACCTATGCGACCGTACTACCTTGCAACCATGCGACCTTGCGACCCGTGTGACTTTGCAACCTTGTGACTTATGCGACTTTGCGACTTTGCGACCTATGTGACTTTGCAACCTATGTGACTTTGCAACCTTTGAGATTTTGCAACCTATGCAACTTTGCGACTTTGTGACTTTGCAACTTTGCGACCTTGCAACCTATGCGACTTTGCGACCTTGTGACCTTGTGACCTATCCGAATTTGTGATCTTGCTACCTACGCAACTTTGCGACCTTGCGACCTTGCGACCTATGTGACTTTGCAACCTTGCGAATTTGTGACCTATGTGACTTTGCAACCTTGCGAATTTGTGACCTATGTGACTTTGTGACCTTGCGACCTATGTGACTTTACGAATTTGTGACCTATGTGACTTTGAGACCTATGCAACTTTGCGACCTTGCGACCTTGCGACCTATGCGACCTTGCGACCTTGCGACCTATGTGACTTTGCAACCTTGTGACTTATGTGACTTTGCAACTTCACGACCTTGCGACCTATGTGACTTTGCGACTTTGCGACTTTGAGACCTTACGACCTATGCGACTTTGCAACCTTGCAATTTTATCCCTTTTGCATTCCTCTTTCGGTGATCTCTGGTTTTCATAGCAAGATGAATTTTTCCTGCATATCAGTCTTGTGCAAGTGACCAGGTGCCTTTGAGCTTAAAGTGAGGCTCTTGGGGATTCATGAGGATCCACCTCACTTTGAAAGTGTCCCTTTGCTTGTTGGGAAAACCTTGGCTCTTCGTGCAAACCAATAGCTTCCACATGGAAGGTTGGAACCTTCGCTTATAGAGTATTTTAATGGTGTCGTGCCAATGGACTCTTAATGAACTAGATACATTGTTTGATCTGTACTGATAGCACCTTTGACCAATTTCCTAAAAGGAATAATATGAGAATGAGTTATCTCTCGGTAATAATGAGAAAACAAGTTACTAGGAAAAATAACTCATTCGAGGAGTAACAACATTGAAATATCCAACCTAAGATATTGTAACTTATTTCAATTTCTTGTGCATCTCTAAGTTTGGAAACCAACTTAAAACTTATATACCCTAGCACAGTCGAGAGACAGCAAGACAAGTGGGTGAGGTGACAGGGCTGGGCAGAAATAGGTCATGGGGATATTAATGACTGAAGGCCGAGTCAAAAAATTAATGGGTTGAGCGAGTAGAGGGGGACTCTAAATTTTGAATATACCCAAAATTTTGGGTGGTGTTGTAGTGGCTACAACAAATGGCGAACCACTGGTAGAATCCAACATCTTTGTTAAAATCCTAACAATAATCTGAGTCTGGATAGTGATGTAAGGGAATATTGAACAGGTTCTGCGGGTACCCTTTGTATTACTTTGACCTTTACAGATATGCCCAATCCTTGTGCCTCAGCTAGGTCTTGTTAATCAGAAAATGTTAAAGTGGGAGTTCACGGATGCCAGTAATTTGATGATGATGTAGAGAGCAAGGCAATGGGCTTATTATATTCAAAATTTTAAAATAAATTTCCGGTGTTGCTCCGCTGCCAGTAGGCCTGGACAATACCCCGGCGGAGTCACTTCAAGAAATCACAAACGTTGCTCTACTGCCAGCGAGCCTGGTTAGTACCCCGATGAATTTGTTGCATTACCTCTCTGTGCAAGAAGCCTTTCTCAATCCTTTACCCTTATTTTTTTCATGTTCTTGTAGCACTTATTTTCATGTGCTTGTGGCACTTATTTTTGCATGGGCGGATGAGGGATCCCGACTTATTTTACAGGAAAGAGAGGTTGTTTCTTGTTTGATAGAAACTGAAAGGTATTCTGATTTGGGTTTTCCCTCATGCCAAGCATCCACATCCCATCTACCACCCACAGGCGAAACATGAAAAACAAATCATTAAGATATTTGAGACTATGCTGGGAACAAGGCTCAGGTGACGGTTATAGGTCATTCAAACTCGTTAGGGTTCCCCACAAGCAACTGGCTCGTATCTCCCTGGCTAATGAATTTAAACTCATAGGCATTATGTTGAGAACGTGACTTTGATGACCTGTTATGAGAGAAGATGCCTCTTGAGGTAACCACCACAACCTCATGCAAACAATGGAGTTAGGCTTTCAGAAATCAGGGCAAAACAAGTAATAAATATCATCAGGATTTCAATGCGTGCAAAGAGGTAAAAGAAATCCATCCGGCTTTAAACCCGTGCAAGGGAGAGTAAGAAGGCTAGTCTGGGCACCAAGGGTTTCAAGGCCCTGGGTTCAATGAGGGTGCATGTAGTGGTATGCAATGTACATAAAATTTCATAGCTATCTCAACAACCAGTGTAAATTATGTGAGGAAGAAAGCATACAACGCGATGCAACAGACAAGGATTATGACGCAATGCAATGCCATGTGCAAGAAAGATCAACTAGTTGTAGGTGGAAAAAAAAGGTGAAGCACGTGAAGTGGTTATCAGAACATTACACAGCAATAAGAAAACCAAAAGAGAAATGAGTGCAAAATAAATGGAAAATTATAATGCATAAAGCTACTGACCATAAGAGAAGACAATGAACATAATTTTAAACCATAAAGCAAAAATTTGGCATGTAAACCTAATTAACAACTTGAACTTGTTAGTCATCCGTATTTTTGCATGTTTTGATGACTAGATTCCTTGGCTGAGTTTTCTAGAAGCTAGTCTCAATCTGTCAATTTGTCATCCAGAAAACACGTCAAATAAATTTTTATCTTCCTACCCCTCCTTTTCAACCTATGATGAGAATAGTCTTTAGTTTCCCTACCTATCACAATTCGGCAAAGCCTCCCTGTCTATAACTGTCATAAGTTGGTCTCTCTACTATCAAAATCATTTTTTTTTTCATACAAACCACTGTCCAACATTTGACAAAGTGACTATCCCTCAATCCCTGATCATCTTGTCATAGGATAACCTACTCATGCCTAAGAAGCCATTCAAGAGCTGTGAAAAAGTTTGTAGATCTAGGTGGTGATTTTTTAGGGAAAACTCCTTGGAAAGACTGTTTTAAGCCAAAAACCCTGTTTGTCATCATCATGTCAACCATCATTTTCTTCTCACCCAAAAAAAAATACCTTGGTCTATCCTTAGGTCACACACCACTAAATCTTGCTTTGTCTCTTTTACGCAGAGCTCACAAGTGTTCAAATCAGGAAAAGAGAAAGAGTTTCCTTGTCTAAAGAAAGATGATCAAGCTAACTTTCAAGCATTATCATCATGTTATATTAGCAAAGGTTTTGAGTGATCAAAGTCATTTCATGCATCTCTGCAGGGGTGCTAGGATAAATGGCACAAATTAGTTTTGGGCAACGAAACATTTCAAGGAAAAAATCCAATTAAAAAGAACAGTTCACTATTTTAAGGACTAAGGGAAATATAGAGTTTAGAGAGAAGAGCACACACAGAATTCATCCCTGTAAGTCAAAACACCAAGAATGTCAAAAAACCTCCATCAGGGCAAAAAGAGTACAAAAGTTAGAAAAATACTGCCTCCAGTGCTTCAGGCCAATTACAATGGAATTTGTTCCCAAAATTATAGGCTAGCTCTCAAAATTAGTCTCATAAAACCAAGAGTGACAGTCTTTTGGCGAAAGGCTTCTAGCAGACTAGGCATCAGAATAAAAAGTGTAAAAGGAACAACTGCCTTTTTATCCTACTTTAGCCTAGCCTCTAAAAAAAATTCAAGGGCAAATTCATCATCAAAAGAGCTAAAGGCCAATACCAAGAAAATTATGTTTCCAAGACAGGCAGAGTAGACATTTATCAGTTGGAAATGCATTACCTGCTCATGTTTTTCACAGTAAGATTCTATAAAAAGGCTTGTCTCAAAGCAAAGTGGACTAAAGGTAAGTTAAGGTTAAGTATTAAGGCCTCCTTCATTAATAAGCAGATGGCACTCAGTTGGTTTAAAGGTTTTCTGTAAAGGAAAAGAACACAGTGCCTTCAATAAACCTAAGTAGTTGCATCTTGCATTACCTCCTCCTAAGGATAAACAGAGAACATTCATCATGAATCTAATCACATTTTTTGGTCTAAAGTTTCAAAGTGATATGGTGAAATAAAGGCATAGGTTACAGATAAGATGTCACATAGTAAAAAGGACAATTTTTTTGAAGATATTCAAGAGTGACAAGTGGAAAAGATCACATTTTGCCCCTAATGGTCTATTCAAAGCAACAGAGAAAACACATATGAAAAGACCTCCTTCACATCATAAACAGAGGATTTACATAATGGTGTTGAGAGGCTGTAGTAGTGGTGTTTATATAAGCCTTTTTCAGATGATAAGGACAAGGTCACAATTTTGAGCAAAACTTTCTTGACAGACAGAGCTTGGATGCATAAAAGTTGAAACCTAAAAGTATCAAAAAAAAAAAAAGCCCAGAAAGTGTTTTGAAAGGACCTCCTTCACTAATGAGCAGAGATAAACACATCATAGTTTGGAGAAGGGTAGCTTAAAGGATATAAATTAGTTGGTGAAAGGTAGCCTCTTTCTTCAAACATTAACACAACCATCATAAGGGTTTTTCTTCCAAAAGGAAAAGGGGTGCCCACCTTGTTTTTCCAAAAGCACAAAGGAAAAAATAAAAATTCATGAAAGGGAGGGAAAAAACATTCAAAAGTGTTTTAAAAAGAGCTATAAAAGCTCTCAAAGTGAACGTTTTACATGCCATTGTGCAACTGACAGAGGAGAGAGTGGTTTTTTGAACCCTGGGCAAGTTAGTTCACAAATTTTTAAGATGCGACGCGCCTGTAGCATCTCTCCAAAGACTTTTGCACATGACGCGACGTGCCTGTAAGATAGCACAACGCGCATGTGTTCTTCGAGCAACCTACCCCGCCTGGCGTTCAAAAGGTGCCCAGCGCCCGACCCGACAGCACCCACAGCGGCGTGCAGGTGATATGCGCCTTGCACAAGAGCTTAGCACCTCTCAAGAGGCCTCCAATTCACCACAAATCAGATTTTTTGCACAGGGAATTCATCTCCAAAAGAAGCCAACACATTTTCAAGAGGTATTTCTTATTTTCCTCACCTAAGTCTTTGATTTTGAGAGGTGTTAGAATCAATTTTATTAATAAAAAGACACAGTCTAATTGAAGGGGAAAACACAGTTTGTTCTCAAAACTAACATGTTTACTAAGAGACAATAAGACAATGATTGAGGAAAAGTACCTAGCGTTAGTTTATAGAGCTTTTTTGGTGTAAGAGGTTAAAAGAAAAAACTCAGTGATTTCAAAGAAGAAAAAGCACAGTTCTTAAGAAGGAAACTTATTTTCATTAGAAAGAACTTGTTTGCTACTTAAGAAAGAAATACAGTGTTGAAAGAAGAGTTCTATTTTTTAGTTCATTTGAAAAACTTGTTTTGATAAGACAAGTAAAGGAAATCTGAGAAAAACATGCCTCCAAGGAAGGTCAGCAAGGGTGGTTTTCACAAAAGGTTTGAGCCTACTACAACTAAAGAGTTAAATGATTCCCCTTCAGTCGTTTTCAACTTTCATGAGGTAGGGTGTCTTGAGTTTTTCCAAGAAGTATAGGAGGTCACCAATCACCCTCCCTTAACATAGCTATTCGCCCTGAGGCTGCAAGGAAAACATGTTCACCTAGTAGGCCTTGATTTTTTTCTCACTCCTAGGTCAGTGTCACGCCTAGGTCAGTGTCAAGGGCCACCAAAATTCCCTATCTTAGTGAGAAATGGTTCAGACAAGCCTATTTGGACCTAGACCACTACAAGCCTTTCTTGAAACCAGCTTACCAAAATGAATGCAAGGCTATTTTCCCATTTTCTCATCTATTGAACTGTTATGCGCCCCTTATGAAAACCATCATGAGATATTTCACATGTGAGGGGAGATATTCTCAAGTTTATTCCTGCCATATCAGACTTCTAATGTATTTCACTCAGACTCAGCTGTTGAATCTCCATTTCTTCCTCTGCAAAATCATAGAGAAGATGTCCTCCCTTGTCTAAAAGAGACCTCCTGCTAAGTAAGAGGCTAGTCTTTTCCATCATTCTCTCATCAAAATCATCACCCTTCACCAGCTTGAAAAGAAAGGAGTTTCTTGGGAGACTTTAATTTATCATCTGGATTTTACTACTGCCTCTTCATCTCATGGCCCATCTCATATGTCCTCCTCACCCTCCACTCACTATGTCTCCCCTTCACCTAGTCAATCTACCCCTGAAAAGAAAACATCACCCATGATTGATAGTGAAAAAGAGCAGTCTTATGAAAGCATGCATGAAGTTAGTGATGATGAGGAACATGGTGATACTCAGCAAAGTATTGAGCATGAACCAAGTGACAAACTACAGAACAGTGACCATGATTATACTAGTGATGGTGAAGAAAGCTCACCAAAGGATGAGGAATTAAGTGGCACTCAAAAACGTAGTGAGGATGAAGAAAAAAGCATCCCTAAGCAGAGCAGTGAAAATGAGCATGGGGAAAACCCACCCAAAGCTAGTGATGATGAAAAACAAACTGAAGAGCAACAGGTTAGTGATGATGAGGAACAAAGGGAAGAGGTTCAAAGCAGTGATGAGAAATAGAGTGACAGTCAACATGAAAGCAACAAAGAGGCAGTAAGCATAGTGACAATCCTCAAGCAAGCAGTAATGATGAGGAACACAACAGTCCTCAACAATGTCATGAAACCAATCAAAGGGACAGTGAAAAAAGTGCCTCCCAGCAAAGTAGTGACAATGATGGCAGCCCACACACAAAATCTAAGGAAAACAGTGAAGACAATGGTAGCATGCAAAATGAAAATTAAGACAATCATGATGGAAGTAGCTCATGTGAAATAATTTAAAACAGTGAGCATGGTAAGCGTAGCACATAAGAAGAAGTTCAATACAGTGATGGTAAGGTTGGCAGCCCTAAAAAAGCTCAAGACAATGATAGTAAGGTTGGAAGCCCTAACCAAACTCAAAACAGTGAGGAAGGTGAAAAAGGTAGTCCTAAAGACAGTCATGATAAAATCAGAGGCAGTGAACATGATAGCCCTCAAGAGGAAAAGCACCATAATAGTAATGAAAACAGTGAACATTGCAGCAAATTAGGTGATGAAGGAGAAAGCAGTGTAAAAGATCAAGTTGAACAAATTCTAGTGATGAAACCTCATCTCTCTCCTCCTCAACATAGCCAAGAACATGTGCTTGCTGCCTCTCCTAGGAAAAGGGCCATGATTCATTCCTCAAAAACACCAAAGGCTAAAAACACCAGATCTGCAAAGAAGAAAATCACTCCAGCAGTGACTAGTAATGTCACTAGGGCACTAAGGAGTAGAGGCAAATTGCCTAAGAAGAGTATTGTTGAATTTTCGAAGAGATAAAGAGAAAATAAGTCTATCCAAAGTAAGGGAAAAGAAAAAGTTGAATAGCAGGAGAGTAGCCATGAACAAGAAAGAGAGTTTGACATCATACAAATAGAGAGTGATGCTGGAGATGATGAAGCCAGAATTTTTGAGTCACTTTTGAAAAATAGAGAAGCCCAAATCCAAGACTTAGAAACTGATCTAAAAAGGTCAAAGGACCTCATACACTTTCTACAAATGCAAAATAGGCAGATGAGTGGGCTAATGGCAATCTATGAGGCCCGGGCATTTAAACACCAAAGGGAAGCATACAAAGCACAAGTCAAGCTTGAAGAGTATATGGGAAAATTTGATGATATTGAGGAAGAAGAGCAGCTAGTAAGAAAAATACCTAGGACTATGGGTCTTAGGAAAGCTTTGGAGAAATAGAGGGAAGAAGAAGCAGCCCTTGCTTGATCATATCCTCTCACACAATTGCTTGCCCAAGAGATAGAAAATGATAAATAATCTTGGTTTGAAAGATCCAACAAGAATTTGGAGGAAAAATTAGACAAGGAAAACAAATACTTGGGTTTGCAAAGGAATATGACCTGACATTACAAGAAATTGAATCAATTTGCTCGAAGAAAACTCAAAATTGCTCAAGAAAGGCTCAAAACTGCCCAAGGGAGGCGCCCAGTGAAAAAAGGGGAAAAATACATATCTAGGCTTGAAATATTGGCTTCATATTCCTTGCATGCTTCTAGGAACCCATAAGGGGTTTTCTCACCAAAATTGAGCAAATTTTGACATGATGTTGTTTTTTGTGTTTTTTGGCCCTAATTGCACATTTTTCTAGGCGCTGCCATGTTTGCTAGGAGAATCCTCAGCTCATGAAAGTCATTTTTTTGTATGTATTAAATTTAGGGGCATCTACTCACAAATTTTCAGATCAAAATAAGGTGTTTTGGTCCCCCAAAGAGTAAAAAGTCAATCAAAATTCACCTTTCTGCCTCACATAGCAGCAGATGAGACCCTCCTAGGTTTTTTCACTCATTCCACTTTTTGATAGACTTCCAGGGATCCTTTTGTGAAAAATAAGGTACTTCCAGAAACTAGACATCTAGGGCTTTCCATCGAGCTATCACGAGCCTTGTTTCGACATCGGGAAGTCCCTCCAAAGTTATCTACAAAACAAGATTTTTCTGGCGCTACGCTCCTGTAGCATTTTGGCTGAAAAGGCAGTTTTCTGAAGATGGCCATCCAAATGCGCGTTAAACTATTTTTAGCCCTATGTAAGAGATTAAAAGTTAATTTTCTTTCTATTTTTAGCTTAAATAGATATTTTTGAAGATATTTTGTGCCTTGGGCTTTGCAAAGCCTCAAGGACAAAATCAGATATTTGTATTAGGCTAATGGCCTTCTAGTTGCTCTAGGAGGGTTTCTTCCTTTTTGGCCTATATAATCCAAGAGGATTCATTGTAACCAGAGGCTAAAATTGATGTTATAGCGCAATACATAGAATTATGAGCTTTGAAGAAATACTTGTCTTATGAAGTGGATGATCTCTTGCTTGACTTTGATGGTGGAGGAGGATTGTATGTAGGATTCCATGGCTTGGTGAATGGTATTGTGTTCCTTATCTGTTATGTTTTCTTAGTTTATCATACATGTTTTCATGCTTCTTTCTTGCTATATTTTAGTAAAGAATAAGTTTGAGATATGCCCATGGAGGCATCTCAAGTTTCCTGATTCATTACAGCTTCTATGTTTTCATCTTTCTTGGTTATGTCAAAGAATTCTTAATTTCTCTTTGATACCCTAAGAACTTGTTATCAATTTCATTAATGGTTATTATGTATGCTGTCTAGTATGATTCATGGTACGCCCTGCTTACTCCTAGCTAATCAAAACTCCATTTCTGAAATCTCTCTCTGAATTATTGGTTGTCTTAGTTAAGCCAAAGAGGTCTTGTTTCGATCTTGCCCTTTGTCCATGCTATGCAGTCTTATTTCAAAGTTCCCGATAGCTCAAGATATGATATTTAGGAGTTCCCTCTTCATAGATTGAGTTTATTTTTTGTCTTATTTGTTTTCCCAAAAATTCTGAAGGTGGTTTTCCCAAATTTATAGGGTCTTATACTTCTATGCATCACGTGATTGTTTATTTTCTGCATCTATCAGTTTGAGTTTCATTTATAGTGATTAATGGTTAGCCCTACCACATGAATTTTTGTTGTTTAACTATTTGTGCTTAAAATATCTTTTATCTTCACCCAAAGAATCCATTTACCTCGACCAAATCGGCCCTGCAATAATACCTTATCCATCATTGAGATAGTCTTGACCTTTTTGACCCCATAGCCCAGTTGATCTGACAAACTTTTATCTATTTATCCTTTGATCAATTCCCCTAAAAAACCAAAAACAAACTAATAACATACTTAAAAACTAGCCTAAAATCAAATATACAAAAAGAAAACAAGTTTACATCCTTTGCATAATAGAGAGAGCCCTCTCTAAGTCCAGCAAGGCTAGGTCCTAGGGCTCCAAAGCTTGGTCTGATGTTACCCTGTCATTTGGCTTGCCAATCTGCCAAATCACTAGACCATAGCATAATGACGATCATGGTGGGACTCTGAGTAATAAACAAACTTAGACTTCCCTAAACATTTCAGCATCCCTTAAGAAGACTATCTTGTCGATTTATCCCACTGCTCACTAACAAAATGGCAATCACGGTGGGACCTTTCTGAGTTAGTGACAATCTAAGTACACCTTAGGACTATAGAAATCCCTTATCTTCAATAATATCTAGTGAATCAGCCACCTCATCGCCACCCTAACATAATGGTGATCACGGTGGGACCTACTGAGTGCATAACAGTCTAGCAAACTCTTGTAGACTCTTTAGTCCTTCAAAATTAAAATCAGACAAGCAGCCTATAAAATTAATTAGAGTAAACTCTTATTGTTTCACCATCTTAGCAAAATGATGATTCAGTTATAGGACACTCTTACAAATCTTAGGGCTACACATAGGAACTCAGAAAACCACAAAAACATCCCTAGATTGGCCTTTCTCAGTTATTGGTGGTGGACCATAAATACATAGCTCTAAAAGCAAAAAAACATCCACCTGGCGACTCCACTAGCCTCGAGTAGGCCTAATACTCCACTAAAAACCAAAAAATTCATAAATCATACTATCCTGTTGACTTACCTTTCCAAAAACAAAAAGATCGTGATGCAACCTCTGAAATCAGTGACAAACTAAGTACAACTTAGGGATTTAGAAATCTTCATCTAAATATAAGAAATCAACAGAATAGCCTAAAAGAATAGAACTATAGCTTTCTCAATAATCTAGAAAACTGTTGAACTGAGTTTTAAGTCATTCTTACAAGTTTTCACATAAAAGTTTTCTAGAAAAGAATTTTCCTTAGAAAACATCTTGGTCAGTATTGGTGGTAGACCATAAACCTCAAAAACATCCACCTGGCGACTCCACTAGTCATCATTTAGTTTTTACTTTAATAACATTCACGAAACCCCTAGAGAGGACAACCAACCAAAAAACAATCACAACTATCACCCTCTCTAAGATTTGACTTTGAAATCTGGCTTCACAAAGAATTAATACCAGATCTCACCCGGACCTGAATCCCCCTATCATAGTTGACAACCCATAAAATATTTTGTGGAAAACTTCTGAAAATAGTAACTTAGCTACCGATAGGACCATCCACAAAGCAAGCTCTCTACCTGAACATCTTACATCCTTGCAAGATTCCCAGTTTGACTTGAGTTCAGAAAAAGCCCTTTTTAGAAGCAAGTTGAAAAGTAAAATCAACCTTGATGATCTTGAGCCCTTAGATTTGCAACAGAGTCCTAGCAAAGAAGCCTCACCCACTACACCTCCTGATTTTCAACTTATCCACCACTTCGGCTCTTATTACCCCAAATCTACTCAGAATTAGTCCACAATTCCAAGTACCTCCGCCATACCCATTCAGACCACCACTGTTCAAATCACCTCATCCCATACTAAAAATCCTCATACTGTAAATTTACCATCAGCTCCCATCATGGCAGCTTGGTATGCGCCCTTAGTGCTACCACTGCCTTTGGTACCTTTGCAGAATGATTACCAATCCCGAATCCCACACTTCACCGGAGCTGAGGCTATTACTGCTCAACAGAATGTATATAGAATCAGTGATGCTTTTGACTATATGGAATTAGAATATGAAACCATAAAGATGAGAATGTTCACCCAAAACCTAAGCAGAGAACCCAAGAAATGGTTTAAAAAATTAGCTCCTAACAGTATACATGATCTCCCAACTCTTTATCAAACTTTCATAAACAGGTGGAAAATCATAAAAAACCCCATTCAAATCCTTTTCGAATATAACAATCTTAAAAGGAATATGGGGGAAAGTGTTCAGGACTATTGCACTAGGTTCAACAGTATTTACAACGCCCTCCTGCCTCACATGAAACCTCCACTTGGCTCATCATTAGCAAAATTTCCCAAAGTTTTCAATCCATATATGACATACCAACTAAGAGAAAGAGACCCCGCAACTTTAGAAGAAATGCAAAAAATAACTGTTAGTGCCGAAGCCAACCTAGCTGAGAAGAGAGCTAGGATAAGGTAAGAAAATAAAGTCACATACCGAGATGAGGTCATGCCTTCAATTTCCTCCTCAGATCCCAGAATATACAACCTGGTTAAAACCATGGAGAGAATGTGGGAAATAATGAATCTAAATGAAAAAGCACCTCTTAAGGACAAGCAGCCAAATCCTCAAAATAGAAACCGGAACCAAAAATTTAGAAGAGACCCGCCTCAAAACAAACCAAGGGAAAATGACCAACATATCAGGCCACCTTTCCATGAAAACTATGTTGATGAGGTAGAAAAATATATTGAACCACTTGATGAAAATCACTTAAATTTGATAGGTTCTGATAGGGAGGGTGAGGTTTCCTCATAGAAGACGAACAAGTTTTCTTCTCCTCAAACCAAAATGAAACAAATTATGAGGATCTCAAAGATCCTGAAATAGGATTACAAAATTTCATAATGGAAGTTCATAGGCAATATGATCCTAGGAGTAAGAAAAAACAAGACAACTCTAAGAAAGGTAGCTCAAACACTGTTGTTACAAAGGCCCCTGATACCATTCTTAAAATAACAACAGATAGTAACAAAATCATGGCTAAGAGAACTGACCAAAACAAAGACAAAACTAGCTAGGCAAGCCTCGATCCTAACTGTCCTAGTACTTCTACTAAGATCCCTGAAACAACTGTATTGAACAAAACCCAAAATCAAAATCAGCAAATTAAGAATATAGAAAAAGTCATGGTTGAGAAAACTGAAGCAAATATATATAAACTGCAAGTGCCTTTTAGTTTTGAAGGGGAAATCGCCAAAATTAAGATCACCATGCCTCTCACTGAACTTATTGCCCAAAGATCATACAAATCTCAAGTCCTGAAGGTCCTAAACATAGGAAATGATGCAGATACTTTACACCTAGCTGATGATGCCCCTGAGGTGTTGTTTGGACCAAAAATAGAAGGAAAATATCAAGAGAGAACCACGCTTCCTTTTTACATTAGTCTGAATATACATGACCAAATCCTACATAATGCCATGCTAGATTCCTGGGCCTCTCACAATCTCATGCCAAAGGTAGTAATGGAAAGATTAGGCCTAGAAATAACAAAACCTTATAAAGACTTATATTCGTTTGATTCAAGCAGAGTCAAATGTCTAGGCCTGATAAAATATATTTGTGTAAGTTTGGCACAAATATCTATGAAGCACCTGGTCATGGACATAGTGGTAGCATACATTCCTCCCAAGTACAAAATGCTCTTATCCAGATGTTGGAGGGCCAAACTTCTAGGAAATATTCAATTAGATATGTCTTATGCCAACATTCCTGTGTTTAACCAAACAAGAATACTGTATCGGAAATCACACATGAAATATATGGTTAGCAACCAAGAAAGGCCAGATAACATCCCTATGTATTCCATACATTCAGACCTAAATTCCTTCATTTTACATATTGATGAAGACATTGATAAACAAGTAGGAGAAATTGAAACATATCTAGGCACACCGCATCAGACACACCAGATTCTCTATGATGAGCTAGATACTCAAAGCTATCATGACCATGAACATCTTTGTCTTGAAGAGTGGGAATTTGATTTTCTAGAAATAGAGATAAATCAAAAAACAGAAAAAATTCTACACCCTCAAGCAAGTTTCTCAAACCAAGGACAAACATCAAAAGTACAACCATAAACTTAAAAAAAAAAAAAAATCACTAAAGGACTTACATAATACAAACCTCTTTCGAAATCAGGAGAAGGGGAGCCTTATGTTCTTGCCATACTTAAATACTTCACCATCCCAAGACTTTACATCTCCAAGTAAAACTTTAATTTTTGCAACTACTTTTATGAATCCAGGGAAAATGCCTGATAAATTTAATGAAGGGAATATGATAACAGCAGTCCTAAAAAACCTGAGCTAATTGAACTAACTGAAGTTCTGTCATTTCACCAAAGATTAAGAGCTGCTAGAATATGAAAAATTATTCAAGATACTAATACATTTCGGGAAATAGTTTGAAACACTATGACACTGGCATCATTTCAATAAGTAACCCTTACAAAAAGAAATGCAAAAATCTCGATCAAACATTAACAATTAAAGACAAAACAAATGGACATATGATATGTGTAGATTTCAGGAACACAGATAAACCTCCCCAGAACAACACTTATATCCTTCCTAAAACGTATTATACCATACAAAAACTAGGAGTTTCTAATCATATGTCTTTGCAAGGTTATGTTTCAGGATATTGTCAGTTAATTCCTCTTCAAAGCAAACAGCTTAAAGATTTTTTCAAATACACTGGAAGCAGTTCCAAATTCAAACCTAGGGTTGCAAAACTACAAGACACCAAAGAAATGTTCCTGTAGGCTAGTTTCCAGTACTGAATTTCTTCACTATGATGTGCCTTGACGATGTCATCATCTGTTTTAAAAATGACAAAGAGTATCTGTATTACCTAAAGAATATGTACAACAAAGGCAGGAGCAGAAATCAAAAGTATAGAGAAAAACAACAAACAGATACAAAATTTTTCAGAGACTCTTGCAAGAACCCTTATGTTGTGCTTGAAAGGGAAAATTTTCCAAACTTTTCTTTTCAAGAGCTGACCAGACCAAGAGAATCAGGAGATCCTTTTGAGGAAAAAATGCTCAAGTTTCACCATTTTCAAGATTTCTAGTTTCAAAAACATTTTCACTCATTGTACATATCACTATTTAAAGAAATACATCAAAAACATAAAATACAAAAACAGTAGAAAATTTGAAAAGAAGGAAGTTTTAAAAATAGCAGAAAAGACCCATGTTCAAAAAATAGTCATACTGAAAGTGCGCAAGTCTAAATGCCACTAGTAGTGCTCAAAGGATGTCTTGTTCAGTTTTCTAGCCTAATCATAACTGAACATGTTTTAAATTGATTGCTGATAAGTTAGTAAAAGAAGTGATAGTCAAAGTTGTGTAAGCTTGACTTATCAATTAAAGTAGATTAGGAAAAGATACTAGTTCCACACACTCAAAAACAAAACCAAAGAGGAAAATAGGGATGAAAAAAAACTATGTATCCTAGCCTTGATTTTTCTAAATCTCATTTTGTGCAAAAATAATATATGTGTGCAGCTTGTCTTTTATGCCACAAACACATGAAAAATAAGACCATCTAATCCTGATTTGGTCATTTTTCAATTTCATGTTTTAGTTTAGTGAATGAAATCTTGTCAAACAGCTTAATCTTGACAGTCGATCTAGCATAGGTAGAGAATCAAAGGAGTTCATCAGTTTAATTTGAACTCCTGGAGGATATAAGTGTAGAATTAGATAGTTTTTCTTTTTTATATCATGTCAAAGGGTTTTCCAGTCCAAGTGCACCCAAAGAAGAAAAAAATGCTAGGAAATATAGCTGGGTAGGTAGAGATGAGGTTGTCGCTAATCATGCTGTAAATTTTCAGAAATAGCATCAAAAAATAGAGAAATTTGCACCAATGGATAGGGCACTGGTCTTCACAAGCCAGAGATCTACAATTCTGGACACCTCCTGAAAAGGAGCTGCCCTCCCCAAATGGAGCCGCTATTATTCATCAATAATTTTGCATGTTTTGATGACTAGATCCCTTGGCTAAGTTTTCTAGAACCTAATCTCAATCTGTCAATTTTTCATCCAAAAAACACCTCAAACAAATTTTTGTCTTCCTACCCCTCCTTTTCAGCCTATGATGAGAATCGCCTTCAGTTCCCCTACCTATCACAATTCAGAAAAGCCTCCCTATCTATAGCTATCAGAAGTTGGCCTCTCTACCATCAAAATCCCTTGTTTTTCATACAAACTACTGTCCAACATTTGACAAAGTGACTATCCCTCAGTCCCTGATCATCTTTTCATGGGATAACCTACTCATGCCTAAGAATCCATTCAAGAGCTGTGACAAAGTCTATAGGTCTAGGTGGTGGTGTTTAGGGGAAAACTTTTTGGCAAGACTGTTTTAAGCCAAAAACCCTGTTTTTCATCAACATGCCAGCCATCATTTTCTTCTCACCCAACAAGAAAAACCCTGGTCTATCCTTAGGTCACATACCACTAAATCTTGCTTTGTCTCTTTTAAGTAGAGCTCACAAGTGTTCAAATAAGGAAAAGAGAGAGAGTTTCCCTGTCTGAAGAAATATGATCAAGAGAACTTTCAAGCATTATCGTAGTGTTATATCAGCAAAGGCTTTCAGTGATCAAAGTCATTTCGTGTATCTCTGCAAGGCTGCTAGGATAAATGGCACAAATAATTTTTGGGCAAGGGAACATTTCAAGGAATAGCTCCAAGTAAAAAAACAGTTGACTATTTTAAGGACTAAGGGAAATACATAGTTTAGAGAGAAGAGCACACACAAAATTCATCCCTGTAAGCCAAAACACCAAGAATGTCAAAAAACCTCCATTAGGGCAAAAAGAGTACAAAATTTAGCAAAATACTTCCTTCAGTTCTTCAGGCCAATTACAATGGAATTTGTTCCCAAAATTATGGGCCAGCTCTCAAAATCAGTCTCATAAAACCAAGAGTGACAGTATTTTGGCGAAAGGCTTCTAGCCGACTAGGCATCAAAATGAAAAGTGTAAAAGGAACAACTGCCTTTTTATCGTAATTTAGCCTAGCCTCTAAAAAACATTCAAGGACAACTTTATCATCAAAAGAGCTAAAGGCCAATACCAAGAAAATGTTATTTCCAATACAGACACAGTAGACATTTATCAGTTGGAAATGCATTACCTGCTTTTCACAGTAATATTCTATAAAAAGGTATGTATCAAAGCAAAGTGGACTAAAGATAAGTTAAGGTTAAGTATTAAAGCCTCCTTCATTAATAAGCAGATGGCACTCAGTTGGTTTAAATGTTTTCTGTAAAGGAAAAGAACACAGTGGCTTTAATAAACCTAGGTAGTTGCATCTTGCATTATCTCGTCCTAAGGATAAACAGAGAACATTCATCATGAATCTAATCACATTTTTTGGTCTAAAGTTTTAAAGTGACATGGTGAAATAAAGGCATAGGTTACAGATAAGATGTCACATAGCAAAAAGGACAGTTTTTTTGAAGATATTCAATAGTGACAAATGGAAAAGATCACATTTTCCCCCTAATGGTCTATTCAAAGCAACAGAGAAAACACATATGAAAAGATCTCCTTCGCATCATAAAAAGAGGATTTACATAATGGTGTTGAGAGGCTGCAGTAGTGGTGTTTATATCAGCCTTTTTCAGATGATAAAGACAAGGTCACAATTTTGAGCAAAACTTTCTTGATAGACAGAGCTTGGATGCATAAAAGTTGAAACCTAAAAGTATTAAAAAAAAATGCCGAGAAAGAGTTTTGAAAGGACCTCCTTCACTAATGAGCAGAGATAAACACATCATGGTTTGGAGAAGGGAAGATTAAAGGATATAAAGCAGTTGGTGAAAGGTAGCCTCTTTCTTCAAACATTAACACAACCATCATAAGGGTTTTTCTTCCAAAAGGAAAAGGGGTGCCCACCTTGTTTTTCCAAAAGCACAAAGGAAAAAATAAAAAGTCATAAAAGGGAGGGAAAAAACATTCAAAAGCATTTTAAAAAGAGCTATAAAAGCTCTGAAAGTGAACATTTTACATTCTATTATGCAACCGACAGAGGAGAGAGTGGCTTTTCGAACCCTGGGAAAGTTAGTTCACAATTGTTTTAAGACGCGACGCGCCTGTAGCATCTTCAAAGAATTTTGCCCATGACACGACGCGCCTATAAGATAGCGTGATGCGCCTATGTTCTTCGACCAACCTGCCCCGCCTGACATTCAGAAGGCACCGAGCGGCCGACCTAACAGCACCTAGAGTGGCGTGCAGGTGCTATGCACCTGTGCACAAGAGTGTAACACCTCTGAAGAGGCCTCCAATTCACCACAAATCAGATTTTTTGCATAGGGAATTCATCTCCAAAAGAAGCCAACATGTTTTCAAGAGGTATTTCTTGTTTTCCTCGCCTAAGTCTTTGATTTTGAAAGCTGTTAGAATCAATTTTATTAAGAAAAAGACACAGTCTAATTGAAGGGGAAAGACAGTTTGTTCTCAAAATTGTCATGTTTACTAAGAGGAAAAAAGACAGTGATTGAGGAAAAGCACCTATTGTCAGTTTATAGAGCTTGTTTGGTGTAAGAGGTTAAAAGACAAAACTCAGTGATTTCAAAGAAGAAAAAGCACAGTTCTTAAGAAGGAAACTTATTTTCATTAAAAAGAACTTGTTTGCTAGTTAAGAAAGAAATACAGTGCTGAAATAAGAGTTCTATTTTTTAGTTCATTTGAAAAACTTGTTTTGATATGACAAGTAAAGGAAATCTAAGCAAAACATACCTCCAAGGAAGGTCAGCAAGGGTGGTTTTCACAAAAGGTTTGAGCCTACTACAACTAAAGAGTTAAATGATTCCCCTTCAATCCTTTTCAACTTTCATGAGGTAGGGTGCCTTGATTTTTGCCAAAAAGTCCAGGAGGTCACCAATAACTCCCTTAACACAGTTGTTCGCCCTGAGGTTGCAAGGAAAACATGTTCACCTAGAAGGCCTTTATTTTGTTCTCACTCCTAGGTCAGTGTCAAGGGCCACCAAAATTCCCTATCTTGGTGAGAAATGGTTCAAACAAGCGTATTTGGACCTAGACCACTATAAGCCTTTCTTGAAACCAGCTTACCAAAATGAATGCAAGGCTATTTTACCCTTTTCTCATCTATTGAACAGTTATCCACCCCTTATGAAAACCATCATGAGATATTTCACATGTGAGGGGAGATATTCTCGAGTTTATTCCTACCATATCAGACTTCTGATGCATTTCACTCGGACTTAGCTGCTGAATCTCCCTTTCTCCCTCTGTAAAAGCATAGAGAAGATGTCCTCCCTTGTCCAAAAGAGACCTCCTGCTCAGAAAAAGGCTAGTATTTTCCATCATCCTCTCATCAAAATCATCATCTTTCACCAGCTTGAAAAGAAAGGATTTTCTTGGGAGAATTTAATTTCTCATTCGGATTTTACTACTGCCTCTTCATCTTATGGCCCATCTCATATGTCCTCCTCACCCTCCACTCACTATGTCTCCCCTTCACCTAGTCAATATACCCCTCGAAAGAAAACATCACCCATGATTGATAGTGAAAAAGAGAAGTCTTATGAAAGCATGCATGAAGTTAGTGATGATGAGGAACATGGTGATACTCAGCAAAGTAGTGAGCCTGAACCAAGTGACAAACTACAGAACAGTGACCATGAGTATACTAGTGATGGTGAAGAAATCTCACCAAAGGATAAGGAAGTTAGTGGCACTCAAAAAAGTTGTGAGGATGAAGAACAAAGCAGCCCTAAGCAGAGCAGTGAAAATGAGCATGGGGACAACCCACCCACAACTAGTGATGATGAAAAGCAAACTAAAGAAAAACAGGGTAGTGATGATGAGGAACAAAGGGAAGAGGTTCAAAGAAGTGATGAGAAACAGAGTGACAGGCAGCATGAAAGCAATCAAAGAGGCAGTAAGCATAGTGACAATCCTCAAGCAAGTAGTAATGATGAGGAACACAACAATCCTCAAAAAAGTCATGAAACCAATCAAAGGGCCAGTGAAAAAAGTGCCTCCCAGCAAAGTAGTGACCATGATGGTAGCCCACACATAGATTCTAAGGAAAACAGTGAAGACAATGGCAGCATGCAAAATGAAAATGAAGACAGTCATGATGGAAGTAGCTCATGTGAAATAATTGAAAACAGTGAGCATGGTAAGGGTAGCACACAAGAAGAAGTTCAATACAGTGATGGTAAGGTTGGTAGCCCTAAACAAACTCAATACAATGATAGTAAGGTTGGCAGCCCTAAACAAACTCAAAACAGTGAGGAAGGTGAAAAAGGCAGTCCTAAAGACAGTCATGATAAAAGAAGAGGCAATGAACATGATATCCCTCAAGAGGAAAAACACCATATCAATAATGAAAACAGTGAACAGTGCAGCAAATTAGGTGATGAAGGAGGAATCAGTGTAAAAGATCAAGTTGAAAAAATGCTAGTGATGAAACCTCATCTCTCTGCTCCTCAACATAGCCAAGAACATGTGCTTGTTGCCTTTTCTGGGCAAGGGGCTATGATTCATTCCTCAAAAACACCAAAGGCTAAAAACACCAGATTTGCAAAGAAGAAAATCACTCCAGCAGTGACTAGTAATGTCACTAGGGTGCTAAGGAGTAGAGGCAAACTGCCTAAGAAGAGTATCATTGAATTGCTAAAGATATCGAGAGCAAAGAAGTCTATCCAAAGTAAGGGCAAAGAAAAAGCTGAACAACAGGAGAGTAGCCATGAACAAGAAAGAGAGTTTGACATCATACAAATAGAAAGTGATGCTGGAGATGATGAAGCCAAAATCCTTGAGTCACTTTTGCAAAATAGAGAAGCCCAAATCCAGGACTTAGAAATTGATCTAGAAAGGTCAAAGGACCTCATACACTTTCTACAAATGAAAAATAGGCAGATGAGTGGGCTAATTGCAATCTATGAGGCCCAGGTATTCAAAAACCAAAGGGAAGCATACAAAGCACAAGTCAAGCTTGAAGAGTCTATCGGCGAATTCGATGATATTGAGGAAGAAGAGTAGCTAGTAAGAAAAAGGCCTAGGACTATGGGTCTTAGGAAATCTTTGGAGAAACAGAGGGAAGAAGAAGCAGCCCTTGCTCGATCATATCCTCTCACACAATTGCTTGCCCAAGAGATAGAAAATGATAAAGAATCATCATTTGAAAGAGACAACAAGAATTTGGAGGACAAATTAGACAAGGAAAACAAAGACTTGGGTTTGCAAAGGAAGATGACCGAGCATTACAAGAAATTGAATCAATTTGCCTGAAGAAAACTGAAAATTGCTTAAGAAAGGCTCAAAACTGCCCAAAGGAGGCGCCCAGTGAAAAAATGGGAAAAAGACATATCTAGGCTTGAAATCTTGGCTTCATCTTCCTTGCATGCTTCTAGGAAGCCATAATGGGGTTTCTCACCAAAATTGAGCAAATTTTGACATGATCTTGTTTTTTGTGTCTTTTGGCCCTAATTGCACATTTTTCTAGGCGCTTCCATGTTTGCTACGAGCATCCTCAGCTCATGAAAGTCATTTTTTTGGATGTATTAAATTTAGGGGCATATACTCACAAATTTTCAGATCAAAAGAAGGTTTTTTGGTCCCCCAAAGAGGCAAACATCAGTGAAAATTCACCTTTCTGCCTCACATATCAGCAGATGAGGCCCTCCTGGGTTTTTTCACTTAGTCCACTTTTTGATAGACTTCTAGGGATCAGTTTGTGAAAAATAAAGTAGTTACATAAACTATACATCTAGGGCTTTCCAAAACGCTATCACGGGCCTCATTTTGACATCGGGAAGTCCCTCAAAAGTTATTTGAAAAACAAGCTTTTTCTGGCGCTACGCTCCTGTAGCATTTTGGCTGAAAAGGTAGTTTTCTGAAGATGGCCATCCAAATGTGCGTTAAGCTATTTTTAACCCTATATCAGAGATTAAAAGTCAATTTTTCTTTCTATTTTTAGCTTAAATAGATATTTTTGAAGATATTTTGTGCCTTGGGCTTTGCAAAGCCTCAAGGACAAAATCAGATATTTATATTAAGCCAATGGCCTTCTAGTTGCTCTAGGAGGGTTTCTTCCTCTTTGGCCTATATAATCCAAGAGGATTCATTGTAACTAGAGTCTGAACTTGATGTTATAGAGCAATACATAGAATTATGAGCTTTGAAGAAATACTTGTCTTATGGAGTGGATGATCTCTTGCTTGACTTTGACGGTGGAGGAGGATTGTATGTAGGATTCCATGGCTTGGTGAATGGTATTGTGTTCCTCATTTGTTATGTTTGCTTAGTTTATCATACATGTTTTCATGCTTCTTGCTTGTTGTAGTTCAGTAAAGAATAATTTTGAGATATGCCCATGGAGGCACCTCAAGTTTCTTGATTCATTGCAGCTTCTATGTTTTCATCTTTCTTGGTTATGTCAAAGAATTCTTAATTTCTCTTTGATACCCTAAGAAATTGTTATCAGTTTCATTAATGGTCATTATGTATGTTGTCTAGTATGATTCACGGTATGCCCTGCTTACTCATAGCTAATAAAAACTCCATTTCTGAAATCTCTCTCTGAATTATTGGTTGTCTTAGTTAAGTCAAAGAGGTCTTGTTTCAATCTTGCCCTTTGTCCATGCTTTGCAGTCTTATTTCAAAGTTTCTGATAGCTCAAGATATGATGTTTAGAAGTTCCCTCTTCATATATTGAGTTGTTTTTTTGTCTTATTTGTTTTCCAAAAAAGTCTAAAGGTGATTTTCCCAAAGTTAGAGGGTCTTATACTACTATGCATCACCTGATTGTTTATTTTCTGCATCTATCAGTTTGAGTTTCATTTATAGTGATTAATGGTTAGCCCTACCACATGAATGTTTTTTGTTTAACTATTTGTGCTTAAAATCTCTTTGTCCTTCACAAACTTAATGTCCATCTCATTTGATTTTCACCCAAAGAATCGATTTACCTCGACCAAATCGGCCCTGCAATATTACCTTATCCATCATTGAGACAATCTCGACCTTTTCGACCCCATAGCCTAGTTTATCTGATGAACTTTTATCTATTTATCCTTTGATCAGTTGCCCTCAAAAACTCAAAAAAAACTAAAAACATACTTAACAACTAGCCTAATATCAAATATACAAAAAGAAAACAAGTTTACATCCTTTGCATAATAGAGAGAGCCCGCTTTGAGTCCAGGAAGGCTAGGTCCTAGGGCTCCAAAGCTTGGTCTGATGTTACCCTGTCATTTGGCTTGCCAATTTTCCAAATCACTGGACCATAACAGAACTAACAAATGCTTATTAACAGATCCTAGCTAGCCTAAACCTAAAACCATAGTTTAACCAAAGATGTGGTCGGTTTATGTGAAATTATCTTTCCAGTGTAGCCACCGCATTAGTTCCCATCCTGTAAGAACAACAATGTTTGCAATCAGAGCCAACATACAAAATTGTGCACCAACAACAAGACTTACCTAAAGAGCATGTGCAATAGCAAGAAGGTCATGGCTACTTACCAGAGAACATGCCAAAATGGATTGTGCTAGCTGAATTTCACTTTCATCCTGATACATAGAAATATGTATTTGAAACATAAAATCATTTATAAATGACACACATCCATCCACGCACAACCTTAGGTCTGATGGAAGCGGGGAAAGGAATTGCCTATGTGCAGGTATATTCATTAGATAGGATTCGTCAAAACGGCTGGGAATCTCATCATGATTTTGAGGATGATCACTTTTATAGAATGGAAAAAATAGGTGTCCGCCAGGCGAATTTGAGATGCTTGAAAATCCACTTGCAGAAACCCTAATTTTGAAAACCCTAGTTCTAAGTTGTTCCCAGGTTTTGCCGAGGATGTGAGAATACGAAGTAACTATTAGCGAAGGTTGAAATGCCTCACTGTCCTGGAACAACTCTAGGCCTTCGAGCGGGGGGCTTCCAAACTTTGATGGTTTCGTGAGATTAACTGGCGAATAGATGTGATCATCAATTTTAGTGATTGGAAAAATGTTAGTGGGCTTTATATCAATTTGGCAAAATGTTTGTGTACTGACAGATTGACAATCCAATGTATCAGATTATTTAGATTTCCCAGGATGGGGTGAATTGACCGGAAGATTTTTAGGCAGTAGATAGGTTTTCCAAACATCACACACTTGCGCCTGAGTGCAACTGGTACTGGCTGGGAAACAACTGGAAATATTAGAGACAATGGCCAGTGTTTCCCTTCCAGTGAATAAATTAGGGCATATCGGTCATTGCATACTGGTTGTTAGGTAATAGAGATCTGTGCTAAGGGAAATATTACTCAAATGGAAGACCTGCTCGGATGAGTTGAAATCCGACACGGTTATGCTGAGAGAGTGTGATGTGTGGGAACCGTCATTTCAGAAACCCTAATTCGAGGAACCCTAGTTGGACTTGTTTGAGGGGTCTCATCAAGATCATAAGAACTTGAGTTAACAGCCAGCAGAAGTTGAATTGCTTCGATTTCCTGATGGGTCCTTGAATCTTCACAAAGTGGATCATCAAATTTCGGAGGCTTCATATGGTCGACAAATAGATACGAATGACAGTCCTTAGAGGCATGAGTGAATATGTTTTCAGATAAGCAGTGATCACTAGATCATCAAGTTAATCAGGTTGGGGACCTAGCACGTTAGGCTTCCCAGGAGTTAATAGTTGGGATGAATCGATAAAAGAAACGTTTTGAAGTTTCCTAGACAGGTAGTTGCTCCTTTGGTTGTTTAAAGATTTTGGATAAAAAAGATCAAACATAAGGGATTCATCAATTTCGTAATGTGATTGTGAAAAACCATTTGTATGTTCGTGATTATCGTCAATACTAGTATAAGATAATTTTGAATGACTTGAACAAATTATAGAAGTGGCCGAATCATGAAATAAATCGAGAAAAAATGAAAGAAAAGATTTGGAAGCAGGGGTATCATCAACCACACATGGGCCTTACTCAAGCACATCAGTGTCACCCAGAGAGGCCGATGATTTCGCATGCCCATCATGGTCCAATGATTTTGTAAGGAAATTAGCTTTGTCTGGGACAAGACTCAATTTATTATCACTATGAGAATGAGATTTAGAATCATAACCAGGAAAACATTTAGTGGACTCGAGATAGGTTTCATTGATAGGGGGAGATGTTAGGCCAATATGCTTTTCAAGCCCCTATTTGACAGGGTATGTGGAAGGTTTCGGGACAAATTCTGAATAGCTGGACAATTGAGGGTTATCATCACAAATACAGGGATCAGGCTTTGTTGCCGATTGAAATTGTTCTAGGGAAACAAAAATCACATGTCGAAACTATTCAATTAAATATGTCCAATTGACATCCCTTTCAGGGAACTCTAAACAAAAATGAACAAATCTGATAGAAAACTCATCTAGGGATTCTTGAGGTTCCATTCTGATCTCATTTAACCTTGTTAATACATTTTGAAAATCGTACCTGTGAAAAGCTTGTTGTAATTCACTAGCGAGCCCCTTGAATGAATGGATGGAAGCTGTCGGTAATGTGCAGCACCATTTCTCAGTGCAACCTTCGAGAGTGAGGGAGAAATAATGCAAGCCAACTCCTCGTTGTCAACTTCATAACACTCAAAAAACTCATAGAAATTCGAGAGGTGATCGGTTATGGAAACTCCATTTTCACCATTGAATTTTAACTGGGACAAGTGATACATAGGTTCATCGGGGATTGAGCATCGAGAATCAGATAAATCTGATAAACATCTCGGGAGAATGATTTGGGGATGAGCCTTTATAGATATGAGACTAACTGCAAGCTCGGAGGTTCAGGCCCTCCTTCTAGCGCCAATTCTGTTGACGGTTGAAAATTTCTCGCCAACAATAAGGGGATCTCCCCGGTGCAGAATCCCAATTAGACTCTACACCATTTGGTTTGGGGATCCCATCCGGTATGTAGGCCCAGTTGCCATTAAATTTTTGAATAGGTTTTTTTTAGATAGAGAGGGGACTCACTGAGATGGAGAATGCACTGATTGTAATGTTCCAAAATTTTAGCCTCCAAGCTAAATGGAGCATTAGAGTTAGCAGCAGCTATAACCAGTGAATAAATGGGAAGAAAAGCCCCTAAGTATTCTAAGGAGGAATAAAATATTCCAATTGTGAAAGGGGACACTCTTTCTAGCTCAATAAAACACCTCCATGTGTGAACAAGGTTAAGATCAAGCTGTTTTGACTAAGTCAACAACGCAGTTTTAGTGGAGGAGGAATCCAAGGAGGAATAATGAAATTTTGGAGGGAGATGTATCTTGGGATAGAAATGACCTAATTGAGTGGGGCCAAGGGCAAGAAAACTCATGTCTTATATAAGGAAGAGGATGGTAGCATTATTCTTCATGTCTTAGATTATTTTTCATGTTTGGTCAGACTTTGCTCTCTCTTGCTGTTTAGCAGAGTAGTAGTGTTGTTTAGCACCTGGTGTTCCCAAGCAGGAATCCCATCTCTTCCTTTGAGGTGTCTCATTGGAGAGTTTGTATTCATCATTCCACATCAGGTTTTCAGGCCAAGCTTCAGCCTACTTCATCAGCGCAGTCTTTACCGGGGTTGTGCAATGTTGCTGGGTGCAATAATGGAAGGGATTGAAATCCTGGTTTCTGAGCTAGTTTCTCATTGGAGGAAGGTTTCCTTTAGTTGAGGAATTTTTTTGGAGAGATACTGAGATTATTTCGGATCTATAGTATCATAACAGACATTTCCCATACATTCCCAGCGATGTTCCATCAGTGCATGGTTTGTTGGCTCCATTGTAGTGTTTCCTTGTGATTGAGAGGTTCATCCCTTCATGGGAGGAAGACCTTGAGGGATCTACAGCAGATCAGACATATTTAAGCCTTATACACTCATGTACTTCAGTGTTTCAATGATCGTTTAGTAATTTTCTGAATATCACATTTTGTATGCAGAGTGTTTGACAAGAAACCCTTGCCGGTTTCTTTTGTATTTTGTATAAGGAGATTAGATCTTTGTTCTTCAACATTTTTAATCAATATATGAGTAGATATAATTTTTTCATTCATTTCTGAGTGTAAACCCTCTCTTAGACTACGCAGTCCCTTATGCAGCAACTCCGGTATTTTGCAGTCTTGTGGTTTTAACACTTTTTGGCAATCCTAGATGTGGGAGATCTGTTTAGCCCACTTAGTTTGCTTTGTTTCAGCTCTAATATTGGATTTAGATTGCATATTGATTAATTTATGGGATCCAAGGGTCCATTTTAGTGTTTTATTGCAAATGTTGCTGGAAATTCATTTTTTATGCATGTTTCATGAGCTGTTCCAATTTTGGAATATTACAGTGGTATCAGAGCATGACCTCTGGCTCAACCTGTGAGATCCAGCTATCAGAGGAAGGAGAGATTGAAAGAATCCAGAAAGCTTTAGTATGTGAAGGAAGAAAGGAATACAAGTTTACAAATCTTCTTCCAAAATCTATGCAGAGCGTTCACGGAGACCTGAAGAAAATGAGATTAGAGATGGGATATCCAAAGAGAATTGAATCTAGAGTTGAATCTAGATTTTCACGTGGTGAGTGTGAGCATGCAACTTGACTCCATGATGCAAAACACAGTCAAGTTCCTAGAGCTATCTTGAGATGGATGGGAGGAGGAAAAATTCCTAAGAGGAGAAATCTTAGTGATTTGTTGCAGGAGTATGAATCTCAAATTGAGAAGTTTAGAGATCATATTGATTTCCAAGTGTTTTGCAAGGTCCAAGTGGAGAAGAACCAGTAGTAGGATGCAGGTAGATTTCTTCTATCTACTTTTGATGGATCACCTACATATTTAGCTGGAGCTTGGGTGAAGGAGCTAGAATCCTATTTTCAGCTGCACCATATTTCCGGAGATGAAGCTATCAGAGTTGCAGCGTCGCATTTTAGAGGTAAGGCTCATGCATGGTGGATTTTTTAATCTTGTTCTTTAAGAAATGAAAACACTTCCTCTTATGCAAGATTCATAGAAACTTTTATGGGGAGGTTTGGTGCAAAACTTCCTAAGACACATGAGCAAAAAAAACTTGATAAAACAAAACCCTTTCATGTGATGGAGGAAAACCCACTTCAGAAAACCATGGGAGGGGCTGACATCTTACATTACACATTGCCGGAAGCAAGACCTCCAGTTCATATTCTTGAACAAGAGGGCATGAGGATCTCATTTTCATAGGAGGATCCAACTGTTGATATGTTTCCCATACACATTGAGGAAGATGAGGGAAACAATGCTGTCACATCTAGATCACATCCAGTGCCTCATGCAGAGGGAGTAGGAGCACATGCTCCAACAGGAAGGATTCTTGTGCCTTTGCAAGAAGTTCCCTAGGATCTCATACATGGAGGTCCAAGCATAGTCAGTGAGCAACATGATTGTGCAACATTGCAGCTGGCAGGAGGATAAAGGGAGGAAGAGCAGCATCATTTGATGAGAGGTACACACCCTTCTCTATTTCAGAGAGCCAGTGCAAGAAAGAGGTAGAATTATTTGCGCTGTAAGGGTACGGACAAGGTTTCCCAACCACATGAGCAGTCTACTCTTGACATTGATGTATCACTACATGGAGGCATTCCACCCGGGAGGCCACTTGATCTAGAGTTGATAGAAGACATCTTGTCTTTGGATTCACCACTCTTGGATCTTGGAGAGGTGAAGATTTTGGAGGAGAAATTTGGCATGAGGGATTTCATAGCAGACAACAGCATGAGGAGAGCTTCGCATGCCAGATCACCAGCGCTGTCTCTTAGGGGGATTAATCCTTATTAGAGATCTTAGCTCTTGGTAGAGTACTCCAAGGATCTTGGTGCATGCATGATTCTTGATGACCTGGATGGAGATGATAGATACATGGTGGATGATGTGGTCATCTATTCCTATGGTAGGATCTTCTTGACTAGATCTTCTAGTCTCAAGGAGAAGCTGCTACATGAAACACATGAGGACTTATCTTCTATGCACTTTGATGCATATTTTCAATTGATGGAGGAGTTCACTTTGGAGGGCATCCAACAAGACATATATTAGAATATGGATAGATGCATAGCCCAGATGATGATAGAGAGGATGTCACATCCACCTTCCTACTCATTGGGAGTGAGGGAGAATTTCCAGTTGAGCCATTACAGCTCAAGATCTCAAGTACATGATGGAGGAGGTATCATTTCATATATTTTTTTGTACTTCTTTTCATTATTTGAGTAGCATGATGTAACAAGAGGAATTATCTCTTCTTGCATATTGTATGGTGATGTACTTACAGCTACTTGTAGCCTTGATTTTGGATATCTTTTTGATGGATTGTGGGGGAAGCCACATGATCCTTAGTGTGCACCATTGACACCATATTTTAACTTCATGTTTTAATTTTATGAGATGACTATGGCAGCAAAAAAGTGGCTGGTAAAGCACTTGTTATTTCTTATGTTGATGCAGGCAAAGGATGCACTGCACTGGTTCCATGAGTGGAACTATGATTC
This sequence comes from Pinus albicaulis, assembly GCA_034641835.2. NCBI lineage: Eukaryota > Viridiplantae > Streptophyta > Pinopsida > Pinales > Pinaceae > Pinus > Pinus albicaulis. The sequence continues at coordinate 325,468,506 of CM076573.1, forward strand.
ACTCTCCGGTTGTCATTTGGAAACTTTTTCTTATTGTACTCTGCTTCCATATATTGCTGACATGTTTATGATCATGAGGAGCTTTGTTTGGAGAGTGGGCTTGAGATGGAAGATGCCCATTGGGAGCATGATTCTCCCCAATTTATATGCTATACATTTCAGGAGGGACCATGGGAAAACCATGATTGCCACATCACACTTTTTCTCTTATTGTGGGGAGAACCCCTTGGAGAACTTGAGGAGGCATTTCATGGCTAAAATATTTGTTGGGACATCAAAAACGTTGACCACCATGATCTTATTTTATAGCTTGTATGAGGGAGAGATGAGGCAACAAAAAAAGTTGTTATTGCTGTGGTTGAACTTAGGAGAGTATGGGCAGCATTATTCCCATACTTTTCATGAGATTTATGAAGAGAATAAAGGCACATTCATGGTGCAAGGAGGCTACTCTTCAACTTTGGAGGATCATGAGAGAGTTCCATGTAGGAAGGAGATCTTCTCACATAGCAGCATGAGGGTGGATGGCTTTGGCATATGGAATGTCAAAGGGAGGAGTCATGGAGCCTTATTTCTAAGTCCTACAACACTGACACATGGGAGAGTGTTCTTACTAATGGAGTGTTCCAAGGAGCATATGTATCCATTCTTCTTGCAAATTTTTATGAAGGAATCCTCATGGGGGAACTTATACATGGACCTCACTTTCATCTTACACATGATGCATGCTGATCTATATTGTTGCTTACTACTTTATATTAGATGAGCTAACATGCATAGCTGGAAACTCCATGGAGGACAACTTGCCACTTGATATTATGAATAAAAAGTTGAGAAGATTGCGTTGTATGCACCAGGGAGACCATATGTATCATCCAAAATTGCACATAACATTTAGCCATTTTCTGACTTGGATTCCATGTGGTGATGATGTGCCATTCATCTTGTATGGGATGCTTTGGGTTGACATGTTTCATGATTTTGGATGGAGAGTCCTTGGAGACTCAATCTTATTCTTGCCATTGGAGGACAATCATGTTGCAGCCCAAGATCAGCATGCCCTCCACACTTATCATAAGTGGAGAGGAGGATAGTGTGGGATAGGCCCTCTTGCCTATCATGTTCATTTATTCATCCCACCTACATTTCAGGAGCACAAGGTGGAGGAGAATTTTCATGAGTTACCATGTTGGAGGGTGACTCACTTCATTTATAAGATAGCATGGGTGAGGGAGGCACTCATTCACCATAATGATCATCGCTCATACTTTGTGGAGGCCATGGGACAGAAAGAAAGTTTCCATTCAAAATTTCCACCTTTTATTGATGCAGACACTTTGGTTTTGTACACTTGGGAGGAAGCATTGGATTACAGTTTATTTGAAGATTCTCTTGATGCAGTGATGGATGCTATTGATGGGAGGCCACATGAGGAGGAGGGGAGAAATTTTTCTCTCCTTATGCATTTTATTGAGGACAAGCAAAGATTTTGGAGGGGAGGACTGTAATGTTCCAAAATTTTAGCCTCCAAGCTAAATGGAACATTAGAGTTAGCAACAGCTCTAGCTGGTGAATAAATGGGAAGAAAAGCCCCTAAGTCTCCTAAGGAGGAATTAAATACTCCAAATGTGAAAGGGGACACTCTTTCTAGCTCAATAAAACACCTCCATGTGTGAATAGGGTTAAGATCAAGCTACTTTGACTAAGTCAAAAACACAGTTTTAGTGGAGGAGGAATCCAAGGAGGAATAACGAAATTTAGGAGGGAGATGTATCTTGGGATAGATATGACCTAATTGAGTTGGGCCAAGGGAAATAAAACTCATGTATTATATAAGGAAGAGTATGGTAGCATTTTTCTTCATGTCTTCGATTATTTTTCATGTCTGCTCAGAGTTTTCTCTCTCTTGTTGTTTAGTAGAGTAGCAGTGTTGTTTAGCAACGGGTGTTCCTGAGTAGGAATCCTACCTCTTCCTTTAAGGAGTCTCATTGGAGAGTTTGTATTCATCATTCCACATCAGGTTTATAGGCCAAGCTTCAGTCTAATTCATCAGCGCAGTCTTTGCCAGGGTTGTGCAGTGTTGCTGGGTACAGCAGTGGAAGGGATTGAAATCGCGGTTTCTGAGCTATTTTCTCATTGGAGGAAGGTTTACTTCACTTGAGGAATTTTTTTGGAGAGCTATTGAGCTTATTTCAGATCTGTGGTATCAGGACACACATTTCCCATACATTCCCAGTACTGTTCTAGCTAGGTAATGCGTTATTTTGGAGGCAGTGTTTAGTGCATGGTTTGGTGGCTCCGTTGCAGTGTTTCCTTGTGATTGAGAGGTTCATCCTTAATGGGAGGAAGCCCTTGAGGGATCTACAGTATATCAGAAATATTTAAGCCTTATACACACATTTAATTCAGTGTTGCAGTGATGGTTCAGTAATTTTCTAAATATCACATTTTTTATGCAGAGTGTTTGACAAGAAACCCTTATCGGTTTCTTTTGTATTTTGTATAAGGAGATTAGATCTTTGTTCTTCAGAATTTTTAATCAATATATGAGTAGATGTAATTGTTTCTTTAATTTATGAGTGTTAAACCTCTCTTGTACTGTGCATTTCCTTATGCATCAACTCTGATATTTTGCAGTCTTGGGGTTTTAGCACTTTTTGGCAATCCTAGGTGTGGGAGATCTGTTTAACCCACCTAGTTTGCTTTGTTTCAGCTCTAAACTTGGATTTAGATTGTATATTGATTAATTTATGGTATCAAAGGGTCCATTTCAGTTTTTTATTTCAAATTTTTCTGGAAATATGTTTCTGATGCATGTTTCATGAGATGTTCCAATTTTGGAATATTACACTGATGTTGAACGAATACAAGTCAGTGATTGATGAATGCCCTGTGAAACATAATATCATGAATAAAAAAAGCGGAATTTAGAGCATGAAACTTATGAAAAGTATTTCTAGAAAAAATTTGCCAAGATCATGCTTATTACAAGGTTCACTTAACAATTGAGAAAAAGTTCACAATGGTTAAGTGATTCATTTATCAACTATGCACATCCCAATAAAGATTTAAAGCAAATATCGACAAAGTAGTTCATCAACATTTCTTTAAGTTAGAACATCATATATCATCCACGTGTTGCAAGGAAGCTCATAACACAAGGGAATACATGAATATAAATGTGCACCAATATTTGAAAGAAGCATTCATTCATTCGAAAAGACCATATTCATAACATAACCACACAGGAGACTTCCATCGGATTCAATAGTGAGATCCAATAACACTTCTTTGTATTCATTAAGAGGCATCCATTCAATAAAAAGCAATGTGTCTCCCTCCAAAGTCCACAACCCAAAAAGTTTCTTTACAAAATCACTAGAAGATGTACATATAGGTCGAGGTGACTCTTGGGTTTCTCATGACCTTTGGTCTTCCCCAATTGTTGGGATTACTTGAGACTTTGTGAATTTGCGACCTTGCGACCTTGCAACCTATGTGACTTTGCGACCTATGTGACTTTGCGACCTTACGACCTTGCGACCTATGTGACTTTGCAACTTTGCGACCTATGTGACTTTGTGACCTATGCGACTTTGCGACCTTGCGATATTGTGACCTATGCAACTTTGTGATTTGCGACCTTTGCGACCTTGTGAGCTATGCAACTTTGCGACTTTGTGACTTTGCGACCTTGCGACCTATGCGACTTTCCGACCTTGCGACCTTGCGATCTTGTGTCCTTCCGAACTATGTGACTTTGCAACCTTGTGACTTATGCGACTTTGCGACTTTACGATGTTGTGACCTATGTGACTTTGCAACCTATGCAACTTTGCGACTGTGCAACCTTGTGACCTATGCGAGATTGTGACCTATGCGACCTTGCGACCTTGCGACCTATGTGACTTTGCGACCTTGCGAACTTGCGACCTATGCGACCTTGTGACCTTCCGACCTATGCGACCTTGCAACCTTGCGATCGTGTGACCTTGAGACCTTTGTGACTTTGCAACCTTGTGACTTATGCAACTTTGCGACTTTGCGACCTATGTGACTTTGCGACCTATGCGACTTTGCGAACTTTGCGACTTTGCGACCTATGCAACTTTGCGACTTTGTGACTTTGTGACCTTATGACCTATGCGACTTTGCGACCTTGTGACCTATGCGACTTTGTGACCTTGCTACGTATGCAACTTTGTGACCTTGCGACCTTGCGACCTATGTGACTTTACAACCTTGCGACTTTGCGACCTATGTGACTTTGCGACCTTGCGACCTATGTGACTTTGCAACCTTGCGACCTATGTGACTTTGCGACCTATGCAACTTTGCAACCTTGTGACCTTGCGACCTATGTGACCTTGCAACCATGTGACCTAACGACCTTGCGACCTTGCGACCTATGTGACTTTGCAACCTTGTGACTTATGCGACTTTGCGACTTTGCGACCTTGCGACCTATGTGACTTTGTGACTTTGCGACTTTGTGACCTTGCGACCTATGCGACTTTGTAACCTTGCAACCTTGAGTTTTATACCTTTTGCATTCCTCTTTCGGTGGTCTCTGGTTTTCACAACAAGATGCCTTTTTCTTGCATGTCATTCTTATGCAAGTGACCAGGTGCCTTTGAGCTTAAAGTGAGGCTCTTTGGGATTCATGAGGATCCACCTCGCTTTGAAAGGGTCCCTTTGCTTTTTGGGAAAAGCCTGGCTCTTCGTGCAAACCAATAGCTTCCACATGGGTGGTTGGAACCTCAGATTATAGAGTATTTTAATGGTGTCATGCTAATGGACTCTTAATGAACTAGATACGTTGTTCGATGTGTACTGATAACACATTTAACCAATTTCCTGATAGAAATAATATGAGAATGAGTTATCTCTCGGTAATAATGAGAAAAAAATTTACTAGAAAAAATAACTCATTCAAGGAGTAGCAACATTGAAATATCCAACCTAAGATATTGTAACTTATTTCAGTTTCTTGTGCATCTCTAAGTTTGGAAACCAGCTTAAAATTTTGGGTGGTGTTGTAGCGGCTACAACACATTCACATATTGTTCATTGTAACTTTCATGAATAATAGAGTTGTGCTTAAGAATAATAGTTGAATTTACAATAGGCCTAGAGAGCATATCAGATACCTTATTTTAGATTCCTTCCTTGTACCTGATAACTAGGTGAAATTGTTGTAGAAAACTGATCCACATGAAATTTCTTGATTGCTGCAAATTGGAATATGATTGTAAATACTACAATTGTTGATGGTTAGTATGGATAATGGTATCTTTTCCCATCAAGTTGTTATCACTCAGAAAAATGAAGCATCATTTGACAAAGTCATATAGGTTCATGTGTCAAAGGTAGGGTTGTAGGGTTCATTTTTCATTACTTGGTCAAGGAAAATTTTAATTTTTTTCTTATTAAGCTTACCCTAAGGTATAAACCCACTCACTTTCAAATCCCCTCATGCTACATCACTCATACTTTTCTGAAAGATGTTATTTTCCAAGGTTTTAGTACCTAAATGGTCGTTTTAGCCAAGAAACCACAGTTTCGTAGCAAAACACACTGATAAATTTCACTTTTTGCTACGAAACCGTTGATACTTTTGTAGCGAAAATGCCCAGATTTACACTAAATACACTACGAAAGTGAGGTTTCCTATCTATCATGTCAAATTAGTTGTTAGGTGTCAAAAAATCATTGGGAAAGGGTAATTTAGATATAATTCGAGTTAGTGAGGGTAAAGATCAAGGTACATGGTTAGGTTTGAAGTCATCATCATCATTTTATGCATGTATGAGTCATCATTGTGTTATGAGTGGGCATCAAACTTCAAAATATTTCCTAATTAAGTAATTTCTCATTCTTTATTCCTTCTTTGCGTGATATTGAGCTTTGGAGAGCTATTGCATTGAGCCAAAGTTGTGGCCAGTGTTTTCAAAGGTTTACAAAGATCATTGATCAAGTGAGGTAGAAAACTATCAAGCGAGGCAGAGAAGACACTAAAGAAGCTATGGAACCAAAATGAAATAAAAATAAGGGTGGCCAATGTCTAAGATATGAGCCATCAAATATGAATATGATCAATGAAGACCCACAATTGTAGAAGTCTTCAAAAGGACATGATGCTTACAGTTTTGTGAAAGAATACAAGGCTGCCATGTACAGGCTTCCAAATAATTTGCTCTAAATTTTAGTGGAACAAATACTAAAGCGGGGATGCTGAATCTCTCCATTATACCAGAGGTCATTACAGTAGCAACATGGATTCCAAGGGGACAAGAGAAGTGGTTCAAAGGGTTAAAATTCAACATGGAGGAGTGAAAAGAGTTTATCAAGCCTGAAAACAGTGAAATGGACCTTACAAATGCTATTCCAAGAAGCTGCATGAAGGATACCTACTCAAAGTTGTTTCTCATAATCCAAAAATATTTTACTTTTGAAGGGAGATACCATAAAATATACTCTTACTATTTCAAGCTCCTCCTACACTTTGCTAGTAAGATATCTCTCGATCTGACTTTTTATTTACACATAAGTTTAGAAAAAATGGAAGATAAGGTCTAAGAAAAATCTGAAGGAAGTGAAACTTCATTGTTTCATCATGGTTTAATAAAATTACTGGTTTTAGATGAGCTCCAAAGAATAGGCAGAGACTGGTCTTCTTACTTATTTGATAGTGGTCTTGAATTAGATACCCTTACTCCTACAAAAACTCTTAAACCTAAGGGTATCTAATCACCTTTAGTAGCAGAACCAAGGGAACCAACAAGAGTAGAACAAAGTGAACCAATGAGAGCAGAGTAGAGTGAACCAGTCATGAAGGAAATAGAGCAATTGCAGATTTTTGATACACCAAATGTCCCACCTGCAAAACAAAAATCAAAAGTGATCAAACCTGCAAAACAAAAACAAGCTGTGAGTAAACAAGGCAACAAAAGGATAACAAGGAGTCAAGCAATGGCTGTAGAAGACAAAATAGTGGCTAAAGGAAATCTAGAAAACATACTACATGGCGTTGATATAGAAGAGACTCCTATATTCTAGGCTAAGGATATAGAGGAAGGTGGACAGAAACTCAAGAAGGCTAAAACTGCAAAGAAACTAGAATTTGAAGGAGAGGATGCAGGTTTTATGTTCCAAGAAAGAAAGCCCATGACAAGGCATGATAGAAAGCTATTGGAGAGCAGTAAAGAGGTTCATCCACCCACTGATACAGTCCAGCCACCATAAGACATCATTGATCTTTCATCATCCGCAGAGAAAGATTCAGTTAGAAATTCAAAGAAAGGAAAGGAGAAAGTAATGGAAAAAATAGAGTTTGAACTCCTTGAAGAACAGTTGAAATTGGCCAATCATGAAATAGATGTTATGAATAAGGAAGCAAGGAAACACAACATTCGGAAGATTCAGTTTGAAAAGACAAAAGTTGTTTGGGAAGAGCAAGTTGACAGTGTTTCCAAGACCCTAGATAATACATAGCAGTTAATCAATGGACCATTCCATTTGAGGAAAGAGGTCAAACATGTCAGGAGAATAAAAATACATTTTAAATCCACCAACATAAAGTTGAAAGATCAGGTTAAATACCTCCAGGAACAGCTTGAATTAACCCATGAGGAGTTGGAGAAAAAGGGCCTTAAAATGACAGTAGTTAAGGAGCCAATTTCTCAACTAATCATCAATGAGGAAGAAACACCTAAAGACTCATAGTTTAAGCTGATTCATGATTTTAAAGGTTAGTTCCATGTTAGAAACTAAGTTTTTACACATGGAAAGTATAGTTTTTAAGCTACACAAAAATCTTGAATTTTCGTTGTTTTCAACAATTTCGTAGCGTTTCCTAGGCTTGAAGCTAGGAAAATGCTACGAAACAACTGTAGATTTATTTTGGAATTTTCAAAAATTTTGAGATGCTTCCAAGAGGTAAAAATGATATGGAATAGGTGTCTAAGCATGATGAAGACAATACCAAAGGAAAGAGATAGAAATTTTTATGGCAAAGGACAATTTTGTAATGCTACGAAAGTAGGCTACAAAACTGTCATACTTTCGTAGCGTGCTATTTTGAAGCTTTATGAGCAGGTTTTTGTGCAGTTATGGATAGGTGGATACTTTCAAAGGTTCAAGACACTTTTCCAGCAGTCATCCAAGACTTAAAGACCATGAAATGAAGACAAACTATCAGCCAAATCATTCGTTCAATATAAGGATCAGTTTTCCTAAAAAGCAAGGTTTGTTTCCAGATTTGGAGGAGGCTAATTAAGATGTCATGTAGTGATGAGTCCCATCACAGCTTATTCGAACCTAAGAAGGAATAGTTGTCAAATATGTAACTATTTTAAAATTTAAGGTACTTGATGTAATAATGAACAGTTTGAGTCCTATTAGGAGAAGGACTGTTAAATAGAATAACTATCATTTTCTCATTAAAATAGATGTTTTCTTGTTATGCAAGGTGTCATTAGGATAAGTTCAATGAATCTAGCCACGAGGCAGATCATCTCATCATGTAACAAGTCTATTAAAGGGAAGATATTTGAATTTGTTAAGGGTTGGGGATTTTTTGGCAATACTGCAGCTTTCTGTAAATTGACTGTTTTCAGTAATACAGAGACTTGTTTCTTGACCAACCTGAGATTCTGATTGAGTTTTTAGTGATTATCTTATATATATTTCCTATGTCTACCATTTGCAGTGGTTTTCATCTTTAATACTCAGAATTCATTCATGTAATGCTCTAACTTTCTTTATAGATGAATTGACTGTGTTATTTCTTGTTTCATGTGTGTTTACTTTTGCTAAAAAATCTTACCTGCCTCAGGTTCCATGTCAAGTGAACTTACTACTAAATCACTGAAATTGTTGACTCCATAAGCCTAATGTTTGCAGATTGATACTATTTTCAACCTATGCACAACATAAGAAAGTTTTTTTTCTAAGTAGAGTTAGCCATATAGATATAGCTTTATCAAATATCATTAACCCTTTGAGAGAGCCCTCTCAGACTGAAGAGGCTAAGCTTCAGTTATAAGTTGGTCTAAAATAGTTACATGAAGTTGTCTGATTAAGCAACCTTTTAGAAGCAGTTTTGTGATAACACAAGTAATGCTTCCATTTCTTTACACTTTGTACCAATGCATATAACCCTTTACCATATGTAGGATATTTAGTCACAACTCCATTAAAAGTTTCAGAATGAAATGAGATAGGCTTACCATGCAGCATGAGCACTGCTCCCATAGCATAATTAGTTGCATTCGTTGGATCTCAAATGGCGGTCTTAGATCTGGAATCGCTAGTATTAGTGTCGAACTTATCTTTTTTTTTAAAGCATCAAATGCTTTCTGCTGAAAATATCCCCAATGGAAGACTTTCTTTATGCTTGTCAATGCATGTAACAGTGCTGCAACGGAAGAAAATTAGAAATAATTTTCCTCCAATACTGTGCTGCCCCTAAAAAGCTTCTTACCTTGGTAACTATATTGGGCTTGGGCCGATTCAAAATGACCTCAACTTTGGAAGGATCAATCTTCAATTCACCTCCTCCAACTATGTGTCCCAAATATACCAATGAAGTCTTACCAAACTCGCATTTTGACATTTTGAGAAACAATTTCTCTTTTCTCAAAACATAAAGTACCTTGTTCACATGCATGACATGTTCTTCTCTTGAGTTGCTGAAAATGAGTATTTCATATAAATAAACAGTGACAAAGTCATCTAGAAATGGTCTAAGTACATCATTCATCACTCTCATAAAATTATTTGGTGCATTTGTTAAGCCAAATGGCATAACTAACCATTCATACAATCCTTGTCTAGTCTTGAAAGTAGTTTTCCAAATGTTTTCTTCAACTATCCTAACTTGATGATAACCAATTCTCAAAGCTAACTTAGTGAAATAATTTGCATGATTTAACTTATCAAGCAAATCAACAATGTGTGGAAGTGGGTAGCGATTCTTTACTGTGATTTTGTTAAGTGCACAGAATCGATACACATGTGCCAAGTCTCGTCCTTCTTTGGAACCAAAACTATTGGAGAACCACATGGTGAAGTAGATGGGTGTATGATACCTTTATTCAAAAACTCTTGGATTTGCTTCTTGATTTTCAAAATTTCCATGATTGACATGCGATACATACCAATATTCAGAAGTCGAACATCCTGTTGCAGTTGAATCTCATGCTGAATTTCCCTCTTGGGTGGCAACCCCTTTGGTTCTTGAAACATCTAGCCATGTTGACTTACCACATCAAACAAATCAGATTTCAATTTGTCATCACATCCTTCAAAATTTTCATATTTAACATCTTCCTTTTTCTTGATCATAAGAAGCACATAATTTTTACTTGCATTTACTAGCTTCTTCATTTGCCCTGCATTAACTAAAGAGATATTCAATTTCTTGCGATGAGCTCTCACAATATACTCCACTCCTTCTTTGATCAAATGATATTTTTTCTCATGATAGTAGAATACCACTTTCCTGTCATACAAATATGGACTACCCAAGATAATCCCTGAAATATCAAGTGGTACAACATCTAACTCAACTTCATCAACAAAGTTTACAGTAATAGCAAATCTAAAAATACATTTCCTTGTCACCTGTAAATTTTCATTGTTAACTATCCAACCCAGAGGGTATGACTTATGATGAGGTACCGTTTCAAGGTTCAATTTTTTAACTAAGTCTTCTAAAATCAAGTTTTCTTGTGACCCTGTATCAAATAAGGCATCAATCTTTTTATGATTAGAAATTACTCTAACATGGAATAATTCTATATTTGTATCATCATTTGAAGTGTTATTGTGAATGTTTGAGGTACTAGAACTTGAAATCACTTCCTTTCCTTTGTTAACCACGAAAACTATCTTGGTTTCATCTCTTGAATCAGATCTAATCTCTTTTTGTGTCGTGGCAGTCGTCTTTCGTTTCCCTTTGTTATTTGGTTTCTTTGGTATTAGTTTGGGATATAATTTCCAACAATGAGCTTCATCATGTCCATCTTTGAAATAATGTTTGCATGTTATTTTCTCCCTTTCTTACTTCACACTTGCATTTTTATTTCCCTTCCATTTTCCTCCTTTCTCTTTTCCCTTACCCTTGAATGGCTTCTTCTTACTACCCTATTCAGAAATTTTTTTACCCCTTGCTTCAAGATGCGTGGCTTGCACACATACTTCATCTAATTTATTTGGGTTAAACATGAGAATAATGTGTTTTAAGTAGGAATGTAGACCTCCTATATACTTCAAGAGTGTGTCTTGTGAATTTAAGTCTACTCCAAGTAATAAAGCCCTTTTCCTAAACTCTTGTGTATACTCTTGGAAACTTTGACCTTTTAGCTATCTAAAGTTTTTCCAACTCATTATTGCTTTCTGCTATAGGCTAATGGATAGAATTTCCTTTTAATCGAAGAAATGAATTCAACCCAAGTAATGAAAATATTACCATGGATGCACTTTTCCTCTTGTGTCTTTGCCTCCAACCAAACTAATGTTGCTCCTTCTGGCCTTAATGAAACCAATTGGATTTTAATATCGTCTTCTTGTAGATTTTGAATTCTACAGTAAACTTCTAATTGATGAATCCATTTATCTAGTTTTTTAGCATTAACTTCTCCATTATATCTAGGAAGTTCAAATTTGATGTCCAAATTAAGTAACAAAGTCTTACCTTTTGGGATCTTGGAATGAGTATGTGTTAAATTTTCAAAACTAGGTCCAAACTCTGGGTTGTGCTGCTCAGATGACGATCCCAATATTTTTATTAGATTCCTCTTTCAGAGAGGTGCAAGATTGATCGAAAGATCATCTCGATCGGATGAGCAGAACATGTACTTTGAGTTTATTCCACTTATGTGCTAGGTCGGTCTGGAATATAATATAGACTTAAATGTCTTAAAGAATGTCTCACACACCCCCAAATATGCCTATATATTGGAGAGACTTGGAGTTCATTATACACACAATGTGTGGAGGATTTTCTTCTCTCTTGATGGCGATGGAGTTGCGTTATTGGTGTTGCGTATTTTTGGAGTATTCTTTGTTTGGGTTGTCTTGGGGTTGTGTGTGACATGTTTGGATGAATGACCTATTGGATACTTTTCTGGCAGAAGCATCCTGTTGATCGCCGTAACACCACCATTCATTATATCTGTTTTGGCTTGTCTTCCATCGATCTATTGGTATGTTCTATCTGCTTCAGTATTTTGTGCCCTAATCTGGAATGGCATAGAACATGTTCTCAAATTAACATGGTATCAGAGGTGAGGTGAAGACAAAGCCCAATTTGTGTTGAAACAAGTGCAACACTTACAAAGAGAAGAGATCATTGAAGGTTAAGAAATATTTGAGGGGCCACAACAACAAAAGGACAGAACAACGAAGGGTTTATACGGCCGTTTGAAGTCTGTTTTGGGTGATCGAGTGCAGAAAGAGAGGCTGAGGTCCCTTGGAAGAAGACCGCAGCCAAAGGGACTGTTTTAAGGATTTTTTGATGTGTGGATAGCCCTCATAAGAGGTTGTTGCGGGTCTATTGGTATACCTATAGGATGCCACTATCAAATATGAGGGAAAATCTATGTATAAGGGCTTGTAACTTCCCTAAAGGAGTAGGGTGGAGGGGAAACCTCCCATTGAAGGACAAATACAAAAAAGGGGAGCAATTATGGGCCAGATTTGAGGTTTGGAAGGCCTGAAAAGAGGGGTGTAGAATCATACTAACAAGCCCTAAATCAAATTGAGGGCACGAAATCACCATGGCACAAAATCAGCTTCAGAATATCTTCACCTGGAGGATTGTATATGCGCTGTTTTGGATCAATTTGAAACATTTCTATTTCTAAACCAATGAAAAGAAGAGCTATGGAAGCTCTGATTTGAAAACTAACATCTTAAGATCTGTTGCCTTGGTTGGTCAAATCTGGGCAAGTTATTTGCTTGTCTCATGGAGAAAACGCTAAAATATGAAGCTCACTCTACATCTAGGACAGAGACCTAAAAGCCTATTACTTAACCATCTATTTTCTGCTTTTGATTTATATCAACAAAGACTTGCTATTTTTTAAACACAATTCGAAGATTATACACACATCAATTCATAGTTCGATCTTTTGACAAGTCCTATGCATAAATCTGAGGTGCAGCTTCTTCTCTAGGGTGAATTTGTAGCCATCACATCAAGGATTTGCAGCCTATTAAAATTGCAATTTGGGATTTACAATTTTGAGCAAATTAAACCTAAATTACCTTGCTAAGGAGTGTTGTTTTGATGGCTAATTGAAGGCTAAATGTGCCCTAACCAGTTACAAGAAAACATCAGTTTGACGTCTGCATCAGAGGTAAGTTTGAAATCTATTTTATGTACAATATTCGATGTTCTGCTTAGGACGTAGGGGTAACTGAAGCTTCGACAACTTGTGGAAGGCTTTCTGGAGGTAAGGGAAGGCTAGAAAACTCCTCCATCTCAGTCGTTGTCATCACTAGGAGGCCACAACTCATTCAAGACCTTGTTCCTTAATTTTTTAAGGTTAGTTTGCTCTGTTGTCTGGGACAACCACCTGTAGGGTGATTTGTGTGAATATTAAAAAGGCCACAATATTATTTGAGGGCAGCATGTCACTTCAGGAAGTGTTGTGGTAGGCTGCAGGCCATACCAAAACATAAAGGCTTGTATGGGTCATTTTAAGAGCTGTGTTTTAACCCTTACCCTCAGCGTAAAGGAAAAGTGTCCCTTCTATCCCAAAACCTTACGGAGGATTGAAGTGGAGCATTTTTTATGGTCCTTCCATGTTAGTATGAAGGCCGAGTAAAGGTAGAGTCTCCTTAAGGATCAACACAGTAAATTGCAGGTGGTTATCACAATTTTGTTTTTACTGTGTGCTCACTATCTGTATTGACCTTACGCCTAAGGTAGTTGTTGGTCCAAACTGAAGTTTGGCGTAGATCCTTGATGCCCTAATTGAGGGTTTCTTATGTGCAAGGGAAGCTGAATTTTTATCCCTAAGTGGCCCAGATCTGTGCATAAACAAAGACAAACATGTAACATTTATCGATGACTTGATGTAAGTAGAGCTAATGCAGTAAGGCTACGTATGTTATGCATAGGCAGGATTTCGAGTGAATACTAATATTTTCTAGTCCTATACCTGTAAAAGCCGGCATTCTTAAGAAATTGTTCTAGTATACTTGACAAAGGCTATAAGATCTTTACATGCAGGGGCAGTAAAGTGCCTCATATGATAGTATTATGATAATGACACAGTTGACTAGTAATAGTGATTGTGAATGAACATTTAACCTATTGGCATTGACCTTAGAAATTATCTTGACCAGATTTATCCTGTTGGATGTTGGGGCATAAACGTTGATGAGCAAGAGTACCCTTATGAATGTGCTAAATCTGTGTAAAAGCAAGGGGTCATATAAGGGTCAATTTAGTGTTTGGAACAACTATATGATTTGTTCCTAGATCTGTGCAATTTAAGAAACAAATTGCAGGTTTGAGATCTGAAGATTTGAAGCCCTAGATCAATCAACCTTTAAGTGTAGTTGGGAAAATTTGGAAGATAAGAAGTAGTGTAGAATGCAATGCTAGATGTAGTAGATGAAGCCCTCAAGTGAAGGATCATGAGAGAAGGAATCAAGGTATGCTAGAAGGTAGTAAGTTGTTGCAAAGAAAATCTTAGAGGGCTACTTGTGGAAGCTACAAAAGATCTCCACAGAATAACAGGTAGTTTATGTAAAGTAAGTATGAGTATATCTGACTCAAATTGAGGCTTGTAGATATATTCTCCTTGTTTTAAATATGGAATAATATGTATAACCATGAATTTTGAAATATTTAGTATTATATGGTAGTATGACAATGATGAAGAAGATAGTGATGGGTACGATAAAATTATGGCAACACTGTAATCAGCGATATGACAAAGGTGATAGCTCTAAATCTGTGATTCTATGTCACTGTCATTATGACAGTGACATAGATAGGCACCCATGTTTATGAAATTCATAATATTTTTAAGCTTGTGACAGTATCAGTCTTACATTGGAGCATAATGATAAACTTGCGAGTGTGAACTGAGAAGTTTTTGCAGCCTTCGGTGACATTGTTGGAGTCTTGAACCATGATTAGAAAAATCTTGTGAAGTATTGGATGGATTTGACTGTGGGAGAATAAGACTCCTTTCCAAGTTGGTCTCTAGGATGTCCTCATTTAAAATAAATCTCTTCTCTTTCAAGAGAAGCTAGCATTAAGAGGGAGAATACAACTGTATATGATCTTGAGCTAATATCTTTGCTGAAATAAAGAGGATCCTCATGGCTCAAAGATATATGGCTTCAAGGGGGGAAATTATGGTAGAAAATCAAGAAGCCATATAAATACTAGAGGTATCTAACCACCATGAGTAAAATATGAGCCTAGATCATTTGAAGAAACTGTAAAGCATCAAAGTTTGCAAGGATGAGAGGGTGATGTCTGGGATATGTTTCCTAGACCACAGATCAAAGCTGTTGTCACCTCGATATAAGATCAAGAATGGATCTGATGGGAAAATGTGTTGCCCGAGATTTCTCTAGGAAGGCAAAGGCACTAATTATTAGTGCACCTATAATCTATTATTTCCCTTGTTGCTGCACAAGGACGGAATCTTCATCAGATGGATGTGAAGACCTCCTTTTGGCATGGTGCGATAAAGGAAGAGGTGTATGCAGAGCAACCTCTTGGGTTCGAAGTCCAGGATTGGGACACCCATGTCTACAAGTTGAAGAAATCCCTCTATGGGTTTAAGCAAGCACCCAAGGCTTGGTAGGAGAGGATAGATAGCTACCTGATGAAGCTGGGCTTCACTCATAGTAATGTTGATCCAAACCTTTACTTCAAGTTTGATAGAGAGAAGCCTCTCATTCTGGTGTTGTATGTGGATGACCTCTTCCTGACAGATTTTTACCCTCTCATTCATCCGTGCAAGAGGGAGCTTGCTGCTAAGTTTGAGATGAAGGACCTAGGACTGATGCATTACTCCCTAGGCTTGGAGGTCTGGCAGAGACCTGGCAAGATTTTCCTTGAGAAATGAAAATGCATTGTGAAGCTCTTGGAAATATTTGGTATGGTGGACTATAAGTTCGTGTCGAAATCGATGGAGCTCAACTTCAAGAAGTTGAGTGGCAGTGCTGCTAGGCCCATGTTAGCAAATCTTAGTAAGTATCGTCAAATTGTAGGGGCTATGATGTTCTTAGTGAACACTCGTCCAGACACATGTTGTGCAGTGAACACTTTGAGTCAACACATGGTTTATCATAACATTCACTGGGTTGGTGCCAAGAATCTCCTGAGATATCTTTTTGGCATGATAGACCATGGGCTAAAATACACTTCCGGGAGCATGACACTCCTTGGATATACTGATGCCGATTGGGCTGGCAGTGTGGTGGATTGCAAGATCACATCTGGATGTTTCCTCACAATTAGATCTACTTCGGGTAGGAAAAGGAAGTCAGTAGCCTTGAGCATCCCTAAGGCGAATACATTGCAACATGTATGGCCTATTGTGAAGCCACTTGGGTGTAAAAGATATTTAGGGATCTGTTCGAGCATGTGCTAGATGCCACCATTATCCTTTCTGATAACCAGAGGGGGATTATTTTTTCATAGAATCCCAGGTTCCATGATTGATCCAAGCATGTTGATGGCTGGTAACACTTTATTTGGGATATGGTACAACAAGGCGCCGTAAGGCTTGATCATATAGGAACTACTTAGCATGTCACAGATATTCTCACAATGCCCTTGGGGAAGGTCATGTTCCTAACCTTCCGTGAGAATCTTGGAATCATGGAATGACCCTATTTGGAGGATCCTGTTGGACGATGAGATTTGGGAGCTCCAAGGGGGTTTTGGGGATAGCTTTGGTGCTATAAGAAACCACAGGGCTAGGCTTGCTGAACCTAGTTGGTGTGCTTCTGCCCCACTGTGATGATATTGAGATGTTGTACCTCTCTCTGATCTGTTCCCCATATGCATCCTACCCATGGAGTTTTAGACTCATGGGAAGTACCTCTCATTTGGCCAATGAGGTGGGAAATGTGAATAGAGACCATAGCAAGACTGATGGACACATCAGAGATTGTAATAGTCTCTAAGTATAGGATGGCATGTGTCTAACCACTTGATCTAGGATCAAGTTTGGTGAGGTTTGAGACCTCCAACTGACTTGAAGTCAGTGTAACTAATTTCGGGTTAGTATATGACTCTCTTGATTCCTAGTGGGGTTTGAGACCTCCAACTGACTTTGGGTCAGGTAAACCAACTTTAGGTTGGTATGAGACTCTTTGTGAGTCCTATAGAGGTTTCAGACCTCTGGGCTAAATTTTTCAGCCAAGAATGATGTCTTTGTGACTGACCCACTTCTGTTCTGAAATAAAGAGGCCAACAAAGCAAGTTATGATGGGATGATGCACGATGTTTGGATTACACTAGTGGATGTATTTATCCCTATTTGAGAGGGAATGTTAAATTTGGAAAACTACGTCCAAACTCCAGGTTGTGCTGCTCAGATGACGATCCCAATATTTTTATTGGATTCTTCTTTCAGAGAGGTGCAAGATTGATCTAAATATCATCTCGATCAGATGAGAAGAACATGTACTTTGAATTTATTCCACTTATGTGCTAGGTCAGCCTAGAATATAATATAGACTTAAATGCCTCATAGAACGTGTCACACACCCCCAAATATGCCTATATATTGGAGAGACTTGGATTTCATTATACACACAATGTGTGGAGGATTTTATTCTCTCTTGATGGCGATGGAGTTGCGTTCTTGGTGCTGCGTACTTGTGGAGCATTATTTGTTTGGGTGTCTTGGGGTTGTGTGTGACATGTTTGGCTGAATGACCTATTGGATATTTTGCTGGTAGAAGCATCCTGCTGATCGCCGTAACGCCACCATTCATTATCTCTGTTTTGGCTTGTCTTCCATCGATCTATTGGTATATTCTATCTGCTTCAGTATTCTGTGCCCTATTATGAAATGGCATAGAACATGTTCTCAAATTAACAGTATGGGTCTGAGTTTTTGTAGTGGATTTGGAAGATAAATATGCAGATGAGGATGATGATGATGATAATGGTGGAGAAGGAGGTGGTTTTCTGCTACTGGCTTTTGAGCTACTCTCTTCCTCCTTTTCACTGTTTGAAGATTCTTCTTTATGAGGATGTTTTGAACCTTCTCCAGCTTCCTTTGCCATAAAAGCTTCATACATAAGTTTCACCATACTTTTCATTTCTTTTAAATCGTTCTTGACATCCTCTTCCTCAGAATTTTCATGAGCTCCTTCATGGCCTGGCATTTTGGCCGTTGATTCAAGCTCTATCTCTACATCTTGTATCTCTTCAACCACTTCAGCCTCTTGTGTAATTAATTACTCTTTTGCTTCAAGTGTTTCCTTGAGTGGTACTTTGGGTAAGGATGTTGCTATCTCAACCTTCTTCCTTCTTTTCCTAACTTCTAGACTAGCTATCAGTAGCTTCCCTTCTCCTCTCTACAATCTCAATCTTGTAAGCATCAATAATTTTGCACTATTAGAAAATATTCAAGTAAAACAAGCAAGAAACCTTGTGCTCCAATACCAACTTGATCTTAAATTACTTGCTAGTTAATTTTGTGCTTGTTTCATTTCAGATATAGCCATTTCTTTTCATTTTTTTACTTATCCTTCATGAGTTTTTTTAAGAGCATGTGATTGGAAAAAAATGTACTTAGTGAAATTATGAGTTTTTCATGAGATTAAAAAGATTAATTTTAAATGACAGAACAAAAGAAATAGTAAACACAGCAAGCATATATAATAGAGCTTAACATAGAGAATTTTGATAAAGGATTTCACCCCTCCTAGGCTACATCTCCTTGGTCCAGCTTCATAGTGTGACCTTTGTATTAGCTTCAAGTGTGCTAAAATTGTTGTTACATGCTTCAGAACCTCATAGAACATGTTCCAATGAGTTTTCAGCATGATAATCTCCCAAAAATGACTATTTTTTTGCTGTATTTGGACTTTGGATGCTCTGGCAATTACCCCAACACCTGTTGGCCCTAGTCTTTAAAAATATTCAAATGTACTAAAACAATTGTAGATCACATTTTATACCTCTTAAACCTGCTCCATTGAGTTCCTATCATTCCAAATAGCCTATAATGACTTTTACTGAGCTCAATTTGGTCGAAAAGTGAGTGAGTTATGACCAAAACCAATTTTGCCCAATTTCTCCTCTAAAAGTGGAAGAACTACTAGTTAATTTTCTAAATTTAGCAAACTCGCAAAAATTGGTGCTGCCTCTAAAATTCCTGCCATTTTAAATGTTTGGATTAATTAGCACTAATCAAAAATTATGGGCAGATAAGAATTGGCTTAGAGATAAGCACACATTAAGAGCTAATTGCATATTATTGTCACTAATCCACATTTTAAATTAATTAAACGTGATTAATTATTTTCCGCTGGTTCGTTGTTGTAGCTCTTGGTTCAACTATCGTGGCCATATGTGGAGGGGGCTAGCTTGAGGGGCTGCCCCCCTCCAACCTCTAAATGGTCGAAAATTAAAACTTAAATTTGCATGGAAGACTATATGGGTAAGAAGCACCCAACAATGGAGATGGTAAGGCACTCGGTTTGCAGGGGGGAGGTCAGGGGTTTGAGCCATAAAATTATATACCAAGTTATAATAATCCTTCCACCATATTTGTCGATGCTGCCAAGTTTAAACCCACTTCCAGTTTAGTTGGAAGACCTCCTAAATTTATTTGAACTCCGTCGTGGGTTTAGAACTATAATATATATATAGATATATATATATATATATATATATATATATATATATATATATATATATATATATATATATATATATATATATATATATATTAAAATGAGTCTAGTCATAAGACTAATCTCCAACATTGATATAATCAAATAATTTTACCCCCATAGGTTAGGATATGGCCCACTAAAGAGGACACATGGCGTCCTCTGGATGGGTTGTGTTTTCTCTAGATTCTTGGATTTTAATTCAAAGGCCTCATTCAACAATATTTTGTGTATAAAGATCAAATCAAATCAAATCAGAGACATAGTAGAATGAGGAAATTTAGACAGTGATGGTTCAAAAGAGATAAAAAATTTTACCTCAGCAACAACGAAAGTTTATTCAAAGATAAATTTACAATAGCTGGATGAAAATAAAGATTCAGATGATGAAGTTTACTGTGGTAGGTAAAATAACAGTCAAGGTAAAAAATTAAACAGAACAGACTGATAAAAGTAAAGACCGATGAAAGACAGAGTTTAAAGATGAAAGACAGAGTTAAAAGACAAATTAGAGGAAGAAGACAGCGTGAGAGACAAGCCAAAATAAGAGAAATAGTTAGATAAACAATAATCAAAAAATCAATTCCAGCTTTCAATTAGTTGGAAGGTGTCACTACCTTTTAGCATCTAGATATTTTATTTTCTAGAATAAATCCTGATTAGTTAAACAAGATATTTTGTATTATTTTTTGTATAAATACTTCATAATTCAAAGTATTAAGTGTGTGGATTTTTGAACATTTCTATAGTTGTATTGATCTGAAACCTGAGGGTTTGTTATAACATTTTCAAGTTAGCAGACTAGACTGAGTAATAAAGGCATTGCATTACAGGATTCATGTGTTGGGCCACTTCAGTGAAGTATCTTTCTATTGTTCAATTGTTACTTTCTTAAGTATTTCACATACTTGTATGTTTTCCAATTTAAATGTTATAACAAGAATATTATTATGTAAACTGTTTAAGTACACTCTGTTCTAAACTATTATTCATTTTCATGTTTTCTTCTGATATCTAGATTAGGGAATTCTTCATTTCTCCCTAGTTTCGATTGACCTCTTTCTCCTTCTTTCATTATACGGTTTGAGGAATCCTTAGCTGATCCTTTATCTTGATTGAAAACACTTCACCATCTTGCCTAAAATATCTTAATTTTCTCAGCTACCTTGCCCTGTGAACACTTCCTTTAGACCTTAATTCAGTCATGTTTTCTTGACACTTTGACTCCATAGCCCAATGGTAAATAGACAATCATATATCCATATGAACCAATAATTCCACCACCAAACCAAACCAAAATAAAAAGCAATCAATCTTTTATAACTAGCCTAAAATCAACTAAAAATAAACAAAGTTAAATCATAAAGAGAGAGCCCTCTCTGAGCATTAGGAAGGCTAGATCGTGTTCTCAAAAGTAGGTTTGTGGTTACATCGGTAATTTATTTATTTAACCTTGAGAAATTACTGAGTGATAACACGTTGTACTCCAACGCTAAAAAAAAATTCAAATTCCAATTTAGAATAATTTGGAGGTCATTGAACAATTTCTTTCTTCACTTAACCAATCTATCAAATATTGAAGAAATTATATGCACTAAGCATGCATATGTCCTAGATTCACCAGATCTCACAATATTTAACTTCTTGAAAAATACCGAATCATTCCATTGTTAATCTTTTGTGGAAAATTAATTGCACACACATGTAAAGCATAAATAAAAACAACCGCACATAACACAGTTGTTTAATGGGAAAGCCTGAAGCTGAAAACCCCAAATATCATATATTATGTATCATAGATTCATATTAAAATCCTCATACAAATCTTAGTACATAAATCTCTCAGTACAGTACAATCGTCATACACTAATCAGGAAAAATAAGAAAATCCATGCACCAATCTTTGCCCCCTGCTAGCCTGCCTCCACTGTGCAATCCCTGCTGAAGAATAGCTCTGAATGAATTTGAATTACTCTTGCCTTGACTGCACAATCCTCATTGGAAACTCCAATGTGTGTGTGATGCAATCAATGCATCACTATAGTCACAACAGATAGTCCATCTTGCCATTTCAACTATCTCTCCACTGGGTCTCCACTGGAACTGACATGCACTGTAGTTAACTGTTGTATTGTTCAGTTGATTAATGAGTTATTATTTGTGAATTAATTAGATAATTAATTCATTCCACTCTCACTAGTGTATCATTCAGTTAGACTAGATACAACTAGCTCAACTGAGTCTAACTGAGTTAAACTGAATACAACTCCATAACTACTCTTCCAACTCTGTCATAACTCTGCCACTTGAGTTCTAACTGAATCCTCCATGCATGAAATCCAATAAACCCTTGGGAATTGCGTAATTCCCTCAGTCCACTGATCTACCACATCTGTGCACTGAAACAAAGTGCTCCAAGAGAATAATTTGTTGTTTATTGTCTGATTGTTATTAAGAGCTAATAATAATCGACATACATCTATTTTTAGATCGAAAATATATAAATAGACTTCGCCCAATATTCTAAAAAATAGAATTTCATCTATTTTTCCAACTTGATTAACCATCCACAAATAGCATCCTTCAACTTCTGAAATATGATCACCATGTCTAAAAATAGACATAGTCTAAAATTAGACTTGCGCCAAAAATAGCCTGCGGGCCCACTTAGTGAAGGCGACTCCTTTCACTAAGCTCATCATCTTGTTGAATCTCAACACTCCCTCTCAACAAGATATGGATTATCTTTCACCTTGATCCTGCCTCTATGGTATTCGAATTTGATCCTGGTGAGTGCCTTCGTCAGAATATCTGCATCCTGATCCTCCGTAGGAATGTACTGAAGCAACATGATCTTCCGCTGCACACAATCTCTGATATGATGATACTAGATATCAATATGTTTAGATCTATCATGAAACACATGATTAACTAAGATTTTAATGAAACTCTAATTATCACAATATATCATTGTGGGATCTAAATGTGAACCGAACAAACCAACCAAGATCTTCCTCATCTAGATAGCCTCACATGCAGCTTGACTTGCTGCCATGGATTCTGCTTCCACTGAACTGAGTGCCACAGATCTTTATTTCCTACTGTACCAAGAAACTATCATAGATCTAATACTGAAAATCCCTCCTAATGTGCTCTTTCTATTTGTTGGGCTTCCTGCCCAATCTGCATTCGTGAAGCCATGCAACTTCACCTCATCCGTCTGTCTGTACCATAAACCCTACTCAGATGTGCCCCTGAGATATCTCAGGACATGCTTGCCTGCCTTCCAAAAGAGCTTGGTAGGCTTAACCATCGCTTGTGAAAGCTGGTCACCACATATCATATGTCCGGTCTTGTATAGAATAAATACATGAGGGAACCCACCAACTGTCGATAAACAGTGGCATCCACTACCTCTTCCGATGTAGCATCCTCTTTCTTCCAATTTCCTGGAAGAGGAGTGTCGATAGGCTTGCAGCCTTGCATGTGAAAATTCTCCAGTATCTCCCGAGCATACTTACCTTGAGAAACAAACAATTCACCTTCCTGCTGCCATATTTCCAATCCAAGGAAATAATGAAGGAGGCCCAAAGCCTTCATCTCAAACTCCTTTGCAAGATCTGCCTTGCATGAGTGTATCAACTGCTCATCACCTTTTAGTATTAAATTGTTGTGAAACCATATCCAAAAAGAGAAGAAAAGAGATATCAATGCCTTAGAAATAAGCCACTTCTAGGGGGAAATCTCCAATACATTATATGAATGAACAATTCTTGGATGATTCAAATTACAAAACCTCCTTTCTATATATAGGAGTCCATGGGGCCACAATGTAATCCTAGCCGACCTAACAATAATAATTTAAGGGCACAATAATAACAATATGGGGGTTACAAGGGTACAATAATAACAATAAGGGAGTTACACTAACAATAATAAGGGACTATACTAGTAATATAGGGACCTAACATGCCCCTCTCCTTCAAAAAAAGTGTTGTCCTCAACGCTTGAGTAGCTCTGGGTGCTTTTGTATAAAATTCTCATCCTCCCATGTAGAATCTTCAGTGGGTAAGTTCTTCCACTTGATGAGATACTCTGAAATTGATCGATTATGTAGCTGTCGAGTTCTTATTTTCGTGACCGCTTCAAGTTCCAATACGATTTTTCCTTCCTCATCAAGTTCTGGCAATATTGTTTGAACTGGAAGATTTTCACCTATAACCTTCTTTAAGCATGAAACATGGAAAATTGGATGCACTCATGAAGAAGCAGGAAGCTCCAATTTGTATGCCATAGTCCCAATCTTTTGCAACACGTTGTGAGGACCATAGTACTTTGGAAATAATTTATTATCCTTCTTAGCTTGCTTGAGGGACATTTTTTTGTATGGTTGTAGCCATAAAAATACCCAGTCTCCTAAATCAAAACTTCTCTCACTGTGATGTTGATCTGCGTGTTGTTTCATTCGATTTTGTGCCAAATTCAGGTTGTCCTTTAAGAGTTGGAGAACTTCTTGTTGATTCTCGATGTGATCTTCCACTGCTTGAACCTTCGAGTTTGCTCTTAAAGATGATGTGATGGATGGTGGATGATATCCATAAAGTGCCATAAATGGGGTCATTTTTGCTGCAGTATGGAAGGAAGTGTTTTACCACCATTCCGCTAGAGGTAACCACTTGATCCATTGTGTTTGTTTATTAGATACAAAACAACGAAGATATCCTTCCAAACATTTATTTACTATCTCAGTTTGACCATCGGATTGAGGATGATAAGATGAGCTATGAGCTAATTGAGTAACCGAACAAGAAAATAACTCCGTCCAAAAATTTCCAATAAAAATGGGATCTCTGTCGCTCACAATAATCGTTTGGTTTCCATGTAGCTTTTGAATTGTGTCCATAAATGTAGTAGCGATTGTACTTGCTTTAAATGGATGAGATAATGCACAAAAGTGTGCATACTTGGTAAGTCTATCAACTTCCACCATGATGACACTCTTTCCTTCAGACTTAGATAAACCAGTGATAAAATCCATTGAAATATCCTCCCAAAGTTGACTTGGAATGGATAAAGGTTGTAAAAGACCTAGGGTCTTAATTGTCTCAACTTTATTCTGCTGGAAAACCAAACATCCCGCCACAAAATTTTGAATATCAGATTTATGGCCATCCCAAAAAATTCTTTCTTCACCCTGTGGTAAGTTTTTAAAAATCCTGAGTGTCCTCCTAAAGGAGAAGTGTGCAATTCCAAAAGAATCTTTTGTTTTAGTTGGGAATTCTTACAAATATATAAGTGATATTTGTACCAAAAGGAATCATTTTTTCAACTAAATGTATCAGATGTACTAGGATCTTGCTGCAACTTTTGAATGAGTGTCCACACTTCTTCTTCCTTCTCCCATTCATCTCTTGCTTCGGTTATCCAATTTGGTTGGATAATAGAAATGGCACAAAAAAATGCTTCCACCTCTTCATTCTTTCTTGAGAGTGCATCTGCAACAACATTTAGCTTCCTTTTTTTGTATATTATTTCAAAGTCACAACCCAACATCTTTGTGACCCATTTTTGTTGCTCTTCTGAAGATAGTCTTTGTTCCAAAAAGTGTTTAAGACCATCATGATTAGTTTTTACCTTGAAGTGTCTTTCCATTAGGTAAGTTCTCCATTTATTTAGTTCATGCAATATTGCTAACATTTCCTTCTCATAAATAGATTTCTGTAAATAATTTCCTTTGGTTGGAAGAATCTCAAAAGAAATGGGTCTTCCATATTGCATTAAAACAACACCAATTCCATTTCTTGAGGCATCACATTCCACAATAAAGGTTTTTGTGAATTCTGGTGTAGCTAAGACTGGTGCTAGGCACATTGCCTCTTTAAGATGCTCAAAGGCCTTAGTTGCTTCAGGAGTCCATGAAAATGCATCTTTCTTCAATAATGTTGTTAGAGGTGCTGTTATTCTCCCATAATTCTTAAAAAACTTTCGATAATACCCTGTTAACCCGAGAAATCCTCGCAACTGCTTTATGGTTGTGGGGAATATCCATTCCTTAATGGCTTCAATTTTGTTAGGGTCTACCTTAACACCCTCGTGAGATACAATATGACCCAGATATTCCACCTCTTGTACTCCAAAGAAAAATTTGGATGTTTTTTCATATAATTGTTTCTGTTGCAATAGTTTGAGCACCCTGTGAACATGTTGAACATGATCCTTCCAAGACCTGTTGTAGATTAGTATATCATCAAAAAATACTAGCACAAATTTTCTAAGGAAGGGTTTGAAAATGGAATTCATCAACCCTTGAAATGTAGAAGGCCAAAAGGCATGACCAGAAATTCATAATGACCCTCATGAGTTTGAAATGCTATTTTCGGAATATCTTCAGTCTTCATTATAATTTGATGATACCCTAAATGAAGACCCAATTTGGTAAAATAAATTGCTCCATGTAATTCATGCAATAATTCATCAATCACAGGAATGGGAAATTTGTCTTTAATGGTGAGCTTATTGAGCTCCCTATAATCTAGACACCTACGCCATGATCCATCCTTCTTGTGTACCAATACTATAGGAGCAGAGAAAGAAATTTGATTAGGTTGAATTATACCCGCCTCTAACATTTCTGCAATCATATGTTCAATTTCGCTCTTTTGTACATAAGGATATCTATAAGGCCTGATGTTTGGAGGAACACTTCCTGGAATCAAATGAATAGCATGATCATGATCATGAATAGGTGGGAGTCCTTTTGGAGTTTCAAAAACCTTGGAATGATTGTCCAATACTTTTTGGAGATCTACAGAAATAGATGATTTTGATGTTGGAACTTCTAGTGAGCATAATTGTGCAATTATGCCTCATTGTTATTTCTTTAGAAGCTTTGTCATGACATTAGAGCTTATTATCTTTCCCAACTTCCCTGAAATACCCCGTAATTCGACTTCCTTTCCTTCTGAAAAAAAATTCAAGAAAATTTCTTGAAAATTAAAAGCTACCATCTCTAAAGATTGTAACCATTGTACTCCTAGTACAACATCAACACCTCCCATAGGAATGAAAAGAATTGGACTATTCAATACATATTCCCCCATGGTTAGCTTGATATTATGGCATTTTCCAGAGCAATTTATAGTTCCTCCATTTGCAACCATCACTTGACATTTTGGTGCTTGGTATAGGAAACAATTCAATTCCTTGGCTACCTTACAATGAATAAAATTATGGGTACTACCCAAATCAATCAACACTATTACCTTTTTCTTCTTGATATGTCCTTCTATCTTGAGAGTTTGAGGAGTGGTAATTCCTGCCAATGCATTACACAATATGGTCGGACTCATTTATTCCTCTTCTAGGGCTGGTTCCTGGTGTATATCCTCTTCTTGTTCATTTTCTTCTTCCTCTTCACAATCTATGTAAAATAATTTCTTCTCAGCACACTTATGACCTTTAGTGTATTCGCTATCACAACTGTAGCAAAGCCCTTTTGCTCTTTTTTCTTCCAATTGTTGTGGTGTCAACCTTGTAGGTTGTGGAAATCTAGAAGTAGCAACACTTCCCTCTTTATAGAAGTGAGTGGTAGGCTTCCTTGTCGCCATAATTTTACATTAAATTTTTCTTGCCAGCCTGAATGCCTTCTCCAATGAATCAAGTTCCAAAATGAAAACTTCATGTTGGATGTTATCCTTTAAAGTACCTATGAAGAGATCAATCTTGTGTTCCTCTGGAATATCAGTTACCCTTATCTTCAATTTTTGGAAGTCTCAATGTGCTCCCCCATTAAACCGTTTTGTTTGAGATTTATCAGTGGGCTAAAGAAGGTGTTGCTCTTTGTATCCTCATAATGTGCTATCATTTCCTCCATAAAAATTGACCAACTGACAATTTTTTAACGGGAGAAAATCCATCGATACCATACAAATGTATTTTTTTCTAAATGTAAAGTTGCAATGCGTACCTTTTGTGTGTTTTTCACATTATGGAGATCAAAATATTGCTCCATCTGTAGTATCCATGTTACAGGATCCTTTCCATCAAAATTTCTCATATCCATTTTTGGAATATGGTGGTTCTTCCCGCCAACATTAGATTGTATGAAATCATGATTAACATTTATTTTTTTCTCATCATGAGTTTCCTCTACTATATTTTCACCATTAGCAAACATTTCTTGTATCAACTTTGTCAAACCTTCCATGTCTACTTTTAGATCATTCTTCATGTTTTCCATTTTAGATTCCATGCCAGCTTCCATGCCATCTATCTAAGATTCCATGCCATTCTCCAAACCATCCATCTTAGATTCCACGCCTTTATTCAAACCATCCATCTTAGTTTCCATGCCCTTCTTCAAAACTTCCATGTCATTTTTTGTTGCTCTTTGCGAGAGCGAAATTTGTTGCACTTGCTCTTGTAATTTTGATATGTCATGTTGCCATTCTTCGTCTTCATGAGTCATAGTAGAGATTTATAACTGCTTAATGGGTGTTGAATTATTTTTAGGGGCCATTTTAGAATCCAATACTGATATATATTCTACAATATGCCCTTGGAATCAATTAAACTTGATTCTTCAAACAAGACTTATGCAATTTCGGAAAAAAAAAATACACAACTTTTACTTTCTTTTGAGGAGCTCGATATTGAAATTTAATTATCTCTATAATTGTAGATCCTCAGTATCTGAAATTCAGCCCCATAGTAGCCCTCTACATCTTCTTTCAAATGCCATAGGTCTAATCTAATTTGGATTCTTCAAGGCAAAGTTATGTCCAATCTCCCACAATGACCCAATTTTGGACTGGTTCAGTAGAGCGAAATTGTATGACTTGCCACATGTCATTGTTTCCTCCTTTGGCTCTGAAATTGATAGAACGAAAACTATAGTCCATAAAATTGTGGCCACTTTTTACAGCATTCCAATCCGATGCTCAGAGAGAGAGCTATGAAGATTTTCCCACGATCACCTCTTTGAGATGAAATTCAGAAGCCTCAAAAAGACCTAACTTCCACAGATTATATCTCCGAAGATATTGTGAGCCAATATCTGAAATATTTTGACGATGTTACTCAGAATTGTGGCTTTACACTCTAACAATTTAAAACCTTTATAACCTTAGAAGTATCAAAAGTTATTATGAAAATACACAACATTTTAGGTTATATTCAAGATCTGCCAAAATGGCCTAACTTACACACGGATCATATATTCAAAAATATTGAGAGAACCAAGCTCACGAGAAAGTTTTGATGATGTTCCTCGAAGATTTTTGGCCATCTAAATTTTAGGATTAAGAACCTTAGTAGAAAAACATTTATAAGCGAAAATTCCACGTGACTGTTTGGGCTTGTTGAAACCTAGAATCTCAAACCTGTAATTACCAAATGTTGTGAAACCGGCTCCAAAAATAGAAGAAAAGAGATATCAATGCCTTAGAAATAAGCCACTTCGAGGGGGAAACCTCCAATACATTACATGAATGAACAATTCTTGGATGATACAAATTACAAAACCTCCTTTCTATATATAGGAGTCCATGGGGCCACAATGTAATCCTAGTGAGGCCACAATGTAATCCTAGCTGACCTAACAATAATAATTTAAGGGCACAATAATAACAATATGGGGGTTACAAGGGTACAATAATAACAATAAGGGGGTTACACTAACAACAATAAGGGACTATACTAGTAATATAGGGACCTAACATAAATCATCAACATAAAGTACAATGATTAAAAGCTTACCCTCCACTACAATCTGGTACAGGTTTGCATCCACCTCACTCTTGGTGAAGCCAAGTCCAATGAAATAGCTTTCGATCCAAGTGTACCAAGCACATGGTGCTTGTTTCAACCCATACAACACTCTTTTGAACCTGCACACATGCGACTCACTACTGAAGATCTCAAATCCTTCAAGCTGCTCAATGTACACCTCTTCCTCAATGATCCCATTAAGGAATGCAGTCTTCACATCCATCTGATGAATGTGCCAACCCATCTACGTTGAGAGAGCAAAGATGGTCTGTATGGAAGAATACCGTGCGATAGGTGCAAATTTTTCTTCATAGTTAATCCCCTCGATCTGTGAGAAGCCCCGAGCAACAAATCTTGCCTTATACTTCTCGACGCTCCCATCAACAGCTTGCTTTACCTTGTAGATCCATCTTGATCCTAAAAATGATTTTCCCACCGGTCTTGGAACAATCTCCCAAGCATTGTTTCTAACAATGGAGTCATACTCCTCCACCATGGCATCTACCCATGTGGGCTCCTGCACTGCTTATTCAAAAGAGGATGGATCTATCACGATACACTTGCTCATAAGAGCCATGTATCCAGTAAATCGTTCAGGTGACTATCTCTGTCTGCACTATGATGTAAGGACTCCTACATTCTGTGCCGCATCAAGCTTCAGTCTCTCAACTTTTGTGGTATGCTTTCTGCCTTGTCTGATGTTTGGTTCTGCATGAGTGGACTCCTCCACTCCATGAATCTCCTCCTGTGGCTGATCCACATCTAGAGGCTCATCTTTGGGAACAAGAAGTTCCTCCTCCGCATGCAAGTGTAGCTCCCTCTCAAGCGACAACTTCATGGCTTTCACCTCATTTAATTTTATATCCCGGCGCACAACAGTCATCCGAATTTATGAAAAATACACACGATAATTATGGGGTGTTTCTGTGTACCCCACAAATATCCCAACTTCTACAGTCGGCTCCAGCTTCTTCCTAGCATCCTTTGTCACATGAATGTAAATAGGTGAGCCAAAAATCTTCAAATGAGAAATATTAGGCTTCTTAATAGTAAAAGCTTCTTCGGGTGTACTCATGCCAAGTACTCTATGAGGACAACGATTTTTCACATAAACCGTAGTGTTGCATGCTTCCGCCCACAAGTGCATCGGTAGGCCCTGGACATGCAGTATATTTCGTGCAGCACCCACGATCATTCCGTTCTTCCTCTTAGTGACCCCATTCTGCTATGGGTTATGAGGCGCTATGAGTTCTCTTCTAATTCCTTCTTTTCTACAGAAGTATTTGAATTCACCCGAGATGTATTCACCACCATTATCGCTCACCAAGTATTCATCATCAATAGTAACCCCCACACTTCCCAGTTCATCCTTGCAGTGGACAAACTTCATGAGGTATTTTGGAATACTATCGCCCTTATCCATTTTTATTTTTCTGAGCTTGTATTTAAGTGCCAACTTCCTCTGGTCACTTCTGCTTTGGAAAAAAAATTTCAAAGCCTTCCACATTAAGAATGGATTGGATTTCCCATGAAGGCTAGACATAATATGGTCCTTCACACCTTCCAAAAGAATTCTTCTCATCCTTGCTGTTTTCTTTTTCCATGCGTCAAGTAATGCAACATCGCTAGATCCTGGCTTAGGAATATCGCTATCGATGAACTCCTTCAGTCCATTATCCTCCAGCAATGCCTCCATCTTGTCCTTCCAGGCTATGTAATTCAAGCTCGCATCAAGGGCATACTCCAATCACATCCCATTGAAAGCCATTTCAATGTATACTCAACTTCTGCACCAAGAATCTTCTGTAGCAAATTCGAATTGTCCACCAGCACAAACTCACTTCAAAATTGCAATATTAAAGAATTAACAATGCTTTGATACCATGTAGAAATTATATGCACTAAGCATGCATATGTCCTAGATTCACCTGATCTAACAATATTTAACTTCTTGCAAAATACTGAATCATTCTATTGTTAATATTTTGCGGAAAATTAATTTCACACATATGTAAAGCATAAATAAAAACAATCACACATAAAAAAGTTGTTTAACGAGAAAGACTGAAGATGAAAACCCCAAATATCATATATTATGTATCATGGAGTCATATGAAAATCATCATACAAAGCTTAGTACATCAAGCTCTCAGTACAGTGCAATCGTCATACACTAATCAGGAAAAATCTGCAAATCCATGCATCGATCTTTGCCCCGTGCTAGCCTTCCTCCACTGCGCAATCCCTGCTGAAGAATAGCTCTAAATGAATTCGAATTACTCTTTCCTTAACTGCGCAATCCTCATTGGCAACTCCAATGTGTCTGTGATGCAATCAATGCATAACTATAGTCACAACAGATAGTCCATCTTTCCCTTTCACCTATCTCTTCACTGGGTCTCCACTGGAACTGACATGCACTGTAGTTAACTATTGTATTATTCAGTTGCTTAATGAGTTATTATTTGTGAATTAATTAGCTGATTAATTCACTCCACTCTCACTAGTGTATCATTCAGTCAGACTAGATACAACTAGCTCAACTGAGTCTAACTGAGTTAAACTGAATACAACTCCATAACTACTCTTCCAACTCTGTCATAACTCTGGCACTTGAGTTCTAATTGAATCCTCCATGGATGAACTCAAGTAAACCCTTGGGAATTGCGTAATTCCCTCAGTCCACTGATCTACGACATCTGTGCACTGAAACAAAGTGCTCCAAGAGAATAAGTTGTTGTTTATTGTCTAATTATTATTAAGAGCTAATAATAATAGACATGCATCTATTTTTAGATCGATGATCTATAAATAGACTTCACCCAATATTCTAAAAATAGAATTTCATCTATTTTTCCAACTTGATCAACCATCCACAAATATCATCCTGCAACTTCTGAAATATGATCACCATGTCTAAAAATAGACATAGTCTAAAAATAGACTTGCGCCAAAAATAACCTGCTTGCCCACTTAGTGAAGGCGACTCTTTTCACTAAGCTCATCATCTTTTTTAATCTCAACAAATCTGAAGACAAAACTTGTCACAGTGTCACTGGCTACAATCTAAAGAATATTCCTGCAATGTTGGCTATTCCTGCCACATCATTATTGTACCTATTCTGCTCATTTTTTTACATGTTTTAGAAAATGAAAAACAAATGATAACTCAGTCATACGAACTCAGATTTTGATTAAACAAGTTGCGCCAGAATCTTGGCGATGAACTTTCTCCAGTTGTTCAGGTTTGAAGAAATTTAGAGCACTTTCAATTTTTATCTAAAACATGACCTTTGGATCAGCTAGTGGGTTCACTCATGTATATTGTGAACACACGACCAAATATGTGTTATGTAGTCAATTAGCTAATCCAAGCCATGGCTAGGAAAACCAAATTATTTTGGAAGGTAACTAAGCATGTTTTACGGTACCTTAAAGCCACTACCCAATTTGGACTATGGTACAAACAAATAAAGGGAGTGAAGTTGTGTGGATTCACAGATGCAGATTGGGCGAGGAGTCGACCTGACCGAAAGAGTACATTAGGTAGAATTTTAATTGTTGGGTCTACAACTATTTCCTGGTACAATAAGAAGAAAATATATGTGACGCCTAGCTCAGAAAAATAAGAATACATGGCTGCAAGTCAATAAACATGTGAGGTGATTTGGATTAGAAAGATACTTGTTGGATTGTTTGGTAAGATGATGGATCCAACTGTGATATATTGTGATAATAAGAGTTACATCAAGCTCTCTTATAATATTTTTTTTCACAATCAATCCAAGCATATAGATATCTGGTATCACCATTTACGGGATTGTGTAGAGGCAAATAATGTTGCTTCAATACATTCTGATAGAGGAACAAGATGCTGACATTTTGATAAAGGCCTTGTCAAGAGGTAAGTTCGAGTTCCATAGGAGCAAGATAGGGATCGTTAATAATATATTTCTTGTTGAGAGGGAGTGTTGAAAAATGCAGCAAGAAAATCTCAATTTTATTTTTCCTTGATTAAATTGATTAAATTTGAATTTCCACATTAGCAGACAACTTGGATGCAGTTAAATTGTGAGGCATGGTTTGTTTCACCTAGTTTACTCAGTAAATTTGAGTTGGAGAAGTTAGAGTCCAGTTAAGCATGTGCGATTGCTAATTTTTAGCAATAAAAGTCGGTTGTCTCAAGTTTCTTTTAGTGAAACTAGTTCCAACTATTGGAACTAGTGGAAGGTAAGTTGTGCAATGGGACTTCAGTCAAACTCGGTGATCATCCAATTAACTAATCAATTAGCCCAAATAGCTAGCGCATGCAAAGAATTCGAGTTCCCCAGCTATGGTGGAGATTCCTAGGCAATGTAACATTAGTTGTAGACTAGTCTTGAGTGTACAAGTGTTACATGTAGTCAAATGATCAACCTTGGGAATTACAAAATCCACTTTAGAGAAATTCCTAAATAATAAGGGTCTAATTTTGGAGGAATTGTGCAAGGAAATAGGGGCTCAAGCAGATGCAGAAATTGACAAAGTCTAGGTCCTAGATTCTCAGTGAGAAAAGAGATAGGTTATGCACTTGTAGGTTATTATCAGTTGAGAAAAAAAATTTTAATGCATTTCTATTCATTAGATTAATGCAATCAGGCATTGGGGTTTTTAGCAGTTTTCTTTCCCTGAGAAAAATACTATTTTTATGTGTGTGATTTATTATTGCATGTTTGAGATTTTTTCTCTAAACTGTGAATTAATGTTTGCAAAGCAGTAGAGTAGGTTTGTGTCTTATGATTTTGATAAAAAATTCATAAGAAATTGCAAATCTACACCATAATTTCAACAAAGAAAATTCTTTCCTCCAAATCTGAAGCATATAAGTGATTTTCCTATTTCTTGGAACCTTATTTTTTTAGATTGTGTGAATGAACAGTTTGCTAATGTGTCATTCAACATGCAATCAACAAAGATATTGTCATGCATTGTTCTTTAGAAAATTTGTAGAATGGATAATTAGATGTTGGACTATATGTTTTTCCAAGATCATCTTTAATCTCATTCTCAAGGATCTCATGCTCTGAATTATAACAATTGAGCTATG
This sequence comes from Pinus albicaulis, assembly GCA_034641835.2. Taxonomy (NCBI): domain Eukaryota; kingdom Viridiplantae; phylum Streptophyta; class Pinopsida; order Pinales; family Pinaceae; genus Pinus; species Pinus albicaulis. Next base: position 325,503,256 of record CM076573.1, read on the forward strand.
AATTAGTTATTGCCTTCAAAAATATATAAATATTGTAATTTCCTTTGATTAAAAGGAAAAAAATAGCTAGATGTATGAGAAGTATGCTCGTTAACATTACCCTCAGTTAATTTCCAAGTTCCAAGTATATGCATATGATTATTTTGTTCATGGTTTGAGCATTAATTTGTATTCTTGGGTTCAATTTTTTTTTCCAGCACATGTGATTCTGAATAGGAGGGTCTCCTGCTCAAAATGCATGTTTCCATTTATTCTCTTACATTGTAGTTAGATTAATTTATGCAAAATATTTCTTACAACACTGCTTATTTTTTTTCAATTAGATACTATGTTTTCTTCTTAGTCTCGTGTTTTCTTTCATTGTTGTCTTTCTAAAAGATCCTCTTGAATTTTAATTAACATGCACCATTTAATACATTCTTTTACGCCCTCCCATGTGGCCTTTTGCTTCTTAATTTGTAGAGTATGTCTTTAACACTTTATTTCCACATCTAAGTCTTCATTTAGCACATTCATAAAATAAACTTCTACTACAATTTAAGTTAACATAGTGTTTTGAATGGATGTATGTCTCTAAGAAAGGTGGTATTAATACTTTTGGCACTCTTTAGTTAGTGCATAAAAAAATGAACTGTTAGGATAGTGAATTATTGATGATGTGTAGTTAACATTCTTGGAAATTTTACTAAGTTATTCAAATTTTTTTCTATTCAATGACCTTAAATAAAAATAATTAAGAAAGAAATTTTTTAGTTCAAGGAATCCCAACTATGAAACCAACAAATGAATATTTTTGGTAGGGAAAATTATACTTTTCTTGATCTATTTCACTCTTTTCTAGCTACTAAAATGATTTGCACAATAAAGTTTGAAATCACAAATTATAAAAAGGGCAACATTTGTAGTTACATGAGCCCTAGATCAATCTCTTAAGGAGATAAATAGTTTCAATTCTATGAAATATCTACATCTGATTTGGATTTGTCTTCATCCTTATAGTATAAATTTGAAATGATATAGGGTTAATTTTCACAATTCCAAAATCTAGAGAAGAGGAAATGGTACAATTCCAACAGACACTTCTTCTTTGAGGAAGATAATCATATTCCTAATCCATTATTTTGAAGAATGATATAAACTTGGATGAATTGAAACATGGTTTGGATTCATTAGAAACACTTTAGTCACACAATCCTAAAATTGGATGAAAATCCCTATTTTGTATCACCAAATAAAGATGTAAGTTTGGCCCAACAAATGCATGCTTCCATTTATAGAGATGAGAAATATTGTGGAAATATTGTAGAAATTATATGCATTAAGCATGCATATGTCCTATATTCACCTGATCTCACAATATTTAACTTCTTGCAAAATACTGAATCATTCCACTATTAATCTTTTGCGTAAAATTAATTGCACACACATGTAAAGCATAAATAAAAACAATCGCACATAACTCAGTTGTTTAATGGGAAAGTCTGAAGCTGAACACCCCAACTATCATATATTATGTATCATGGAGTCATATGAAAATCCTCATACAAAGCTTAGTACATCAAGCTCTCAGTACATTAGAATCGTCATACACTAATCAGTAAAAATCTACAAATCCATGCACCGATCTTTGCCCCTTGCTAGCCTGCCTCCATTGCACAATCCCTGTTGAAGAATAGATCTGAATGAATTCGAATTACACTTCACTTGACTGCGCAATCCTCATTGGAAACTCCAATGTGTGTGTGATGCAATAAAGGCATCACTATAGTCACAACATATAGTCCATCTTGCTTTTTCACCTATCTGTCCACTGGGTCTCCATTGGAACTAACATGCACTGTAGTTAACTGCTATATTTTTCAGTTGATTAATGAGTTATTATTTGTGAATTAAATAACTAATTAATTCAATCCACTCTCACTAGTGTATCATTCAGTTAGACTAGATACAACTCGCTCAACTGAGTCTAACTGAGTTAAACTGAATACAAATCCATAACTACTCTTCCAACTCTGTCATAACTCTCGCACTTGAGTTCTAACTGAATCCTCCATGCATGAAATCCAGTAAACCCTTGGGAATTGCATAATTCCCTCAGTCCACTGATCTACCACATCTGTGCACTGAAACAAAGTGCTCCAAGAGAATAAGTTGTTGTTTATTGTCTGATTATTATTAAGAGCTAATAATAATTGACATGCATCTATTTTTAGATCGACGATCTATAAATAGACTTTGCCCAATATTCTAAAAATAGAATTTCATATATTTTTCCAACTTGATCAACCATCCACAAATAACATCCTGCAACTTCTGAAATATAATCACCATGTCTAAAAATAGACTTGTGCCAAAAATAGCCTGTGGGCCCACTTAGTGAAGGTGACTCTTTTCACTAAGCTCATCATCTTGTTGAATCTCAACACTCCCTCTCAACAATATAGGGATTATCTTTAACCCTGATCGTGCCTCTATGGTATTCGAATTTTCTCCTGGTGAGCACCTTCGTCAGAATATCTGCATCCTGATCTTCCGTAGGAATGTATTAAAGCAACATGATCTTCCACTACACACAATAACTGATATGATGATACCTTATATCAATATGTTTAGATCTATCATGAAACAAAAGATTAACTAAGAGTTTAATGAGACTCTGATTATCACAATCTATCACTTTGGGATCTAAATGTGAACCAAACAAACCAACCAGGATCTTCCTCATCCAGATAGCCTCACATGTAGCTTGACTTGTTGCCATGTATTCTGCTTCCATTGAACTGAGTGCCACGGATCCTTATTTCCTGCTATACGAAGAAACTGCTGTAGATCAGATACTAAAAATCCCTCCTGATGTGCTCTTTCTATCTATTGGTCTTCCTGCCCAATCTGCATTCGTGAAGCCATGCAACTTCACCTCATCCATCTGTCTGTACCATAAACAATATTTAGATGTGCCCCTGAGATATCTCAGGACATGCTTGCCTGCCTTCTAAAAGATCTTGGTAGGCTTAACCATCGCTTGTGAAAGCTGGTTCACCGCATAGCATATGTCTAGTCTTGTATTGACTAAATACATGAGCGAACCCACCAATTGTCAATAAACAATGGCATCCACTACCTCTACCAATGTAGCATCCTGTTTCTTCCAATTTCCTGGAAGAGGAGTGTCGATAGGCTTGCAGCCTTGCATTAGAAACTTCTCCAGTATCTCCTGGGTATACTTGCCTTGAGACACAAACAGTTCACCTTCCCACTGCCATATTTCCAATACAAGGAAATAATGAAGGAGGCCCAAATCCTTCATCTCAAACTCCTTTGCAAGATCTGCCTTGCATGAGTGTATCAACTACTCATCACCTGTTAGTATTAAATCATCAAAATAAAGTACAATGATTAAAATCTTACCCTCCATCACAATCTGGTACAGGTTTGCATTTTCCTCACTCTTGGTGAAGCCAAGTCCAGTGAAATAGATGTTGATCCGAGTGTACCAAGCACGCGGTGCTTGTTTCAACCCATACAGTGCTCTTTTGAGCCTTCACACATGCGAATCACTACTGAAGATATCAAATCCTTCAGGCTACTCAATTTACACCTCTTCCTCAATGATCCCATTAAGGAACACAGTCTTCACATCCATCTAATGAGCGTGCCAACCCATCTGTGCTGAGAGAGAAAGGATGGTCCGTAGGGAAGAATACCGTGCGATAGGCGCAAAGGTTTCTTCATAGTCAAACCCCTCGATCTGTGAGAAGCCCCGGGCAACAAATATTTCCTTATACTTCTCAATGCTCCCACCAGCAACTTTCTTTACCTTGTAGATCCATCTTGATCCTACAACTGATTTTCCCACCGCCCTTGGAACAATCTCCCAGGTACTGTTTCTGAAAATGGAGTCATACTCCTCCACCATGGCATATACCCATGTGGGATCCTGCACTACTTCTTCAATAGAAGATGGCTCTGTCACGATACACTTGCTCATAAGAGCCATGTATCCAGTAAATCGGTCAGGTGACTATCTCTATCTGTGCTATGATGTAGGGACTACTACATTCTATGCCGCATCAAGCTTCAGTCTCTCAGCTTCTGTGATATGCTTTCTGCCTTGTCTGATGTTTGGTTCTACATGAGTGGACTCCTCCACTCAATGAATCTGCTCTTGTGGCTGATCCACATCTAGAGGCTCATCTTTGGGAACAAGAATTTCCTCCTCCGCATGCAAGTGTAGCTCCCTCTTGAGCGACAACTTCATGGCTTTCACGTCATTGAATTTTATATCCTGTTGCACAACAGTCATTCGACTGTCTAGCAAATACACACGATAATTATGGGGTGTTTTTGTGTACCCCACAAATATCCCAACTTCTTCAGTCAGCTCCAGCTTCTTCCTGGCATCCTTTGTCACATGAATGTAAACATGTGAGCCAAAAATCTTCAAATGAGAAATATTAGGCTTCTTACCAGTAAAATCTTCTTCGGGTGTACTCATGCCAAGTACTCTATGAGGACAACGGTTTTTCACATAAACCGCAGTGTTGCATGCTTCCGCCCACAAGTGCATCGGTAGGCCCTAGTCATGCAGCATTACTCGTGTAGCACCCACGATCATTCTGTTCTTCCTCTTAGCGACTTCATTCTAATGTGGGTTATGAGGCGCTATGAGTTCTCTTTGAATTCCTTCTTTTCTACAGAAGTCTTTGAATTTTCCCGAGATGTATTCACCACCATTATCGCTCTATAGAGCTTTCACTTGCTTCCCTGACTCCTTCTCCACCAATGCCTTGAACTCACAGAACTTTGAGAATGTTTCACTCTTCTTCTGCATGAAGAATATCCAGCATCTACGAGAATATTCATCAACAAATATAACATAATACCTGTGTTTTACTATTGAAGCAACCGAGAAAGGTCCACACACGTCTGTGTGAATTCTCTCTAGGATCACCGAAGCACGGTTCTCCTTCTCATGAAAGGTGGTCTTCACAAACATACCCATGGTACATCCCTTGCACTGATCTGACTGCGCAAGAGTACCCTTTGGAAGTCCAATATAAATTTGCTGCAAAATATTCAAAGCCATGGTGAAGATGGCCCAATCTCCTGTGCCATAATTCGCCCTCATCCTGGCTCACCACTTCTTCTATTTTTCCCACCATTACAGTGCAACCATCTACCTCCATCTTGTAGATATTCTTAATTTGAACCGCTATCTTCTTGGTTTGACCGATTTTTTTATGTCGAAGGAAGGCTTTTCCCTCACTAAAAACAACAACATAACCTTTGTCTTCCAGTATTGCGACTGAGATCAAGTTCTTCTTTAGAATTGGAACATGCATAAAAGTCTTCAATAATAATGGATTACCGGACTCCCTTTCAAAGGTAATGGTCCCAATGCCAGTTGCACTATACCAACCATTGTCGTTGATCTCTATATGCATCTAGAGGTCCTTCTTCTCCAAGTCACTAAACAACTCCTTGTCTCCCGTCATATGGAAAGATGCACCACTATCAAGATACCACACCGATCCCATACAGCTTGAAACCAAGCATACGATCAAAGAGAAATCAAGTTCAAATTGCGAGGCTAAGGTCTCTCCAGCTGCAACTCCAGCAACCTTCTTGTTCTTCTTCTTCCGTGGATAGTTAGTGGTGAAATGACCATGTTCATGACAATGATAAAACTTCACTTTGGACAAATCATGCTTCTTCCCTTTAGCTTTGGATTTTGAAGGATGTTTCTTCCCCTTCCCTTTCCTTGCTTTGGAAGCCAAGGCGCAATTCTCTTCATCTTCATTCTTCGATGAAGATCCATCCCTAGTACCCTGTCTTATCTGCTCCTATACAAGATCCGACCAAAGTCGCTCCCATCCTGGTAGTTTCTCCCGTCCATTGATAGAGTCTTCATAGCTATGCCAAATATTTGAAAGCCCAAGGAGAGCCAAGCTCACCAAGTCTTCATCATCAACAATAACCCCCACACTTCCCAGTTCATCCTTGCAGTGGACAAACTTCGTGAGGTATTTTGGAATACTATCGCCCTTCTCCATTTTTATTTTTTTGTGCTTGTCTTTAAGCGACAACTTCCTCTGGTCACTTATTCTTTGGAAAAAATCTGTCAAAGCCTTCCACATTAAGAATGGAGTGGCTTTCCCATGAAGTCTGGACACAATATGGTCCTTCACACCTTCCAACATAATTCTTCTCATCTTTGTTGTCTTCTTTTGCCATGTGTCAAGTAATGCAGCATCGCTAGATCCCGGCTTAGGAACATCACTATCAATGAACTCCTTCAGTCCATTATCCTCCAGCACTACCTCCATCATATCCTTCTAGGCTATGTAATTTTAGATCCCATCAAGGGCATAATCCAATCGCAACCCATTGAAAGCCATTTCAATGTATACTCAACTTCTGCACCAAGAATCTTTTGTAGCAAATTTGAATTGTCCACTAGCACAAACTCACTTCATAATTACAATCTTCAAGAATTAACAATGCTCCGATACCATGTAGAAATTATATGCACTAAGCATGCATATGTCCTAGATTCACTTGATCTCACAATATTTAACTTCTTGCAAAATACTGAATCATTCCACTGTTAAATTTTGCGGAAAATTAATTGCACACACATGTAAAGCATAAATAAAAAAAATCGCACATAACACAGTTGTTTAACGGGAAAGCCTGAAGCTGAAAAACCCAACTATCATATATTATGTATCATGGAGTCATATGACAATCCTCATACAAATCTTAGTACATCAAGCTCTGAGTACAGTACAATTTTCATACACTAATTAGGAAAAATATGCAAATCCATGCACCGATATTTGCCCCCTGCTAGCCTACCTCCACTACACAATCCCTATTGAAGAATAGCTTTGAATGAATTCGAATTACACTTGAATTGACTGCACAATCCTCATTGGAAACTTCAATGTGTGTGTGATGCAATCAATGCATCACTATAGTCACAACAGATATTCCATCTTGCCCTTTCATCTATCTCTCCACTGGGTCTCCACTGAAACTGACATGCACTGTAGTTAACTGTTGTATTGTTCAGTTGATTTATGAGTTATTATTTGTGAATTAATTAACTAATTAATTCACTCCACTCTCACTAGTGTATCATTCAGTTAGACTAGATACAACTAGCTCAACTGAGTCTAACTGAGTTAAACTGAATACAAATCCATAACTACTCTTCCAAATCTGTCATAACTCTGCCACTTGAGTTCTAACTGAATCCTCCATCCATGAACTCCAGTACACCTTTGGGAATTGCATAATTCCCTCAGTCCACTGATCTGCCACATCTGTGCACTGAAACAAGGTGCTCCAAGAGAATAAGTTGTTTTTTATTGTCTGGTTATTATTAAGAGATAATAATAATCAACATGCATCTATTTTTAGATCGACGATCTATAAATAGAATTCGCCCAATATTATAAAAATATAATTTCATCTATTTTTCCAACTTGATCAACCATCCACAAATAACATCCTCCAACTTCTGAAATATGATCAACATGTCTAAAAATAGACTTGCGCCAAAAATAGCCTGCGGGCCCACTTAGTGAAGGCGACTCTCATCTTGTTGAATCTCAACAAATATACATTACTTGATCGATGAGTCTTAGGAAAATCTTGGGAGTTATTTAGATGGGAGATGTAAATGTAGAAATATACAAAATATCTAGATTGGAGTAAATTTTGATTTTGTACAATTATACAAACAAGTGTTTGAAGATAGTTTTGTTCAAGAAGAGGATGCAAAAATAACATCACATGTCTAAACAATGACACATTATATCAAATTGAGGAAGATACATAAAGGAATAAATATACAATCCAATCATCTATTTTCAAAGCCATGGAAGAGTAATGTTATAGGAGGATGCATTACTTTAATAAGGAGTCTTAGGGAAATCATGGGAGATATTTATATGTGAAATCATGGAGGGTATTTAGCTTCTTTCATGTGTAGAGAATGAAAATTTTTGCTACATATGATCTGGCCAATAAAGGTGTAAATTTGGACACAATAATTCTAATGAGAAATGATATTCCTTCCCTAGAAAATATTCCTAAACAATGGGTCATGCAGTGTAAATTTTGTTTATTTCTACAAGTCTTTTAGATAATATAAAGACCCTATACCATTTAGGATAGTAAAATGGATAATACATATTAAAAATAAATATTTCATGAGGTTACAAGTATATATTCCCTCGAACAATTTTCATTGTACTCACCTATTGTACACGCAATCCAAACACAAATTTTGATTTAATAGAATACTCTCATCATAGTTAAAAAAAAAAAACATACACAATACAAATACTATTTCACATTTAAAGAAAAATAATGTTCTAACTATTTTATGTATTGAATTTTTTTTACACAAACTTTTTGGATCAATTTTGTTGGAGCATAATGGCCAATGATATTTTCTTACAAATAAAAGTTATTATTTCTTATCGAATTGAACAATCATCGAGAAGTTCTTCTTTCTTATCGAATTGAACAATCATAAAGAGATAAATTAGTTTATCACTTTTTGTATAAAATTAATGGTTTACTTTTCATTAGTTCCCCATATTTGAAGACTCTAGAAGTTTTTTATCAATGCACTGTCTTGGAAGTAAATATGACATTGTTTAATTATGTTATCTTTTGGATTTTTGGCTAGAATATAGTGAAAAAAGTATTCTTAAATCATTATTTTTTAGTTTTTAAAATGATATTTTGAAATACAAATGGATTCACCATCTTGAATTTTTTTTGGAGCATTCATATTATGCAAAGTTCACAACTAAAACTTGAAAATCCAACAAATCCCTACCAGATTTCAAACAAATTTGACTAGAAAATATACCAAACACCATCCAAAACATAAAACAATTATCCCACAACAATAAAAATCGAGTCGATTCAATTCATACTAACAAGGGAAATAGAGTTGGGTCAATTCATAATAATAGAGTTCTAAGTATTTCAAGGAGTGTAGGTAGCAAAATTCTTTAGGAAAAGTTTCAAGTGGGATGTCATGGAAATGTGGGTGATATATGATAATCTTTTCAAGGTGTTTATGCTACCTTATGGATTTCGAAAAGGAAAAAAGAGGAGAAATGATCTTTAGCTCACACAACTTCAGAGGGGTTTTCCATGTTCAAGTTTGAGCTATCAAAAAGAGGTATATGGCGATTTCTCCAACAAATGGAATGAGAATAAGAAACATCTCATAACTACTTGATATTGACATTTACACAATATAACTAATTCACTCTTGGCTATTTCTAAAAATTTAAAATTCAACATAAAAATGTAAGAAAGTAGATAAGAGTATGGTCACTAATACCATCAAATCCATATGAGATTCAATGATCATTCCCTCCTTAATATGTGTTCGAAATAACCAATTTCAGGTATAACAAGTTGTAATTTAATAATACCACCACAACTGAAATTATTGAGATACCTCAAACAATTCTCAAATCCATGTAAATTTAGCATGCTTTTATTGATGAGAGGTGACATGTAGCAAATTAGGAGTGGCTTTGGATAGATGAAAAAGGTTGGTAGGGAGTCGTCCCATAAAATAAGTCCTTCAACATAAATATGTTTACTCTTAGATTGAATACATGATGTTAGCATTCTAAAACAAAAAATAATAATACAAGTCAACATAGTTACAATCGATTTAAATGTTATTTTGATATCATGTTACTGAATGTCACAATGTTCAAAAATTGTAAAATGTAAATAAAATTATATTTAGTATTTTTTCACTTTTTTAAATTTGGAAATTTAAATAATCAAAAATTAAAATTATCTATACATTTAGAAACATATTTTAAATAATACAAAAATTATAATTTTATCTAAATCATAACAAAAAATCAAAACATTTTTAATTAAACTATACATAAAGATATTATATACAAAAATATCAAAATTTTCTATAGTTTAAATAATTTACTTTTTAATTCAAATCAATCTTAAAATATTTAAGACAAACTTCATATGCATATAATTATATAAAGATTTTCTTTGATGTCATAATAGTTATATAAAGTATAATTTTTTGATGTCATATAGTAACCGGTTATAATTGTTTGATTAAGTGGTCTCCATATAATTATAACTTAAATAATTATTTTTTTAAGATAAAATTTGAATGAATTATTGACTTTCAAGAGAGAAAATTTGAAATTATAATGGTGTGATATATTCTTGCGTAGTAACACTAAAAGTTTGTCAAAGAATATGTTTTAAATAAATTAAATATGATTATAAATTTGAATACATATATTTTTGTTGGTATAAATATTAAAGTTATAATGATTTAATATATTCTACGGTTGAGGTATTTGTTAAAAGATAGGTGGGAGGGGTTTTGTTACATGCCAGAGCACTCCCTGAGTTATGTTGTGTTAGGTTTTTTGAGCGTGTGACACTAGTGAGATTCTTCACAATGGCTGTGATTAATTTATGAGTACTTGAGTCCTAGAGTACATCTCTAACACTTATGCTTGTTATTCATGTGTAAGATATTTTATTTGTGGAATCTAATTGATTTATAAATTGTTGTAAATATTTTACTAGATAGTTTTTCACAATAGATTTGATAATAATATATTGAAATTTTATATTATTACAGTTTTATTAAAATTTTAGATTTGTAGATTTAATAGCAATTAGTGCATTTATGCGAATATAAATTATGTAGAAAAGTAAAGAATGACGAAATAATCTCACACACACATAAAATACAAGATATTCTCTCTCGGAAATCTTTTTGGGAGAAAACCCAGTTGGAATGTGAGACCACTTCGCTCTCTTTCTCTGTCTGGGAATATGGCTGCAGGTACAAAGAAGTAATGCTTGTGGCCCATGGGCTGCTAAGTGCACATATCCTCTCTCTGTGCTCTATCTCTTATCTCTCCTTGCTATAGTTTCTCAGCTATGGAACAAAATGCTCTCGAAAGAATGGAATGCCTCTTCCTCCTAGTGGCCTGATTATAATAGAACCTGATAGTCTACTAATGGTTAGTTTTGACTACATCGAATCTTAACTAGAGTTACAATATAAACTCTTCTAGAGTATTTTACATCATAATCACGTGGCTAGCCCCTTTTCCATGAATAATAGGGTCTCACGCGACATCCTCATGAACTATAGGTGTGAAAACATGAAGGTCAACTTCTAAGTGGCATAACGTTTGCATACGGACTCCGATTGATGCATTTCTTGTGTCATTGGAAATATCTATGTGTGTAGAATACCATGAAATGATGTCACACTAAAGTAGTAAATTTTTACCCCAAAAAAAGTCTTTTTATTCCTCAAAATGCTTCTTGAAGGTTTCACACCTCGTTTTTCCAAACTGGGTCCCGCTGGTAAAAGCGGTCCCATGAGCTGATTCCTCCATTGTTCCCACTCCATATGCATCGATGTGGGTTACAAACAATATAATGATCCAATATAAATCACAAATCGCCATTTTTGGAGGATTTTGGTCCCCAAAAGCTTCTACTGAATGAGGTCAAAAAAGTTTTCCTCCACCTTCTCTCTGGTGTACCATTTAGATTTTCGTGGAAGCTGTCCCTTCAACCCAATCTACCAAAGGTCATGTTTCCCCTCTATTTTAGTTATGGACCTCTTTTGAAAGTTTGTATCTTCTTTCAACTCTACTAGAGCATCTAGTGTTAAATCCTTTCCATAAGGTAGGACATGTTCCTCTTCCTGATCTAGCATGGAAGGCTCATAGTGTTTCAAATTATCTACATTCACAACTGAGTAAATGCGCATATATGGTGGTAAATAAGTCAATAGGAATTATAACCTAAATTTTATAGTATCTCAAAGGGACCATACCTCAGAGCCTTTATTTTATTACCAAGCCCTCACAACCTCTTACTGTTCAATTGTAACCATACTCTGTCTCCCACCTTGAATGATTTCAATGTTTTGTGCTGATCATGCTTGGCCTTATACTTCTCCTACAACATTTGCAGTGTTTCTTGTACCTGTAGATGGATTTTCTTGATCTTATCTATAAAATTTTCATCCCTTAAAGCATCTCCTGTAAGGTCTTCCCTCACTCCTCCTTGGTGCCCATATGCAATGTCCAATGGTGAAGGATACAAATATCCAAAACAAGTTTCAAATGGGGACTTTCCTATAGAAGTGTGGGCTACTTTGTTGTAAGAATGTTTTGTATATAAAGAATTTCCATCCCAAGTCTTTGGATGCTTCTAGTTGTATCCCATTAGAAGCTGCACCAAATTCCCGTTGACTACTTTTGTCTGCCCATCGGTTTGTGGATGGAATGTTGTAGATATCTTGGCTCCATGTGCATAAGAGTCCCCAAAGCTGTAATATTTGATGTGGGTGCAGTTGAAAGAATTTCAACTAACTTGTTTGTGTTTTCCTTCATATACTTGATCACTAAATGAAATTGTTGTAATAAACCCATCCACTTGTAATGCTTGGTATGTTGTAGCTTACTCTAGGCGTGCAAGTACTATAATGGTTGGTGATATATGTGGATTATTGTTTCCTTTTCTATTACATAGTTATTTCACTTCTTCACAATTTGCACCATGGAATAGAGCTCCTTGTCGCAGGTAGGTTAGTTAAGAATTGCCCCATGAAAAAATTCAGAATGGTAACATACATGCCTTCCCCCCTACATTAAGAAAACTCCCATAACATAAACAGATGCATTTGTCTCCACTTATAAAGGTCACTGAAATTTTGGTAATTCCAAAATTGGAGCTTGACTAATATTCTGCTTTAACTCCTCGAAATCCCTCTTCTATTCATTTCCCCATTAGAAACTCTTTCAATTTTTTGTTATGGCATGGAGCGGTGTTGTTACCATTGAAAACAAGGCTACGAATTTCTTCAGGTATTGTTCTTCCCCAATGAAACTATTGACCTTAGAAACATTAGTAAGCATCAACCATTTCATGATTTCCTCCATATTGGAATGGTATATCTTCAGCTCTCCTCCACCGATCACACACCCTAGATACACCAAAGACTGTTGCGCAAACTCACAGTTCTTGAGATTTTCTATTAGTTGGTGCTTCTTAAATGTCTCCAACACCTGAGTCAAATGTGAAGTATGCTCCTCTATGGTAGCACTATATACCAGTATATCATCTAAACATATAATAACAAATGAATCTATAAAATGGCATAGTATATCATTCATTAATATCATAAAACCAAATGGCATGACTAACCACTCATACAAACCTTGCCTGGTTTTGAAGGTGGTATTCCAGGTATATTTTTCTTTGACTTGAACCTGGTGATATCCAGACTTCAAGTCCAACTTGGTGAAGTATTTTTATAACTGTAATTAATCCAAAAAATCATCTATCCTATGCAGGGGGTATTTTTTCTTCAAAATTATTTTTTTCAACGCCCTGTAATCTATACACATTCGCCAAGTCCCATCCTTATTTGGCCCAATGATGATGGGTGACCCACATGGTGATGTAGTTAGTTGAATGCCACCATGTTTCGACAACTTCTACAATTGTTTCTTCACCTCACTTGCTTCTATAACAAGCTTCCTGTACAACCGAATATTCGATAAGGGGGAATCCGAAAATAGATGGATCTCGTGCTCTACTTCCCTCTTAGGTGGTAGCCCTATAGGCTCTCAGAACAAATCACTATATTCTTGTAAAAGCTCCTCCAATTTTTTTTTTTTTGTTTCTTAGTACACCCCTCCAGGGATGCCTTGCCTCTTATTGACTACTCTTCAGATTGAATTTCTCCTAAAAATAATAAAACATACTTATTTCTCGAATTGATCAATTTATTGGCTTGGTTGGCACTTACCAGTGAAATTTTTTACTTGTCTTTGTGTGCGTTGATGATGAATGATTTTCCATCCTTGAAGATCCGATATTAGTTGGATCTCCTCATTAATTATATTGCATCACACATATACATGTATGGACTCCCAAATATGACTCCACATACATCAAGGGGAGCCACATCTAGATCTACTTCATCAATAAAATCAACACTGATAGAAAATCTAATTTTACATTATTTTTTAACCTTCAAATATGCATCCTTATTTACCTATCCCAATGGATATGGGTTTCGATGATCACAAACTTCTAGCCCCAACTTATTGACCAACTCTTCTACAATGAGATTCACCTGTGATCCTGAGTCAAATAGAGGATCATTATTTGTCTTCTTGAACTATCGCTTTATATGGAAGAGTTTCGTTATTTCTTTCTCTTCCTATTGTTGAAGGCTATTCAGATTCAACTCCATCTACACTGATTTATAGACGATCTTCTCATCCCAAGTCCAAGTTTCTTTCAACTTGGTTTCTCAAATCAGTGGCCATGAGATTCTTCTTCTTATTATATTTCTTCTTGTTCTTCAGGTTTAGATCTGGATGCATCTTCCAACACTTCTCCATTGTATCACCATAAATGTTACAGTGGTTGCTAGGATATTTGAACTAGTGTGGTGTGGTTGTCATCTTTTTATCTTTTCCCCCTTTTTTTCTTCATCTTCCCTCCTTATAAGCGTCATGCTACTCCTTATGCTTCGATCCACTTGATTGTGCTCTCTTTAGGCTTATGTTCTCCAAGTATTCTGCCTTTACACAAGCCTCGTCTACTGATTTAGTCTTGAGCAACAAAACTTGCCATGTAGATGGCGATGCAAACCCCCCAAATACTTGAGGAGTACATTCTGGGTTCTTTGGAGAGATACCCAACATTATAGTCATCTTTCTGAACTTTTTTGTGTACTCCTGCACACTTTGTCTCGGTTTTTGCCTGAAGTAATACCACCAGATCCACTGGTCCTCCACATACCTAATGGGATAAAACTATGACTTAATAAAGGTTTTTAAATTCTCCCACTTAGTCATTGTAGGTTCTCCCTCCAACCTTAGGGTTTCCATGTATCTCTCCCACCAAGTCAATGCATGGCCATCCAATTTCATCTACGTGAATGAGATATTTTTCCCTTCCTTGATTTTATGGACACTAAAATAAACTTTGAGTTATTGTAGATAGTGGTTCAACTTCAAAGCATTGATCTAAACATGGTATGAATTGATATCAACCTTTGATTCCATTTTAAATAGGAAATTTGTTTGGTTCATGGAACTCGAACTCCGTTGGTATTTTTCACATTCTTTCTTCGATTGGTTATCCATTTCTCCATGAACTTCTGATCCTTGTTCATATTGTCCCTCTACATTTGAACCCCCATCTTCTCCAAATATCCCCAAATTAAAATTCAAGGCCACCATGAGGAGGCTTACATTGCGATAGATATCTGCGACTTGTTGTTCCAGCCACGTAAACCTCATCTCTGCATGATCAAGAGGTTCATTTACATATTCATCACCCATGATTAGGATTTTATGATTTTCAGCCCTACCGATCTAGATCCCTGCAATCTCCATAAAATACCTAAATAAACTTGCTATGATACCAAATGATCCATAAAATTGCACGAATATACCATTGGACATTTTGTCACAACAGATTTGATAATAATATATTAAAATACTGAAATTTTACATTATTACAGTTTTATTAAAATTCTAGATTTGTATATTTAAGTGTAATTAGTGCATGCATGTGAGTAGAAATTATGAAGAAAAGTAGAGAAAAAAAAAATCTCACATACACACATAAGACATAATATCTGCTCTCTGGGAAACCATTTCGGGAGAAAACCCAACTGGAAGGTGAGGCTTCTTTTCTCTCTTTCTTTGTCTAGAAATATGGCTGCAGGTACAAAGAAGTAATGCATGTGGCCCTTGGGATGATAAAATTCACAGAACCTATCTGTTTGCTCTACATACTATCTCTCATGGATATCTTTACTCAACTATGGAGCAAAATTCTCTCGAAAGAATGGAATGCCTCTTCCTCCTAGTAGCCCGATTATAACAGAGTTCGATAGCCTACTAGTGATTAATTTTGAATACATCAACTCTTAACTAGAGTTACAATATAGAATCTTCTAAATTGTTTTACATCATAATGGATAGCTCATTTTCCATGAATAATTGGGTTTGAAGCAACATCCTCCCGAACTCTGAGGTGTGAAAACAAGAAGGGAAACTTCTAACTAGCATAACTTTTGCATATTGACTCCAATTGATGTGATTCTTGTGTTGTTTGAAATTTATTTATGTGTGGATAACATGGAATTGTTCCATGCTAAAGAAAAAAAATTAGGCCCAAAAAATGTCATTTGATGTCTCAAAACACTCCTAGAAGGATTCAACCCCCATTTTGAAAAACTGGGACCCGGCGGTAAAAACGGTCTGTTAAGTCGATTCCTCCACTTTTTCCACTCCAAATGCATCGATATGAATGAAAAAAAATATAGTGATCCAATATATATCAACAACATTCAATCTTAATACATATATAATGCTCAAATACAACTATATTTCCACCATAGATAATCCACAATTATAACATCAACACATATATAGAGCATGCCACAACATTTCGTCACATAGTTACAATACTTCATCAAAACATAATACACCATAAATAAGAAACATGATCCTTAATCCTCTCTTCAAATTATATATAAAAATATCCTTTATTTACAATTATTTAAGCTTATATAATTTAAAATCCCTTGGAACTCCTCAAGATACAATGGAAATAACCCTTCCTTCCCCAAACCAAGTTCCAAACAAACCATACAAAAAACCACTACCCTCTTCTCAAGACACTTCTTGCATGACCTAATCATGTTCAAATATCACTTTTTTTGGTTCGTTCCATAACTCATATCCCAGTTTGGTGGAAATGGATCTACTATACCATATGGGTAGAGCGAACTATTATGCAACTTCTTTCCTCAATGGGTTCTACTTCAATCTCATTCAGTCATGCTCCAAACTTGTTCTTTCTTCCTCATGTGAAGGCCTACTATTTGTATGAACTCCTTTTTTTGTGTTCCATTTGACCTCCATCTTTTATTCATTCTACTCATCCCATCATTTACCTATATGATTCCATAGTGCATTTGAACATATGTTTAGGTGTTCAGGTTTAATCATGCCATCCCAACATGGGCACTCATGCAGTCTCAGAAAATGCTTGTTTTGTCTCACTTTCTTTCCACATCTAGGCATGTTCGTTTCAAGCACGCTCGTTCCACCTCGGGCACTTTAATCATAAAAGCACCTTCCTTCCATCCTAGATGCCTTAGGACCACTTCAAGAACAATCATATTAACTTTGGTACATTTCGGACCAACGCAAGTGCCTTCCATTCCATCTTAGGTGTTTCAAGAAATAACATATGACTCTTGGGCACCTCATCCTAGATGCTCTCATGTCAACTTGGGCACCTCATGCTGACTGAGGCACCTTGGGCCATCTTCGTATCGTCATGCCAAAACTCCCAAAACATCACACAAATATAACAAAATATGTGATTTCTCTCTCATATCCCACTCGTCTCGCTCAACTAGTGGCACTCGTGAGCACTAAATCTCTAAGGCTTGACATCCTCCCCGCTCTAAATATGTTATCTTCCTCAACAATGAAATCCTCCTAAAAATCCATCCATCACCAAGGGTACTACATACTTAAGAATATTTCTCATCGAACTGACATCTCATGCCATCAAATAACTTCCCATATGCATGAACATGTAAAGAATGTTCATCCCCTAACACTACTAAACCATATGACTCTATGAATTCTCCTATAATAATGTCATGTGTCAATCCCATCATGTCATCAAATAATTAATTGTATAATCTAATCGTATAGCCAACTCCACAAGAACTTGTTTCACTCAAACAAATCAAATCACCATCACATCATCCATTGTAACAACCCCAGGTTAAAAATTCATGTAAGAAAGTTAATAAAGGAAAAATAAGACCAAGGTCATGGGAGATGTAATCCAAGTTGAATGTTGGGAAAAATATGATACCGAGCATCATTTGTTGTGTATTATAGCTAAAGGGAAGTTGGAAAAGGAAATGACAAAGGATTTGAAAAAAAATAAGGTATTTTGGTATTGATTTATGAAAATAAAGGAAAATAGGAGAAAAGGAAGGTGAAAGGTCACAGGTTGCATGTGAGGAGGAAATTGAAGGATAGATGAAAAACGATGAAATTAAAGGCATCAATAATAAAAAGACATCAGACGATTAGTTGACAGTATTTTTTTAGTTCAGTTTAAAAATTGGTTTTCAGAGAGGATAATATCACCAAGAGGAGAAAGCAAGCAAGAAAGCAAAGGAAAGAAAAGGAAGGACAAGGAAAAGAAGGATCAAGAAATGAAAGGTTGGATCAAGCGGCTTCAATGGGAATACTTATAGGTAACAGGTTGCGTGTATGATTTCATAGTTGGTTTTGGCATGCATGGTATATGCATGTGTGTATTTGGTTCATTTGTTGTCATTGTCATGGGGTTTTCCTGGTTTGACAGTGGTTTTTACTCTTTCCTTGCCATTTTTGGATAACCATGGTGTGATGGGATTAATTATTGGTTGAGATTTGGATAGCCAAAATACTTTTGCATTTGGGTGAGGTGGTCTCAGGAAAATACCAAGGTTGGGGGTGGAGATGGCTTTCTCTGAAAAGCTCTCAATAAGTGGGTGGAGATAGACAAATTCCTCAAGGTTATTTCACATAAATATATCGATAAAGGAGGATATAATGATTTTTTATACTAGATTTAAAATCAAATATGAAAATAGAAATAAATTATTAATACTGAATAATTATAGGCTAAAACAAAAAGCACCCACTTAAATATTTGGAGTCACATGTGCCATCAACTGATCATGAACCAAAAATGCGAATCTCCAAACAATTACTTAAAATAATGAATATTTGAATAGTCCAACAAAATATAAATTATCTCGAGTGTCCAATGTAGATGGAATGCAAACACACGGGGAACTTATTTTTTCTTTGTCTTCACACTTTTGGTTGTTGACGTCATCGGCCAAACACCACGCAAAATGCAGAAAGGAGTGTGGCTTGCCATGATTATGGAAAGAATCATTGTGCTAATTTTTCTAGACAATGTACCCACCTTTTAAATAAGAGGTTGAGAACCTCAATTTGACATAAAAAATTCCCAGTATGGACACAATAATTAACTACTTTTAGAATTATCCCCAATAACAGTGCCTCCTCAAACAAATAACAAGCACACTCTTCCTTAATGATGAGAAGGTATGTTCGTCTCTGTCATTTAATACCTTTCCTATTCCTCCTACACTCATTTCTTGGTACATAGAATAATTCCAAATTTACTTGTGATCTCTCGTTGTATTCAAGATGAGTTTCATTGATTGGTTTCTAGGAAAATCGGTATATAGAAAATTCCGAAGACAATATCTGCAGCCAATCGACGAGGCCTATTTTGGACACATGAGAAATGAAGAGACTCCCATAAATTCTAATATGATTCCTCACAGGCTTCACACAAAAAATATAGTTATCTACATGCCAAATGATCGTGTTCTCCACGTGGTAAAAGAACTTTTCCGATGACATAGTCGAATGGTTGGCTAGATTCTTGACATTGCTGTCAAATTTGGTGTATGGAAGATCTGTATCAATCTAGATGTCTCTCAAATGAGCATAGCTCCAAAATAGGGAGCTGAGGGTGAATTTGGGGGCCTTGAACAACTTAGATATGAAAATTAACCTTTTGGGTAGCAACTCTACAAGAGTTTTGGCGAACACAACGTGGTCCCAGGGAATGAGTAAATCGTCTAGCTGTTCCATGAGCCACTCGTTCAATTTAGGTTGATCATCGTATTCCCTCCTCCACTTTCTTAGCAGTATAATATAATGCTCCCCCACCCACAATATTGAAGCAAGAAAAGAGATGCGTGTGAGGGAAGGTGGGATGAAGAAGGCGAGAAAGCAAGAAATGAGGGAAAAGAGAGAATCATAATCAATTAAAGTGGCTCGATTTAAATAGAGTGACTGATTTTTAAAAAATATATAAAAATATTGTAGAAATTACACCAATTGATTCAATCCGATCATGTAATGTACTAAAACAAGATATTGAATCCTTCTACAATATTTGTGGAATATAAATCATGATTGATCAACCAAATGTAAGAGAAATAAGTAAATAAATCGCACAACACAATATTTTCTTGGGGAAAGAAACTGCTCAAAACCGCTCCATATTTATTGTATAATCAACTAAGGAATCATGAAACAATCCAATTCATGTGTGCTCAGCACAACCTCATACACTCTACCAATTGTCTCACACTGATCTAGGCAAAATTGGACCAATACATACCCAATTTCCTGCCCACCTTCAGCCTGCCTTACTCATGCAATCCCTAGGAAAAATAATTTCTATTAAATAGGAATTCCAACCTTCCTTGACTTTGCAATCCATCATGGTCTTCCTGTGGCTTTATAATTGCACCTGGGCAGTTGGCTAAAAATAAAACTGATAGTTTACTTGCCTTTAACCTTTGTCTCAACTAGGTCTCCATCAGAATTGACATGCATGCAAATATTAATAATGAATCATCAGTTACTTGGTAGATCACTACTTGTGAATTAAATCTATTTTAATTCACTAGATCTTCCACTAGCTCATCAATCAGTTAGAACTAGTTAAATTGATTTTAACTCAATTAATTTGAGTTAACTGATTGCACTCACACCATACTAGTGCTACAACTTCAACTAGGCCCTGCAAATAATAGAATCACTCTACATGCCTGTAATTTGACCCTCAACTCAAAATTCTTGAGCTAACTAAGTTTATCACACTTAGTTAACTACTAGAAGTTGTTATGAGATAATATTACAATTTATTTTCCAATTTATTTAAAAATTAAATGCCCACATTAGCACTTTTGTGTCACTAGAATTCCTCACTCATGTGTGACCTGGAATCCCACACTAGTATATGGTGCATTTTATTTTTGAATTTCAACATTCCCTCTCAACAAGAAAGGGATTATCTGCTACCCTAATCCTGCATCTGTGGTATTCAAATTTTCTCTTTACAAGCACCTTCAGTAAGATAATTTCATCTTGATCTTCTGTGGGAATGTACTGTAACAACATAATGTGCCTCTGAACACAATCTGTGAGATGGTGGAACCTGATGTCAATATACATGGACCTGTCATGGAATACTAGATTAACCGAGATTTTTATGAAACTCTAGTTATCACAATATATCACTCTCGGATCCATCTGATGACCGAACAAACCAACAAGTATCTTACTCATCCAGATGGCCTCACATGCAGCTTGACTAGGTGCCATGTACTATTCCTCAGTTTAACTAAGTGAAATTGATCTTTTCTTCCTGCCATACCAAGAAACTGTTGTTGATCCTATGTTGAATATGCCCCCTAATGTGTTCTTCCTGTCTGATGGACTACCTGCCCAATCTGCATTGGTGAACCCTTGAAGCTTCACTCCCTTATTCTATCTGTACCATAATCCATACTCTGTAGTACCCATGAGATATCTCAAAACATGCTTCCCCGCCTTCCAAAAGAGCTTGGTAGGATTAACCATAGCTTGAATAAGCTATTTAACTACGAATCATATGTCTGGTCGTGTGTTCACCAAATACATAAGTGAACCCACAAGATGCCTGTAAACATTATCATCCACTACCTCACCTGAAGTAAGATCCTCCTTCCTCTAGTTACCTATAAGAGAAGTCTCCATGGGTTTGTTGTCCTCCATGTGGAACTTCCTCTAAATCTATTTGGCATACTTTCCCTGAGATAAAAATAGCTCCCCATCTCTTTGCATATTTCCAAGCCAAGGAAATAGTGCAAGAGCCCCATGTCCTTCATCTCAAACTCTCTTGCAAGATCCTCTTTGCAATAAGTTATGATATGCTCATCACCTGTCAATATAATATCATCAACATAAAGTAAAATAATAAAAAGCTTACCATCAACCACAATATGATATAGGTTCACATCCACTTCACTCTTTGTGAATCCAAACCCGATGAAATAGTTGTTGATCCTAGTGTACAAAGCACGAGGTTCTTGCTTCAGCCCAGACAATGCTCTCTTGAGTTTGCACACATGCGACTCCTTGTAAAAGGTCTCAAAACCTTTTGGCTTCTCAATGTACACTTCTTCCTCAATAACTCCATTGAGAAAGGTTATCTTTACATCCATCTGATGTATCTGCCACCCCATCTGCATTGAGAGTGCAAGGATAGATCTAATCGATGAGTACCTTGCAACCGTTACAAAAGTCTCCTCATAGTCAATCCTCTCTACCTATGAGAATCCTCTTGCCACAAATATAGCCTTGTATTTCTCCACACTCCCATCTGTTGCTTGCTTCACCTTGTAGATCCACCTAGATCCAACCAATGACTTCCCCACTGGTCTTGGGACCACTTCCCATGAACTATTTCTAATAATTGAGTCATACTCCTTAACCATGGCATCAACCCATGTTGGCTATTGCACTACTTCCTAAAAATAGGATGCTTCTGTCACAATACACTCACTCATAAGAGCCATGTATCTAATATACCTATCAGGGGACCTTCTTTTCCTGCATTGTGATGTAGGTGCACCTACATGCTTTGGCGCATCTAGCATCAATCTACCAGCCTCTATGATGCACTTCCTACCATTTCTGGTGGATGGCTCTGCATGAGTTGTTTCTGCCACTCCATGATCCTCTGCGTGTGGCTTCTCTTAATCAGGAGATCATGTGTTATGCTCAAAATTGAAAGTGCTCGAAATAGGACAAAACCTGAGCAATCGGAAAGGTCTTGTCATTGCGATTATGGCACCACAAAAAATTCGAAAAACCAATGTCGCATGAGGAAGATATCGCGTTCTGTCCGTTTTCCCAAACAACAAAAATTTTGTCACTGGATGCCCAGTCAGCAAGTATATTTCAGGAATATTCCATTTTCCTATGTTAACCAGATTTCTCCACATGGCATGTTGTGGGCCGTTGATTTTAGTGGTACGAAGATGTGTATTGATAGTTGGATGGTTTTGTTTTGGACCGTCGGATGAGCGACACATGGCAAGCCTAGAGGTCGCCACATGTCCTCAGGATAAGGTGGTAAAATTTTGTTGGAGTCGGTGGGAGTTGACCCCGTGACCTTCGGCCCACCGCAAATACCTTCGACTAGTCCACCTACGAGGTGTTTCTTACCAAATATAGGTCTCTGCATTCTTTTATGGTTTATATGTTTTATATGTGGGGGTGGGGACCACCAACGGTCCCAACCCACTGACAGCCGCAAAGCATTAGTTATATGATAATAAACCATGGCATCATATGTTTTATAAACCATCGGCTTAAAACCTTAACCATCGTCCATAAACTTGTTCACATGTCAAGTTGTGACATTAATACAACAATGTGACGGTTGTATAAAAGGTGACCTTCGGCAGGATCAAATCCATCACATGTGCGGAATGAAGACTATCACCACTGCGGTTTCAGAAACAGTTTTTGGAACCATGCCAACTCTAGGTTCCGCTCCACCATTTCGAAGTTAATTAAAACGGTTCAATGCGGGGTTAACGGCGGGGGGTCGGCATGTGACCACCCTGCCCAAGTCACTTGACTTTAAATCAAATGGATTCAACTAGCGATAAATATAGTGGCGCCCTATTTTTATGGTTTTCATTAAATTTAACTCCATTTAAGTGCCTGTCTCCACTTTTAGTGGAGCTTTTCTAGTTGACATTAGGAAAAATGCATTGGGAGTTAAATGTTCGACCAATTTTGGTGAAACAAGAGTATACCTAGACTAATTTGAGCATTCTGGAGCCATTGGTGAAGAGAAAACAACCATTAGAGGCTTGTAAACACATGTAATTTACAATTATGAGCATAATGACAAAGAGGGACATGCCATTGGGAGCTGGACAAGCAGATGTAGCCTAGGAGGGGTGAACTGCTTCATCATGCCTACCGTGTAAAACTTATGTGTGATTGTATTTCTCTATTATACACTGTTGTTCAGTTTATTTAAGGCTTATTTTCATGTTTAAATTTCACTAATTCATCTATGTTTGATGGTGTTAAGCAGGTAAATCCTCTCTGTGGACATAGACGATCCCTCTATCCCTAGACTGAGTCTAGAAATAAGGATACATGCTAGAGTGTTGTTTCCTAATTATTGAATGAAAAAAAAGACACAGTATATCGACCTACCTAGAATCCAACGCTGTCGTCGATGCTGTAGTGGCAATGGTCTCTCACTCCTGTCTTGGTAAGTCACAATCCTTCCGTAGTTACGCTTGGATACCTACACATAGAACAACAAACAAGAACAACATACGACATAATAGTTTCACTCATAACTACTAGCCAGTAAAAGAGGGCTAAGAATATTGTATTAAGCATATAACATAATAAAAAATGGGAACCAAACAATAGTCACGTATATGTATTGATAGAAGGAAGAATTACAACAAATTCTTTAACGTCACAATCTCCTCTAGCGGGGTTTAGCCAAAGCGAATCTCAGAGGATCGTTAGGGAATTAGGACGGGATGAAGGCATGGACTAAAGCACTCTCAGAATTCATGGAGTCAAGCTTCCTCAACGTAATTCCTTCTTATTCTATCTTGTCCAGTATTTTAGCTATAATATATTAAAGTCTCCCAGTTTAGCTAGCTTAGGCTAAGAGAGATAGCTTCATTTTATAAAGGAAAAGGAGTAGGTTAGGATCCCTACAAAGGTGGGAGGGAGGCCTATCCTTTAGGAGGTTCTCATGAGAGGTGGAAACCATAAAATAAAGGAGGGAGTCAGTGGTTATTCAGTTCAACCACTCCCAATGACTCATCCTCGAAGTTGTTGAAGTGGAATCTTGTAATATCCCAAAATGGGAATGCAGCAATACGTGAATACAATAATGAAAGAGCAATGATACATCAACACATAAAATTCCAGAAGATCCAAATAGTAATCATATTAAGATCATAGCAGCAAATGTATACAATATCTTGAGGAAAGAGTCACTCAAGATAGGCAAAATCAACCTCAAGAAACATGTACATAAAACATAAGATCACTGCTACATAGAAAAATTCCCAAGGCTATGACACCGCAATTTTATTAGAGATACTACTGCTAGGAAGTGTCAATACACAAAAATATACAAATATAGGGCCCAAACAATGTTGGGAGTGAAGATATAGACTCCCAAACTGAATTTCAAGACAATGCGGAAAGGATTTCCTGAAATACACAAAATGGAAAAAATGTCGGAGTTGCAGCCCTAGGACTGAGTAGCGGCTGCAACTCAAGAAATAGATGGATATGGATGAATATGATGCATAAGATGAATAATTATACCTCCTTCAATGAATTTCCCAAGTGAAGACTGATCCTAACACTAAATATCTCACCCTCCAACAAACCTGCAAACCCTTACTACAAATGCACACTAAAAATAATGCAGTCAAGGAGAGGGAATGCACTATAGGAGAAAGGAAATATGTTGGCCAAGTGCCAAGATCTGATATCTGATCCAAATTCTTCCTTTCTGATCTCCCAAATGAAGGAAATCTTCCTCCTCTGAAAAAAAAGCTATGGAAGTGGTGTTGTCAACCCTCCACTGCAACACCTTGCAACACAATGTTATACTTCATCATAAATAATGCTATAGCTAAAGGAGGTGGCTTGGAATTGAGCCTGGATGTGGAGAAATGAAGTACAAGCTCCTTCAAGAGGCCTCTCTTGAAAGGAGAAGGAATTCCTAAACAATAATTCCTTGTGCTAAGCAGCACAACAACTCTGCTAAACAGCAAGAGAATGCAAAATAGTCTAACCATACCATAAAATCAATAATCAATAACC
This sequence comes from Pinus albicaulis, assembly GCA_034641835.2. Taxonomy (NCBI): domain Eukaryota; kingdom Viridiplantae; phylum Streptophyta; class Pinopsida; order Pinales; family Pinaceae; genus Pinus; species Pinus albicaulis. The sequence goes on from CM076573.1 coordinate 325,529,133, forward strand.
TGAGTTCATATGGCTTCCATGCCTTCCTTTTATACAAATGAAAGCCCTCTCTCCATGGGTCCCACTCATTAGGGTTTCCTCCATCAAGGAATCTTCCTCCCACTATCTCTGCGTTGTCTCCCAAGATGATCTCCACCTCCTATCCCAACGTTGTTGACTTGGTCAAACTTGACCTTTTCCACATGAAAATGTCCTCTTTGACACATGAGGGTGTGAAATCCAACTCTTATGTTGATCCCTTTTCACATTATGTGGGATTTTATTAAGATTTTTTTTATGCATGGGCTTCCTTACCCATTTATTCATCTCCTAAGTGAAAACAACAAAATTTAATATTCCAATTTGGTACATGCAAATTTTGGAATATTACAGTCCTCCCCTCCCAAATGTTGCTTGTACTCAAGAAGCTGCAAGGATATAACTGAGAAGTCTTCCCTCCTATTACTGTAGAATCCACATATAATTATCTACTCCAAGGAATGAGATGTTGTCTCATCAATGAATCTCCGTATTTCCCCTCCCAAGCATGCAAGTTAGATAAATAACTATCATCATGAAAAAGTAGAGTACTCAAGAAGGTAATAAGGTGTTTTCCAGAGGTCCCCTTGAGGCATGGGATCTGATATGCATTGGGAATCATCATTCCCATGTGTTTCCTCCATCCCCAGGAAATCATCCATACAACGTGAGTTACTTCCCAACATGGCAACTCCTGAAAATCCTCTTCCACCTTGAGCTCCTGCAATGTAGGTGGGCTCAAAATATGATCATGGTAGACAAAATAGCCTACCCCACGCTGTCCTCCTCTCCACTTATAATAAGTGTAGAGTATCTACTGCTCTTGGGCTACAAAAGTGTTGCCTCCAGGTGGCAAGAAGAAAACTGGATCTCCAAAGATCTTCCCTCCAATGTTGTGAATCATGCTGGCCCAAACCATCCCATATATGATGAATAGGAGATCATCATCATATGGCATCCAAGTGAGTGGAATACTGAAGGTTTAATGTAGAGATGAAAGGTGCCAATAGTTTCCGAGGTGCTCACAGCACAGTTTTCCTAACTGCTATTGCACAACATGACATGTCAACTCATAGAAAAGTTTCTCCCAATGATTTATGACAGTCATAGCCCAAGTGCTCCAATAAATCTCATGGACCACCTCATAAGAAGACAAGTGTTTTGTTGTGGTGGCCATATCACCTCTCATGCTCCCCTTAGAACATGTAATGTAGAAAGTGTGGGAATCCTCTTCCCCAAAGGACACATCCAATCAATGTGTCTCTCCCCCAATCATGCTTCCAATAAAGATAAGAACAATATCAGCAAGTGAAATCATGATCAACATCAAAATGAGGGAAACACTGAAGGTTTCATGTGGTGCTGGAAAGTACCAATATTTTCCCAACTAGTCACAGCGCAGTTTTCCTAACTGTTGCTTCATAAAATAGTATGGCAAGTTGTTTTTTGATACATGGATAATTATGTATGTCATGACATCTATTGATAAATAGAAAATGGTTGGGTAAATTAACTGAACATACATGAAAGAATAAAAAAATTTCCCAAGGCCATATAAAATATGGTTTTCTCCATCACATAATTTGGCCCAATGTTGACCATGGAGCTCAATGAAAAGCTTGTCCTCTTGTGGAGCAATGCACTGAATAGAAATGGTAAGAGTATGCAAATACTATGTTAGAAAATCAATGGATGCAATAACAATATTCTTACCATGTGTTGAGATTAAGATGATGCATATGTATATGAATAAATCCTCCATAGTGGTATGACACATTCCCCTGAAGAGGAATGAACCATGTGCTACATGAAGATCACCCTTCTTATGCTTGGAAATCCAAGTCAAGAAGATCATATCTCTGTAATAGATGTTTCCATCCACTACTTCATCATTCTCACCTCCTCGTTATCCACCAAGTGCATAAAGTGTGAAGTGATCCTGGGGATACTCCATCAATAACCCCAAGCTCCCAAGTGACAACGTTGTTGGCCTATGCAAATAGGCTCCTTTCAACTCATAGCTCCATTCTTTGACATGCACATTGTCAAAGACATCCCCTATAATGCTTCTACACAGAAGAAGTTCCTCCCAAAGTGGAAATACCTCTTGATCATCCAAGGTTAAGGAGTAGCCCCTTTGCACCATTATAGTGTCATATCATACTCCTGCAACATCATGCAAAGTGTGAGAGCAAATCTACCCTTGCTCTTCCAAGAGCAACCAAAACAACAAAAGTTTTTATTGCCTCCTCATACCTCCATCATACAAATCATGTGGTGAAGACATGATGATTGATATGAAGGATGTCATATCAACACAATGTGTCCATACTCCTTGTTGCCCAATGATGCAAGTATCCTGCCATTCTTCCTCCACCCACATACCCTTAGAAGGAGGATATGTCATATGATGGCCAAACTCTTTCAAGAGTAGCCAATGTAGCCAAGCCTCTTGCTTCTCAGTATCATAGATTTTCAAGTAGCTTTCCAGCTTCTTGCTCATTAGCCACACCCATACATCCACATGTAGGTGCCTCCCATCATGTTCTTCCTTAGCACTCTCCCAAGGAAGACTACCATCCTCCCAAACCAAATTTCTCTTCTTGCATTTCATGGGATGTTGAAATTCAACTCCTTCGTTATCTTCTAGAGAATACCTCTCATCAATGTCCTTCTTGAATCCATAAGGATCCAAGTGTGATGAGGGAAAAACCTCCTCAAACTTTTGAAGAACCTTGCACTCCATGATATGTTGAAGTGCACCTCCAATGAGATCTCTCCATGAGACCTTCTCCTCATCAATATCCTTCCAAAACCAATAAGGTTTTGGATCTGCTATAGATATAAGTCTCTCTTTGAGCTGGGGAATGCTCATTGAGAAAGGGTCATCTAGAAAGGAGAAAATATTTATCATCTCAATATGTCTACCATCTATCACTTCTTCCTCCATTGCTTCATGAATGAAGCTCCCATAAGGAATGGTCCTCTTTTCTTCACTACTGCTCTTGTACAATGCAGTGAAATTCTGTTGCTCTAAATCAGCAGTATGCAATGATGTAGATCCCTCCATAATATTTTTTGAAATGACAAGAGATGGAAACTTAAGCATACCTTGGTGAAATTTGGAAGCATCTTGTAGGGCTGCAATATTTCCCTCCTTAAATGTGTTGGCTTCCCAAAATTATGAAGATGAAGACTGCTCCTCATGGTTGTAAAAATGTTGGTACATGCCTCTTCCAATGGTGGTGAGGGTTTCTCCTTCGATTTTCCAAATTTCCCAATCAACCTTTGATAAAACTCAGCAAGAGTTGATACTCTTGCATGGCTCAAATGGCTAAACCACCAAACATTTGCTTCACCTTCAAGGTGCAATGCTGCAATTTCTATAGCCTCTCTCTCTACTACTGGATGTAGTAGGAATAATGCCTCTAGCTTCATCAAACAAGCCTTTGCTACACATGTGAGTGATCCATCAAAAGTGGACAATAGAAATCTATTGCCTCTCATCATCCCATAGCTGTAGGGCCTCCTTTCTTCCTCCAACTAAATGAACTATGGTAAAGCTAGAGTCTCCTTGAAGGCTCTAGGTTTAGCTTTGTATTCAGCAAGGTATTCACTTAGAATTTCAAATTACAAGTTTCCTTCATGCTTCTTGTCTTCTCCTCTTTGAGAATAGGAAGTGAATGGCCCTTCCTCTTCTTGAAACCCTCTAGGAGTTCCATTGCATCTCTTCTCCTTCATCTGCTTAACCTCCTTGGATAGGTTCTTTCTAGATCTGAAAATTGATGAGACAAAGCTCATTCTCCCCATCATTCTGATATTGATTTTTATCTTTGTCTTCTTAGTCTTCTGATACCATAATGGCTGGAACTCATAGGCTGAGCCAAAGATCATGCTCTGATACCACTGTAATATCCCAAAATGGGAATGCAACAATACATGAACACAATAATGAAAGAGAAGTGATTCATCAACACATAAAATGCCAAAAGATCCAAATAGCCATCATATTAATATCATAGAATCAAATGTATACAAGATCTTGAGGAAAGAGTCACTCAAGATAGGCAAAATTAGCCTCAAGAAACATGTACATAAAACATAAGATCACTGCTACACAGAAAAATTACCATGGCTATGAAATCATAGTTTTATTAGAGATACTACTGTTGGGAAGTTTCAATACACAAATATACAAATATAGGGCCCAAAAAATGTTGGGAGTGAAGATCTAGACTCCCAAACTGAATTTCAAGACAATTCGGAAATGATTTCCTGAAATATGCAAAATGGAAAAAATTTCGGAGTTGCAGTCTTAGGACTGAGTAGCAGCTGCAACTCAAGAACTGGATGGAGATGGCTAAAGATGATGCATAAGCTGAATAAATAGACCTCCTCCAATGGATCTCCGAAGTGAAAGGTTGATCCTATCACTGAAGATCTCACCCTCCAACAATCCTGCAAACCCTTACTGCAAATGCACACTAAAAATAATGCAGTCAAGGAGAGGGACTGTGCTATAGGAGAAAAGAAATATGTTTGCCAAGTGCCAAGATCTGATATTTTCTCCAAAATTTTCCTTGCTAATCTCCCAAAGGAACGAAATATTCCTCCTCTGAAAAACAAGCTATGGAAGTGGTGTTGTCAACCCTCCACTACAACACCCTGCAACACAACGTTATACTTCAGTAGAAATAATGTTGTAGCTGAAGGAGGTGGCTTGGCCTTGAGCCTAGATGTGAAGAAATGAAGTACAAGCTCCTTCAAGAGGCCTCTCTTGAAAGGAGAAGGAATTCCTAAATAGGAATGCCTTGTGCTATGTAGCACAACAACTCTGCTAAACAGTAAGAGAATGCAAAATAGTCTAACCAGACCATAAAATCATTAATCAATAACCTGAGTTCATATGGATGCCTTGCCCTCATTTTATACAAATGGAAGCCCTCTCTCCATGGGTCCCACTCATTATCCTCCACCAAGGAATATTCCTCCCACTATCTTTGTGATGTCTCCCAAGATGATCTCCACCTCCTATCCCAGCATTGTTGACTTGGTCAAACTTGACCTTGTCCACATGAAAATGTCCTCTTTCACACATGAGGGTGTGAAATCCAGCTCTTATGTTAATCCATTTTCATATTATGAGGGATTTTATTCAGATTTTTACTATGCACGGACTTCCTTACCCATTTATTCATCTCCTATTGGGGCCCTTGTTTTTGTTTAGTTTTGAAATCTTGGCTAAGACATTTTGAATTTTGACCCTTTTTGAGTTGCGGGATGAATACACATGGCAACTGCGACCGTGCCGCAACTACCAGGAGTCGCGGAGCTATCAAGGTGGCGCGGAAGCATGCGATAGCTGGAGATAGAACAGGGACAAGTGCAGATGAAGGAAACACACAGCAGAAGATGGAAAGTAGAACACACAGATAACAGGAGAGAAGCCGGGAGAAGCTTAAGTAAAGACACAGAGGAACTGATAGTCGCAAGATCGGGTGAATAAATAACAGGCACCCGGCTAAAACAAAGAGGATGTTGAAGAGGTTGCGAGGCTCGAGACAGGAAAAGATGCACAGAGCGATTGTGGAAGAATCATGCATGTCCTTCCTATGGTTCTTCATCTTCTCCATTCTACTTTTCTGTCCCGAAATCCATCTGTATCAGATTTGTAAGCTATCAGTGAGAATGCCATGTAATCATGTGTTTGGCCAAGAGATTAATACAATGGAAGGTTGCTGTCTCAATAAGATATTTATGTGCTTGTAATGTGTTTATGCGGGTTTAAAATTTTATTTGCAAATGTCTGAATGCTTATTAAGTGATCTTGTGTATATAACTCTGTATATGTAATGGATGCACTGTCCTTCATTAGTTGCGGGTTTGTTCCTTGCCATTGATCTCATCCCCTTCTGCATGTGGTTGTGGCACGCCTCGGGTGAGACGCACTACTTTCCAGAGCAGGGTGAAAATGCCGGCGTGTTCCTAGACTACACCAGACCCCTTTGTTGGCCACAACTCTTGAACCTGGGTCTTCTCCGCGAGACCTGACTTCTCACCAAAAAATGGTTCCATTGCCGGGACCTGCATGTTCTGAGGGGATCTAGATCATGGTATCGAGGATTTTTGAAGGAGTGATACGGCGATGGTGGGATGATCATCTTGACCAGTTCATTGCTCAGCAAGCAGAGCTGACCAAGAAAAGGAGGCGGCGATCAACGAGCTTGTTCTTTTCTCTGACTCAGCCAGTGATACGTACGAAATTTTCTGGGGAAGGTTCCCTACGGACCTTTAGAATTGGTTGCGGAGGTTACGAGCAACGCTGCCCCAAGAAGGTTTGCGGAAGATAAACCACAGGTGGGTGCACGAAGACCTGGTGGCACTGCATCAGGTAGACACTGAACTAACCCGCGCAGTGGATTTTTGGGTAAGGACCACGTTGGAAGGATACACGGTGGAGTTTGCTGCTGAGTGCTATCAATCCTTCTCGAAAGCCGAGGCTGTTTTCCACTCAGAGCTAAGAGGGAAGCTGTTGAAGGAGATTCCGCTGTGGGTCAAAGATCTAATGGTGGACGAAGGGTTGATTGAATTCCACAAAACGAGTATGGAAGCGTAAACCTCCCATGCTGGGGGAAGGGTTGAGGGAACCGATGCTGTGTAGAATGTGAAAGTGGAGGTGGGGAACGGATGTTGAGGCCGCATGCAAGTTGCGGGAGCGACGTGCACATCGGCGGGCACAGATCGCCGATAGGTGGTGAAGAAGGGTAATGAGAGATTTGAAGAGAAGAGAGATCGAGAGGAAAAATCAGAAGGAGGCGCCTCAGAGGACAGGAATTATGGGTTTGGATACCCAGGAAGAAAACGGGACAGTAGTGGAAGTGCAGTGGGTGCATGGGAGCCCAGCGATGCGAGAAAGAGAGATTGTGACTAGCGAAGATAACGGAAAGATGCAGCTCGAAGAGAGTTCCGATAATGAATGGCACGGCGTGATGCTGCGGATGTTTCAAGATTAGATGGCACCCACCCCTCCAGGCAGCCCTACTTCTCACCTTCTGCATGGCCAGGATCCCGACCTTCCCCTAGTACTATATCAACCGTTAAGTAATATTTTTATTCAGTTACAAGCATTGAGTCGGTCATACAATAGTTCTTCAGTGTCAGTAACGTCTGGTAACAGCAACGTTACTAGTAGTGGTATTTTTCCTAGTGGGACCATTACGCAACCAGGACCTGGAGGCTTTATCCTGGTCAATTCTCCGCAAGTACACATGGCTGGATCTTTCACCTGGTATCCAGAGTTCTCTAGCCGGGGCAACGATGATGTAGAGAAACACTGGTACCTGTGCGAAGCCATCTGGAGGGCTCGCCAGACGCCAGATGCAGGGAAGTTAATAGAATTCCAAACCACGCTCAGAGAGAGGGCTCTGCGATGGTTTATTAAGTGGTCTGAGGCTCATCCTAACCCCGTAATTGCGGACGTGAAGCGGGATTTTGTCCGCGAATTCAAGCTTCCCCAGACAGACCAGTAGGGCCTGTCAGAGCTGTGGGAAATTAAGCAGAAGGAAGGTGAGACCGCTTGGGAGTTGATGCAGCGATTCAAGGACGCGATCGGGAAACTTAGCTATCCGATCGATCCAAACCACCAGAGGGACTGGTTCATCAAGGCTCTGCTCCCCTTGACACGAACCCCCCTCACTCAGCAGAAGATTGATAACCTGCAGGACGCTTTGGAGCAGGCCATGAAGATTGAAGCCATGGCGGGCTACCCCCAAGAATATCGGGGGGGGGGGCGGCCCCGCAAGATCCTTCTTTGATAGGGTTGCAACACCAGATTGCCAGCTTGACTAAAAAGCTCAAGGAGCTTCAGCCAGTGAGACCAGCGCGACCGAATGTTTGGTGTAATCATTGCCTGGACGAGGGCCATGTAGCAACCGAGTGTCCTCGGTTGCATGGCGCAGGAGCAGGACCCTCGGTCGCAGCAATCCAGGGGGGTCCACCACCAGGGGGTGGCGCAGTGATGAACCCGCAGGGAGTCTACCAGCTGCAATAGACTTACGCAGGGTTCCCACTGCAACCAGGTTCCTCCACCACGGAGTACTGCGAGATTTGCCGGACGCTGGGGCATCCTCCTCGGATGTGCCCGATATTACAGAAGTACTCCACGGTCCCAAATAATGTATACTGTGAATTTTGTGTGTCCACGACTCACAACACTGAGCAGTGCAGGGCGCTCGACGCACTTGCGGATCGACTGGATCGTCCCTCCTACAGGGTGAACGAGGCTCCGAGGGGAAGAGGCAGAGGCATGCGGGGAGGCCGCACAGGCGGACGCGGTCCGATAAAATGTTACAATTGTGACCAGGAGGGTCATGTGGCTCGAGAATGTCCCCTTCCATGACGACCCTGGTGTTCCCAGTGCCAGGTCAACGCCCACGCTACAGAATACTTTCCGGAGCTCATCAAGAAGTGGGAAGAACGGGCGAGGCAGAGGGGAGCGAATCTGATAAACTCAGAGCCGCGAGGGACTGCCACCCCAGACTTGCAGAACGTCGCAATCGTGACGAGGGGCGGAAAGAAGACTGGAGAGCATGCCCATGGGAAGGAGCCAGTACGAGTGGTTCGGCCGGCATCACCAAAGAAGTTGATCAGGCCCGAAGTCCAGAAGAAGTATTTCCAAGAGGCAGTTGAGGCATTCGCCTAGTTGCGGAATGAGAGAGGTTTGGAGAAGCCCGTGTTGCTGGAATCTGGTGCGCAGAACGTCGCAGGTACGGTGGTCGAGGATTGGCTCCGGCTATTCCTCAGGATTGTTGACAGCGCTGCGCTGCGGCAGCAGCTCAAGCATGCTTTGGATGGAGCACTGCAGGGGCGCATAGAACTTAGAGATCCGGCAGACGCTGGCCCTCAATACGTGTAGCGTGTCAAGCGGAACAAGCAACGAACAGGCAAAGAATTCCGGCTTAACACGCAGGTCGCAGGGTTCCAAATCAGCGACACCATGTTGGACTTGGGGTCCGACGTTAAAATTCTGTCGCGGAAGACATGGGAGGCTCTTGGAAGGCCACAGCTAGTCTACTCACCAATCCAACTCAGGATGGTGAACCAGTATTGCATTTTTCCAATCGGTCGGCTCGAGGGTGTCGAGGTCGACGTTGCAGGGGTGAAGACATACACCGATTTTGAGGTTATTGATATCATGGGCGACAAGGATCCCTATCCTGCCTTACTCGGCATTGATTGGGCTTTTGAGAATTACGACATCATCGACCTTAAGAAGGAGCTGATGATCTTTTAGGATGGGGAGGTACGGGTCACCCAGCCTCTCGACCCGTATCAGGGCCCGCGATATACAGAAACGGTGGACAATCGGGAGGATGCTCAGATGATGGACCACCTTTATCAAATGACCGCAAGAAAGCAGGATGATTATATTAACCCGACCGTGACTGGCTCTGTCAGTTGGCGGAGTGTGCAGAGCTCGGAGCTCGGATCCGAACTCGCTTGGGAAGACTGGCAGCAAGGGGGGTATGAGACCACCACGCGGAGATGTGCCTCCATTGCCCAAGTCCGATGGGTAGGGACTGAGATCCGTGGATATCCCACCTTGTCAAACATGCGGGCAGTCAATACCTTTATTACCAAGGTGGAAGACATGGTTCCAGCTGAAAGTCGGATGCCACTTTTGGATGTGGCCTTGCAGTCAACGTCGGCACGGTGGTGGAAAAATCACCGCAACACTCTGTTGCGATGGGAGTGCGTGGCGGATGCTCTGCGGGCATGCTTTAAAGAGGACGAAGTACCCTGTAGTACGCTTAAGTATCATGGAACTTCCAACCCGCGACACCATTTTCCGGCTTGCAAGGAACAGTGGAATAGCACTCGGTACCCTAAGGAGCTGTGGGTCCACAGGTTTATCCACTCCCTGGGTATAATTCCCCAGGTCTGGTACCTGGAGGAAGAGCGAAAACGGGGCACTTGCTTTTGGCAGGCCGTCGCGGACAAGTTCGTGTGGTGCTTCTTGTTTGAAGGGGAGACGGCGCAGGAGTCTCAGGCCCTACAGGCAGAGTCAAGGAGGTCTTGTTTTTCTGTCATCCCGAGCCTGATGGGGGCCCGGTGGTGTCACGACCTGAGGTCAGGCGTGAGTTGGTTTGCCACCGGATTGACAGCAATCCGGATGACGATAGTCTGGAGGACCTCAGGCATCTCTATTTTGACGAAAGGGAAGGCGAGCGGAGCATCAGTGAAGAGCTGACGACTGAAGGAGTCCATTTACAGCTCCTAAAGACAAAGAAGCTGAACATTGGAATAGACGAGAGACCCAAGCTCGCAACGGTGGGAGATTACTGGGACGAGGAGACAACAAAAGAAATTTTCAGCCTCCTCCGGGAATACGAAGATTTGTTCCCATCTTCGATTGCGGACCTGAAGGGGATCAAGGGGGATCTGGGCAAAATACGCATCGCGTTGAAACTGGGGGCCACGCCGGTGAAGCACCGACCCTACCAGTTGAACCCACGTATCAAAGAGAAGGTCAAGATGGAGATTGACAAGATGCTTGCTGCAGGTCTCATCTTTCCAGTAGAAGAAGCCGAGTGGGTGAGTCCCATTGTCATCCAGAACAAGAAGGACAAAGCGGAGATCCGTGTCTGTGTAGATTACCGGAGCCTGAACAATTCCTGCATCCACGACCCGTTTCCCACTCCTTTCAGCGATGAAGTCTTAGATCACGTTGCGGGAAACGAAGCTTATTCATTCACTGATGGGTTTTCGGGTTACCATCAGGTGCGCATTGCCGAGGAAGACAAAGCAAAGACGACATTCACCACTGAGTGGGGATCATTCGCATACCACGTTATGCCGTTTGGTCTGAAGAACGCACCGGCTCTGTTTTCCCGGACTGTCATTGCTGCTTTCTAGGAGTACATTCACAAGTTCCTGGAGGTCTACATGAACTAGTGGACTGTCTACAGCCTGTTGAAGAATCATGCCTCCCTGTTGCGTGTTATGTTTGACCGGTGTCGTCAGCTGCAGATTTCCTTGAACTTGAAGAAATGTATTTTTGCAGTTCCATTCGGCACACTCTCGGGCCACGTGGTGTGCAAGCAAGGGGTCTGCGTTGATCCCGCCAAGGTCGTGGTCATCATCCATATGGAGGCCCCCGAGACCGTGAAGCAGTTGCAGGCACTGCTCGGGCACACAGGGTATTACAGGCGGTTTATTCGCAACTACGCAAAGATTACGGCCCCTCTAGAGAAACTGTTGCGGAAGTCAGAGGTGTTCCAGTGGACGGCGGAGTGCAGGAAGGCACTTGACACCTTGAAGGAGAAGTTGGCGACGACGCCCATACTTGTTCACCCCGATTGGGATAAGCAGTTCCATGTGCATATTGATGCGTCCGGTATTGCACTTGGAGCTGTATTGGCACAACCCGGGGAGACGACAGTTGACCACCCCGTGTACTTCGCCAGCCGTCGGTTATCGACTGCGGAGAAGAATTACACCACGATCGAGCGGGAGGCGTTGGCGATGGTGTACTCCCTCCAGAAGTTCCGCCACTATCTTCTGGGCGGAAAATTCACATTCTTCACAGACCATTATACATTGAAGTATCTAGTGAATAAGCCTGTGTTGGAAGGACGGATTTGTCGCTGGCTTCTACTTTTCCAGGAATTCACGTTTGAGGTGATTTTCAAGCCTGGCAGGTTGAATTTTGGTCCCGATCATTTATCCAGGTTGGATACGGGAGAGAATGAAGGCTCGTTGGACGATCAGCTGCCGGATGCCGACCTCTTCCGGGTCGAAGCAGTACCAGATTACCTGGCTGACATTGCCACTTACTTGACCACGGGATAGTGCCCTCAGGATTACACCCTGCTTCAGAAACACCACCTGGTTGTCCGGGCGGCTGACTACCAATTGTTTGCGGGGCAGCTGTACAAACTGGGCCTTGATGAGGTGTTGCGCAGGTGTGTTCTTGACCATGAACGGGAAGCGGTGATGTGGGAATGCCACAGTGGTGTTGCAGGAGGGCATGTGGGTGCGAAACCCACCGCGAGAAAGGTGCTCCAAGCTGGCCTGTGGTGGCCGACGGTACATGCTGACTGTAAGGCCTATGTGAAGCATTGCGATGTTTGCCAGCGGACGGGAAGGCCTTTGCACTAGGACGAGCTTCCGCTACACCCAGTGCATGTGTTGCGGCCATTTGAAAAGTGGGCTGTTGATTTCATAGGTCCCATCGCCTCGGTCGCCAGACACTCCATGGCCCGGTACATCATTATCGCCACGGATTACCTCACCCAGTGGGCTGAGGTAGCAGTGGTATGCGACTGCTCGGTAGAGACCGCTGCCCGGTTCATCTTTGAACACATCATCAGCCGCTTTGGCTGCCCACGGAGCTTGACCAGCGATCAGGGTACGCATTTCATTAATGCCACGGTAAAGTCACTACTGGACACATTTATGATTCAGCATCATAAAAGCAGCCCATACCACCCACAGGCCAATGGTACTGTGGAAGCATTCAACAAGATTCTCGAAAAGGGCTTGACTAAAATTTGCAATGCTCAGCGCGACGATTGGGACGAGTGCCTCCAAGCGGCATTGTGGGCCTACTGGACCACAGTGAAACGTTTGACCAACCAGACACCATTCCAATTGGTGTATGGCCGAGAAGCTGTGATTCCCACCGAGTTCACTGTACCCAGTCTTTTCATCGCAATGTCCCTTCAATTCTCGGACGAGGAGTCACTTCGGGAATGCCTCTAGGAGCTACAGGAGCTGGATGAGGCCCGATTCCTGGCGGAATTCCACCAGAAGGTTCAGAAGGCCAGGCAGAAAGCGTGGCATGACCGCCACATCAAAACCAAAGCCTTCCAAGTTGGCGGCAAAGTTCTCTTATATGACAGCCGGTTCCAGAAGTTTCCAGGCAAGCTCCAGATGCACTGGTTGGGACCCTACTTTGTCATCGAGATCCACGACTCAGGAGCCGTTTGGTTGGCACAGCTAGACGGTACAGTTCTCCCTGGGTGGGTGAATGGCGCACGCCTGAAACCCTACCAGGAGTAGGTCCCTTTCACTTTTCATCAATAACTCTCGCACCCGAGAGAACCCGTAGAGTAGCTTAGTCGAATAACTCTCCCGCAACCGGGATGAGCGTAGGGAGTCTTTTCCGTTCATAGGTAGTTTTTCAAATAACTGGTCAGTTGCGGGTACCTCACCGCAACCAACTGTGGTCGGGGCGGACCAGTCCAGCGTGTGACAGCGCCAGTCTAGCGTGTCGTTCGCGTAGGATCCATCCCCGTGCCAGTGTCAGTCCAGGTCATTTCCGTCAGTCCTTTTGTCAGTCCGTAGGATCGCTCCGATTTGCTTCATAAACTACCATAAGTAGATAGAATAGTACCGTAATCATTTGCCATCACCCGTAGTTCCCTCAGCCGTCGCGTCCGCCCATCTTCCCATGACGTCGTTAGCAACTGTCAGATTACACACAGGCATGCGATTGATCGCACGATTATCGCAGGCAAGAAAGATAGCAAGAATTAATTGTCGTTATGGAGTCTCATCAACTCCGCGCGTGCCAGTAGATGACATAACTTGCATGAAGGCTATCAGCACGAGAATGACGGACCAGTTCAATTTGGAAGTTGCAGCGACTCTAGAGCAGTTGCAGCCTCAAAGCACACCGCACCCAGAAGGAAACTCCAGAAGAATCCTCCAAGTTTACCAGCGTCGTGCCAAGATGCCGAGGGCTCTCCTATCCGTCCCTGAACCAGTGTTGGACAGCCGAATCCACCACGTAAAGTCACTAGTTGGCAAGTATGACAATGCAGCGTGTATGGACGCCAACCTGTCTGACCCAGCTGAATTCCCCCACCTCCATTGGCAGACCTACATGGAGCATCATTACACGCCAGGCAGCAGCTCCAACAGCCGGATGCGACCAGAATTCAAGGGCCTACAACAGTCGTCCTTGATGCATTTGAGGACTCTTCCGGTTTTCGGAACTACGGGACCGGCCCTGCAATGCACCTGGTTCCTCCTCAGTCGGATACAGAACGGGTCCCTGTGGCTCAATGAGGAAATTCCAATTCATGCCGAAGACATTCATTGGCTTACAGGGCTGTCTCAAAATGGTCCAGATGTCTCCGCTGCCGGCCAGACATCCTCCAAGCGCGCCCGAAAGTCGGGTGACTCAGACCTGTACACCAAGTATGGCACTCGCCGAGGGGGCAAAGGTGCCAAAATTGATTTGATCAATAAGCCAGAAATTCGGTTCGCTTGCTACCTTATCGCTAGCAAGACGATGCAGCACTACACGAAGGGAGAGTGCACCCTGGATACAATCTCCATTGCAGAGCACTGTATCCAGGGCGTCAGGCTGAATTGGTGCTCTTTTGTGCTGAAAGAACTCTTCACGGCCTGCGAAGAGAACTACAAGTGAACCACCAGTTTCATTTACGGTTACTTGATTTTAGCTTTCGCCATGTGGAAATGGCACCTTCCTCCCGTCTGGATGCCGGCGGAGACTACCGCGAGCCAGCCTCTCGCGATGAAATACACCCCCTGGCAGATGTCCTCAGACCCCAGCACCAAACAGGTGAACGCGGAAGCGTTTCGGGTGTGGTACGGGATGATTACAGATGTGGTGACTAACCAGCAATGGGTGCCTAGGCACCTGTTGCATGAGTATAGTGAGCAGGTGTGGTTTGGGGTCAGCCACAGGCACACTTACCTCCGGCCAACTTGCGTGTCAGACACCACCTTCCACATGGCACCCCTCAGATTCCAGTTGAATGATGACACCTTTCACCGTGAGGTCTCTGCGTGGCCGGGGGTCACCAAGCACATCCGCAACGGGATCACCCGATATAACTTTGAGCGGATGCTGGCGGCACAGCGACTTGCCGCGACCGGCACAACGGGGTCCTCACAGGTTGCGGCGGAACCTCCAAAGGATGCAGCTGAGACCGCACAGGACCTGCCCGAATCACTGGTCCCCATCGTACAACACCTCAATGCCCAGGTACGATGACTTAACTTGGTAACCCAAGTTTCTTCAAGTGGTGCTCCTTTATTTCCCTCCTTTGTTGAATTTCAGATCGGTCGGTCTCGTGCTCCCTCCAATAACGCCCATCTCATTTCTCCCATCCCCACCAACCTATTCACCTCTGCCACCCCTATCATCACACCGATGGGCGAAACGGGCCCAGAACCTGATTCATCAGACCCCCCTCGATCCAAGAGGGCCCGCATTGCTGTCACCGATCCAGTGGTGGATCTTACCGATGATGATCCACCATCCACTCCACTCCCAGGAACGTTGATTCCGGAGGAACCCCTGATCGATCCGTCAGAGTTCCTCAACATTCGTCTCCCCCATACCTCTTTCACCCCATCCACCGGTCCCTCCACTGGCCGTCCACCTGCCACCTCCTCCAATCCATCCAACTCATTGGCCACTGTATCAGATCCTCTCATCTGGGAACTTTTCGGAGGTGACCATGGGGTGGAATTCACCTCCAGTACTGCAGCCGTGGTACCGCCGGTTGACCCCGTGGCCACACCCCAGGATCCTGCCTCTACTATATCTACTCGGCTGGAAAATGTTGGGGTTGATTCGGATGACCCTCCCCCAGACCAGACCACGTAGCAAGACCGGCTGGAATCCGATATGGCCACCTCGATGCAGCAGCAGACGCCGGTCCATCCTCCTGAGACCTCAAAACGATCAGTGGCCAGTGGCCAACCTTCGCAGGAGCGGGTGCCAGAGCAGGGCGCACCCAGAACGACCAATGCAGAACCATGGAGTACAGCACAGCTGTACCTACTCATTCAGCGGGCGGCCTTAAAGGCCGAACATATTCACACAGAGCTGGAGCAGTGGTGTACCGAGCAACATAACCAGATCACGGTGCTTACTGAACAGCGCAATCAGCTGACTAGGGAGAAGACCTACCTACAGGAGTAGGTCACCATTGCTGCTCAGGCATTCTCCGACTTATGGCTCGCTGCAAGGGCTCATTATTCCCCACTTCCTGCCAATATAGCGGAGGACAGTGTAGCAATCCAGGCTCACCACCTCAGGACAGTTTTCACTGATCTATGCAGGGAGAACCAGGAACTCCAAGCGGCGTTAGCCGCATGGCCTACCCTTCCGGATCCACAGACTGTCCTCTCAGAATAGGTAACTGCCAAGCAGACTCAGGCAGTTAGTATGCAAGCGACTCTCCATTCTACTTCGGGCGAGGCTCACGCCCTTCTGCGAAGTCTGCAAGAGTGCTCACTCGCTCTCACTGTCAAGACACAGCCTATCTCTGCCCAGCTGCAACAAATTTCCCGTGAAATTCAGGAGACCGCGGACCCAACACGGTTAGATCAGCTCTATGTCCAGGCGGACGAGCTTGAAATTCAAATGCAACAGACTGAGGTCGACTCGGCAGCGGCCAAACAGGTCATTCGGGAGATTCATCCGCCCATTCGCGCCAGTGCCGAATCCATACAACAGCTAGATTCCAAGGCCGAAGCCCAGCTTGCCACGCTGTTTGGGGCTATCCCGACAACTATGGACAAGGCCGCCGCCACCCGGATCTCTGAAGAAGCTGACTTTCTTATGCAGGAATGGAAACAAGCGGTGGCGGACTTCACCGGGCTTAGAGATACAACGCTCCGCAGGGTCCCAGAGTTGGGGCCCTTGTTTGAACAACCACTTGGCGGAGCACAGCAGGAAAGGGCGCGGGGTGAAGGCACAGCAGAATAGAGCACGGGAGCCAGCGGGGCAATGGAAGTGGAGACTGTTATTTGTGATTGACTCGGGGACGAGTCAAGGAATTGTGGTCGGGGCCTGTTGGGGCCCTTGTTTTTGTTTAGTTTTGAAATCTTGGCTAAGACATTTTGAATTTTGACCCTTTTTGAGTTGTGATATGAATACACATGGTAACCACGACCGCGCCGCAACTACCAGGAGTTGCGGAGCTATCAAGGTGGCGCGGAAGCATGCGATAGCTGGAGATAGAACAGGGACAAGTGCAGATGAAGGAAACACACAGCAGAAGACAGAAAGTGGAACACGTAGATAACAGGAGAGAAGCCGGGAGAAGCTGAAGTAAAGCCACAGAGGAACTGATAGTCGCAAGAGCGGGTGAATAAATAACAGTCACCCGGCTGAAACAAGGGGAATGCTGAAGAGGTTGCGAGGCTCGAGACAGGGAAAGACGCACAGAGCGATTGTGGAAGAATCATGCATGTCCTTCCTATGGTTCATCATCTTCTCCATTCTGCCTTTCTGTTCCGAAATCCATCTGTATCAGATTTGTAAGCTATCAGTGAGAATGCCATGTAATCATGTGTTTTGCCAAGAGATTAATACAATGGAAGGTTGCTGTCTCAATAAGATATTTATGTGCTTGTAATGTGTTTATGCGGGTTTAAAATTTTATTTGCAAATGTCTGAATGCTTATTAAGTGATCTTGCGTATATAACTCTGTATATGTAATGGATGCACTGTCCTTCATTAGTTGCGGGTTTTTTCCTTGCCATTTATCTCATCCCCTTCTGCATGTGGTTGCGGCACGCCTCGGGTGAGACGCACTGCTCTCCAGAGCAGGGTGAAAATGCCGGTGTGTTCCTAGACTACACCAGATCCCTTTGTTGGCCACAACTCTTGAACCTGGGTCTTATCCACGAGACCTGACTTCTTGCCAACATCTCCTAAGTGAAAACAACAAAATTTAATATTCCAATTTGCTATAAGAAAATTTTGGAATATTACAAATCTTCGCCTCTATTTAAAAAAAAAAATCCATAAATAGCTCGGAGCAGGTGGCTAACTGAGACATAGAGCCAACTGGCACAGGGCCCAGTGTTAATCTTCCTCTTCAGGGCGAGAGAATAACTAACTACTCATGCCAAGGCAAAAACAAGGGTTTTTGAGTGTTTGCTCAGGGACTTGTCAATAGAAGGAATATTAATCTCATGTAAAGGGATGTAATGATGGTCTTTTCAAGGCATGAAACTGATTATTGATCATGGAAATGACCCTCCAATGGGTGAGATGGGGATTGTAGGGACAGTGAAAAAATGTTATGTAACATATGCCCCATAAAGCATGAGGTCTGAGGGAGAGGGAGGGGCAAAATGCTTTATGAGAACGTGTTCGAACTGAACACCACTATCGGAAAACTTGTAAGTACAAATAAAAATGATATCTATGATACAAGAACACGTGGTATGGGTGCAACCATCCATAATAGAGTACATAAAATTGAGATCTGATGTATGGACACAACCATCTAGTATCCAATCAAAAGAGTCACGCAATAAGTTATAATAATCCACAAGAATCCATAGCTTGGATTTTATCAGGCAAAACCAAGGGTATTGTGCTCCATCTTGACCCGAACAAGTACAAATTCAAGCATGTGAATATATGAACTGAAGTTGAACATGCAAGAAAATCTCCTGATTATCAGCCAATGATGAAATTTGTTGACAGGTACGAGAGAAACCACCAATAATGAAAATGGATCTCAAGGTAAAACTGGTACAATCCATGAAATGTGAATAGTGATCTGGCGTCAAACATTCGCAGAATCACTTGATCGAAGGCTAATGATGTGGACCTTGCATCGAATGCGAAAAACCTGCCATTAAGGCATGCAGGCTCGAAGGTACCAGAAGGGAGTCTCTAGATCAAATTCCTAGATAATGAGATGAAGTCGACAGGAAGTGACCTAATCGAAGGTGGGCCATAATTTTTCCCAGATCATCGATACAAGACAGAGGAATATGATGATAGTGAATTAGGACCAACAGAGAAACAAAGGAAGGTTGAAAACTCCAGAGGAAAACTTCTCTTGAACATATTAGCGACACAACACTGGATTTGGCAGTATTTGACATCAAAGGATTTGAGGTCATGATGATGTGGAAAAGAGAAGATGAGAGGTCAAAAGAGATTACCCAAACCCATGGAGGCAAAAAATGACAAAATGAGATGTCCCCAACCTAACACGAATGCAAACAAGTGCCATGTTCAAGAGCGACATACTGCCAACATGACTAAAACTTGGTTCCATTTTCCCCCACCATTTCTGGCAAGTACCCAAATTATTTTTTTAAAACAAGCTTAAAGGGGATAGCATATGCTTGTGCTATAAGTTTGTCCTTCAAACAAATCCAACCTAGTACATTTTACCATCCCTAGGAAGGAGGAAATTGAATAACGTCATGGCGAAGAAGAATGAAGTCATTAGGTTTTAACGAGTTTGACAAAGGAAGAACTCGACATCTTTTCATGTTTAGAGAGTTTGAAAAGAAGGCATAAAATAAAACTCCATCATGGCCTTTTTTGTAAATAGTCCCTCAGATCCGAAAAGGTAGAAAAAAATATATGAAAGAACCTCTTAGTCACGATAGGCTAAGGTATTCCTTTTTCGTAAATAATCTATCCCAACTTGAAAAAGGGATAAACGTATACTGGGTAGATATCATTTTGCAACCATTTAACAAGTTCAAAACGACAAGAGTCTCAACAATCTTTTCAATTTTTAAGAGTCAGAAAAGAGCTGAAAGTTGACTCCTCCTGGAGGAACGAGTGGTATAAAGGATAGCAACTGGTTCTGGTGATGGTGGAATTGCTCAGAACAAGTAACGGTTAAGAGGTTGGCTAACAAGACCGCTCATTACAGCGGTTCCTCAGGAATGGGTAAAAAAACCAAGTGAGGGCATATGATCGGCCAAGCAGATGGTGATGATGGAATGAGAAAACTAAGGCTCATCTGGAAAAATAGGCTGATAAAATGGCAATCACGAGAGGTAAAATAAGAATGGTTTCATTTTTACACAACCTTGAAATCAGGAAACTTTGCTTGAGGTTGGTTTCATTTTTACACAAGCTTGAAATGGAAACAAACTATGCTTGAAACCAGTTTCATTTTTACACAAGCTTGAAATGGAAATAGACTATGCTTGAAAAAATTTGACATGCCCCCAACATGGTGACTCAATTCAGGGTACATGTGATCAGGTGATCATGTCCAAGAGGAAAAAAAATGCTCAAAATTGGAACTGCTCAGAATTGGTTGCAAACTAAACGACCGGATAGGCCTCATCGCTGTGATTCTGGTACCGTGAATGGGACCCAAATCCGATGTCGTATGAGGAATATATTGAAGTTTTAAAACACCCAATAACCTTCAAAACATGACCTTTGAACTCAGAAATTTTGTCATCTTCAAAAAAAAATTATGGCAAAAAATTTCATTTTTTAAGGTTTTTTGGTGGCCTATCAGAGGGTGCCATGTGTTCTTCCCTGAGGCTGCCACGTGGCCCCAGGCCAAAGGTTTATGACTATTTGAAAATTGGTGTTTGATTGGAAAACCAACCCAAGATGAATGTGTTCAGGTCAGTCGAGCACGGCCCGACCTGAAGGTTCATGAGTCACCCTGAACGCAATGCCATGCAACGTTGAATGCGAAAAGGTTAGTTGGGCAGAGGTCAACCTGACCTACACACAAAAGGGTCAGTAGTCGGGTTGACGTTGTGTGTTGAACATTTGAGAGGAGTTTGGATAAGCCCTCAAGGCTAAAGAAATAATGTGTGACAGTCTTGCAGAACCATGGCCTAATCCCAATCAACCGACGGTAAAACAAGGGTTAGCCCTCAGGGCTTAAGACTGTGGGTCTTGTGACCACGCACCATGATCAGGAGCAGGGCCAAACACTTAACCACCCATGTAACCTACCTCTGATTTCTTAGCATGTGAACACGAGTTCATCAGACAGTTAAATTTAATGTCTCTGCCATTTTTAGCACGTAGTTCCGACATTTGCAGAGATTCTGCCTTTTTGGTGGAGCTAACTGGAAGTTAGTCAATTTTAGTGGAGGATTTCTAGTGCCACTGGGCAAAATACAGTTTGGATCATAACTTCTCCAATATTCGACCAAATTAGAAAAAAATTTAGTCAATTTTGAGTATTCTGAGAATTCTGGAGCCATTGGAATAGGTTATAGAGCCAATAGAGGTGTTTTTCAGCCATTTTTGCTTCAGGGAAGCTTGGAGAGCCATCAGGACCATGAGGGAAATGGAGCTGCATTAGGCTACACTTCACTATTTGAGGTGAAATAAAAGCCATACTTAGCTTATTTTTATATTCTGAATTCATTTCCAGAGCTGTTTCAGCTTTTTTAGGCTTCTTTCTCACTGTAAAACAAATTTGAGCATCATAATATATCAAGGACATGCCCATTGGGAGCCTTGGACCCAGAAGATGTAGCCCAAGAGGGGTGAACTACCTCATCATGTTGCTGTGTGTTTATGGTAAAGTTATTTTACTGTGTATTTTAGATTCAAGATGTTAAATAGTAAATTTAATTAACATTCCCTCACACTTAAACTCATAAATAGTTACCAAGAACACTTTGTTTTACTTGCAAGACATTACAAACACTTTGCACAATTAATTTAATGGAAATGAATACTTTGAACAGCAGTACAAATACTTTCATTTTTAGATCAGATGGTATCAGATCTTTGGATTTAAGCCTTAGGAGCTATATTTTTACTCAACATTTTTTTTGTGCAAAGATATAGTTGATTGTTGGCAAGTTTTGATGCTTACTACGCTTAAACTTAAGAGAGGTGAAGGACACTTGGTTAGTGTAAAAATTAATCCAAAACCAAGAAGGGTCAGAGAGCCACCTCCAAGATCCATAGAAGAAGCTTCAAGCATGTCTTCAAGAGAGGGAGAAGCTCCTGAAGATATGAATCCCAAGGAAGAAGAACGGGTATTCCAGAAAGCTTTCTTGGACATGACTGAGATGGTGAGGATACTCTACCAAGAAAGGAATGATAGGCTTGTTGGAGAAGGGTCTAAAAACTAGAAAGAAGAAGAGGGTTCTTCAGGAGGAAATAAAAGTCATGACAAGTCAAAGAAAGGGCACGGAGGAAATGGTGATCCACCATCCCCATCTTCATCCTCTTCCTCTACATCATCATCCTCAACTTCGGTGAATCAATCTCATAAGTCTAAAACCTCTGGTAAAAGCCCATTTTTAAATCTTGATGTCAAATTTGAGTTGCATATGTTTAACGGTGAAGTCAATGCAGAGAAACTTGAAAATTGGATCAGACAGTTGGAAGTTTACTTGAGGATAAAAAACCTTCATGATGACGACACCAAGATATAGTTAACCTCGTTGAGAATGGATGGAGTAGCATTGGTATGGTGGGAAGCCAAGACCAAGGATGAAATTAACAAAACATGGTAAGATCGCTTTATCATGGGCTGAATTTATTACTGCAATTAAAAAGAAATTTTATCCATTAGCTCATTTACAAAAGGCTATCATGAACTGACAAAACTTCAGATAGCTTAAGGGAAAAAATGTACAAGACTACACCCAAGAGTTTAGGAGACGATCACTCTTATTAGGGGTAGACTACAAAGTCAAGATACTTTGCTAAAATATATAGGTGGTTTGCACAACTACCTTAAACATACTATCCTTATGTTCAATCCTACTAGTCTAGACAAAGTTTGTGTACAAGATATGCATTTAGAGGCTAGAGGGAAAAACACTTTTTATGAGGGTAGAAACAAGCCTTTTAAGGGGAAAAAAAATATAAAACCTTTAAGGGAAAAGGCAAAAATAATGCATCTGTCAAACAAGAGGGTGAAAAAGTGATATGTAAACATTGTTCAAGAGAAGGCCATGAAGAGAAAAATTGTTGGAAATTACATCCTGAAAAAAAGACCCAGTTTAACAAAAACAAAGGAAAGAAGAAAACTGCAGCTACTACAACTACACCACAAGACTTAGGTAATGATTCAAGTGATGAAACCAAAATCGCAGTCATGGGTTTGAAAATTATGAAGGGAAAGGAAACTGAAACTAAGCCAAGCACTAGTACTTCAAAGTGTCATGTAGAAACTCCAAATGAGAAGAAAGAATTGAATTGTTCCATGTGAGGGTAGTCTCAAAGTGTACAAAAATAGACACACTCTTTGATAGTGGGTCACAAGCAAATCTCATATCAGAAGACTTGGTCAAACAGCTTAAACTTTAGACAGCTTAAACAACAAGTCTCAAGAAAGTGCATATTGTGATTCACCATTACTACACAGTTTATTGACACAGTCGAACTTGATGTAGTACCACATGATATATCAGGAATTGTTTTGGGAATTCCTTACTTATTTGACAGGAAAGAAATCTTACATCGCCATGAAAATAAGTATCATCTCTTTAAATATGGAAAGGATTTCATTGTCAGAGCACATTGCAAGAAGGCACATATACCGATGGTAAATGCGGGATAGGTAAAAGGGATAGTGAATTCTAGTAAGAGTTTTGTACTTCTTATGGTTAAGCCCAAGGTTGATGTGAATCATGAATCATTTGAAAATTTTGATTCCAATCTTAAATCAGATTTATATGATGTAGTTGATGCACATCATGAGATGTTTCAGGAACCGACATGTTTACCTCCTAAAAGGGAGATTCAGCATGAAATCCATTTACATCAAGATTTTCCTCTTCCTAACATAGGCATGTACCACATGTCTATCATGGAGAATGCTGAAATCAAGAGGAAAATTAAAGACTTGTTGGACAAAATATTCATAAGACCAAGCACTTCGCCATGTGGGTCACCGATAGTGTTGATTCCAAAGAAATATGGAACTTGGTGCATGTGTGTGGACTTCAGAGCATTGAACAAGATAACGGTAAAGAATAATTACCCACTCCCAAGGATAGATGATTTGTTAGATCAGCTGAAATATTCTAAATATTTCACTAATTTAGACTTACGTAGTGGTTATCATCAAGTTAGAATTGTAGAAAGTGACATCTGGAAGACAACATTTAAAACCAAACAGGGACTCTTTGAGTGGATTTTTATGTCGTTTGGTTTATGCAATGCACCTAAAACTTTCATGCAGGTAATGGATGATGTATTACGTCCTTTTCTTGATGATTTAATCATTGTCTACTTAGATTACATCTTAATTCTTAGCAAGACTAGAGAAGACCATGTCATGCATGTTAACAAAGTACTTGATATTTTGAAGAAAAATTAGTTGTTTCTTAAAATGTCAAAGTGTGAATTTGGAAAGACTTATTTGGTTTATTTGGGACACATAGTAGAAGGAGGTGCTTTAATAATTGATCCTTCTAAGGTAGAAGCCATTGTGAATTGGCCTACTCCCAAATCCATTACAGAGGTAAGAATTTTTTTGGGTGCAACTCAGTATTGGAGGAAGTTTATTTCTAATTTCTCTGCAATAACCGCTCCTATGCATGCAGTGACAAGTGTGAAGCATGATTTCCAATGGGGAGGCAAGCAACAGAAATATTTTGAGTCTTTGAAAGAGAAGATAAGTTCAGCTCTAGTCCTTGTATTACTGGACTTGAGATAGTAATTCGGGATTCAGATCTATGCTAGTGATTACGCCATGGGTGCAGTTCTCTTACAGCATGGTGAGCCTATCACATTTCATTCTAAGAAATTTAATGGTGCTGTTGTGAATTATCCTACATATGATAAGGAGTTTTATGCATTGGTACAAAGCGTCAAAAAGTGGAAACATTATTTTATGGGCAAAGAAACAGTTGTTCATACCAATCATCAGCCTTTACAGTACTTGCAGTTGCAAAGTGAATTGCTGCAGTCACGACATTTCAGATGGATGGGTTTCCTAGAACAATTTCACTTGGTAATAAGGTACAAGAAAGGTATTTACAATCAAGTTTCTGATATGCTTTCAAGGCCTGTTATTAGTGCTACTACTTTACTTAAGAATGATTCTATTGTACATGAGAGCTACATAGAACAGTATGCATCAGATGTTGATTTTAAGGATGTGCATGCTAACTTGAGTGATGGGAATCATGTTGAGGAGAATGATTATTATTTGCATAATAATTTGTTGTTTCATATGGGCAAGTTATGTATACCACAGGGGGAGAGACTAAGCATCATGAGAGAAGCTCATTATTCTCTTATTGTTGGACATTTCGAGGTAAGCAAAGTGGTGGCAAATTTACAGAGGTATTGTTATTGGCCTCGTTTGGTAGATAATGTTTCACGTTTCATTAGAGGTTTTTCATTATGTGCTACAAGCAAGCCTAGCAATAGGAAGCTTGGTTTATATACACCATTTCCGGTACCTTCTAGACCATAGGAAAGTGTTTCTATGGATTTTGTTGGAGGTCTACCATTATCTAGAAAGCATCATGATTATCTTTATGTAGTAGTTGATCGATTCAGCAATATGTGTATTCTTATGCTATGTAAGAAATCTATAACTGCTGAAAAAACTGCTGATTTATATTTTCAACATGTATGGGTTCAATATGGCTTGCCTACTTCTATTGTTAGTGACAGGGTTTCCAAATTTGTTGGGAATTTTTGGTCCAATCTATGGAAGATGATGGACACCAAGTTGAAGAAGAGTACGGCTTTCCATCCTCAAATAGATGGGAAAATAGAGGTAGTGAACAAAACCATTGTACATCTTTTGAGAGGTTATTGCAGCAAGCATCCAAAGCTTTGGGATGAGCACTTGCATTACATTCAGCATGCTTACAGCCGAGCCAAGCGCTCTTCTACAAATACTTACCCTTTTGAATCTTTCTTTGGGTATTTTCCTAAGTCACCTTTAGATTTCATTCTTGAGAAGGATGTGGCCGTTGATGGGCATAGTGACATTGACAAAGCTCGCAAGTTAATTGAAAGAATTCAGCTCATACATCAAAAGGTTCAAGAACAGCTTGAAAAAAGTCAAGCAAAGTACAAGGAGAGTCATGATAAACATAGAGTTGATCATAAGTTTCAAGAAGGAGATGAGGTATGGCTGCATATTAGTAAGGAAAGAATGCAAGGAGAAGCTAAAAAGCTGAAGCCTATTCGTTATGGTCCATTCAAGATCCCTAAACAAGTTGGAAATAATGCTTTTCAACTAGATTTTCCTTCATATATGCAAATGTATTCCGTTGTGAATGTGGAAAATTTATGTTCGTATGAACCTCCTTTAATTTCTAATTATGAAAGTGACATTCAGCTTCCATCCATAGAGGATTTCTCACTATAATTATTGGATGAGTTGAAAGAGGATGCTATCCTTGACAGAAGGACATGCACTTCGAGGAGGGGAAATGTTGATTATGTTCGGGTTGGTCTTAAAGGCAGCAAACCGAGTAATGAAAAGTGGATTGAGGTGGAAAAGGTGAGGGATCTATGCCCGCATCTTATTAATAGGTAATTGAAGGCTTTTGGGGTCCAAAAGCTTCCCAATGGGGAGGTATGATCAGGTGATCATGTCCAAGAGGAAAAAAATGCTCAAAATTGGAACTGCTTAGAATTGGTTGCAAACTGAACAACCAAATAGGCCTCGTCACTACAATTCTAGCACCATGAATGGGACCCAAATCCGATGTCGTATGAGGAAGATATTGAAGTTTTAAAACACCCAATAACCTTCAAAACAGGACCTTTGAACTCAGAAATTTTGTCATATTTAGAAAAAATTTATGGCAAAATAATTCGTTTTTTAAGGTTTTTTGGTGGCCTATCAGAGGGTGCCACGTGGCCTGCCGGGAGGTTGCCACATGGCCCCAGGCCAAAGGTTTATGAATGTTTGAAAATTGGTGTTTGATTTGCAAACTGACTCGAGCTGGACATGTTCGGGTCAGTCGAGCACGACTCGACCCGAACGTTCATGGGTCACCTTGAATGCAACCCCATGTAGCGCTGAATGCGAAAGGGTCAGTTGGGTGGAGGTCGACCCCACCTGCACGTAAAAGGGTCAGCAGTCGGGTCGACATTGTGTGTTGAACGGTTGAGTGGAGTTTGGATAAGCCCTTAGGGATAAAGAAATAATATGTGACCATTCTGCAAAACTGTGGCCTAAGCCCAATCAACCGGTGGTAAAACAAGGGTTAGCCCTCAGGGCTTAAGGCTGCGGGTCTTGTGACCACGCGCTATGACCAGGAGCGGGACTAAACACCTAACCACCCATGTAACCTACCTTTGATTTCTCATCATGTGAACACGAGTTCATCGGACAGTTAAATTTAATGTCTCTACCATTTTTAGCGCACAATTCTGACATTTTCAAAGATTCTGCCTTTTTGGTGGAGCTTACTGGAAGTTAGCCAATTTTAGTGGAGGATTTCTAGTGCCACTAGGCAAAATACAGTTTGGATCATAACTTCTCCAATATTTGACCAAATTAGACAAAATTTAGTCAAATTTGAGTATTTTGAGCATTATCGAGCCATTGGAGCTAGTTTCAGAGCCAACAAAGGTGTTTTTTCAGCCATTTTTTCTTCAAGGAAGCTTAGAGAGCCATTAGGGCCATGGGGGAAATGGAGCTGCATTGGGCTACACTTCACTATTTGAGGTGAAATAAAAGCCATAATTAGCTTATTTCTGTATTTTGAATTCATTTCCACAGTTGTTTCAGCTTGTTTAGGCTTCTTTCTCACTGTAAAACCAATTTGAGCATCATAATATATCAAGGACATGCCCATTGGGAGCCTTGGACCCGACAGATGTAGCCCAAGAGGGGTGAACTGCCTCATCATGTTGTTGTGTGTTTATGGTGAAGTTATTCTACTATTTATTTGAGATTCAAGATGTTAAACAGTAAATTTAATTAACATTCCCTCACACTTTAACTCATAAATAGTTACCAAGAACACTTTGTTTTACTTGCAAGACATTACAAACACTTTGAACACTTAATTTAATGGATATGAATACTTTGAACAAAAGTACAAATACTTTCATTTTCATATCAACATGCCCCCCAAGCTTCTGTCCATATGAAAGGCAGATGGAGTGAAGGTTCAATTACAAGATCAAGAGGAAGACTCGACTAGGATCTTACGAGATCTGGCAAAGAATTGAATTGAATGGGAATGTGTTTCATTGTTTTAACAAGGTTGACACATTAAAAGAACTATCCTCATGTATGAATTCATTTTTTAATGAGGTTGACATAGAAGATGAACTATCCTCGGATGACCTTGTTTAATTTTTTAAGGAGCTTGACACACGAAAATGAAGTATGCTCCAAATACAACTCATCATGTTGAATAAAAAGTCATGGATTCCAAGAGGTTCACAACATCTTGGAAATTAGGACCCAATGCCCCTAGCACATGATGCACAACGACACTATCACTGAATGCGGGCATGGGACAGGTAGCCACATAATTAACCTATGATGAGGAAGATACAACTGGTGGATAAAGATCTAGAAGGGACAATGGTGGACCAATTGCCACATCAGAACCAAAGAATGAAATATGATCAATGGTCACGTTCTATCCTTCATGCAGAAATCAAATCACACGAAAGAGGTAGGAGACAAGTGCACCCATGGCATAAGCATAGTCATGCCCCAAGAGTAAATTGAAATCCAGGGGGGCTTGAACCACCATCACGTCTATATAGACGGTTTTTCCTCCCAAGGTAATAAGAAACTTCAGAGGGATCCCTAACGGTTGAATGGTTCCTCTATTGAAAGCCAACAAATTTTGTGTAATAGGCACAAGCAGTGGAGAACCAAAAGCTTTCCAAGTAGTGGAAGACATAATAGTAACAGATGCGCCTTCATCTATAATGGTGCTGGGTATGACCACATCAAAGGTTTGTATCGTGATCTCAAAAGGCACATAAGAAGGAAGGCGGTAACCAGCAAATCGAATCCAATCGAAGGAAGTGGTCAAACTACTTGGAGGGGGTACCATTGAACTGATATGGTCATCACCTGGTGTTACCGGAGCAAGAGGAGCATCCTCCTGGACCTCCATCATGGGAATAGGAGGAGAAACTTTGTGAAGTATAGGGATGGGAGAATATTTCTCCAAATTCGAGAAATCTGAAGAAATGAGAAGAACGTGAGGGGGATGAGATCCACTCTCAATGGAAAATATCTGATGAACCATAGGCGGGGGTAGATCAACCGATTCCTTGACCAATTATTGGTCGGGAACGGATTCGTGAATTTGAATTTTTGAGGGAGCAAGATCGACCAAAGATGAATCTTAATCAATCATAAAATCAACCAGTGGAGGACTCGAAGAAAGCTTCTGGTAGCCAACCGAAAGGCAGGGTGTAGAAACAGTAAGGTTTTCCAACATTCTCGTGGCTTCATCCATATATGGACAAAGGTGAATGGGATGATGCCTGCCACACAAATTACAGGGATTGGTAATCTTACCCTATTTCTTATGAGTCTTATTATTTCTAGTCGAAGATGTGCCACCAATATGACTTCCGGAAGCCAAAGGAAATGACGGACGGCCATCGGACCATGCTTCAAGTACCTTACGAATGCGAGGGAAGTGTTAAAGAATATGGTCACCTTTGCACAACATGCAAGGGAATTTGAATTTCTGAGGAAGGTTGGATGGTTTATCAAGCGAAGGTTTCTTAGGCATAACAGCCACAGAGTTAGCCTCTCTTTTATGTGACTTCTTCTTTTTTGTCTTCTTCTTCTTCTTCTTAGCCACCTGGTTACTAGAATCTAGACTTTCACCAGGCGAAGTAGAAGAGGAGGATGAAGAAATAGGCGAAGAAGGGGAGAGGTCCACCTTAGAATCAACATGATGTCATTCAATTGGAGGGGATGGTTGCACAGTGGGTGGAACACTTGAGACCACAGAGGTTGAAAAAATCCAAACAAGCAACCCAACAGTTAACCCAAGTAGGGACAATGTCGCCATATAAGAAGCACCAACGTTCTCAACAACAGAAAAAGGACCAGGATTCCCTTGGAATGGATTTCTTTGTTGGTAAACCTCGAAAATGTTGCGAGTGGAAACAACCGTAAAAAAAAACACTAAGGAAGGTAGCTTTAACCAAGAATATTTCGTGGGCAGTTAATTTTTTAAGACATTGAAACAAAACTCTATCGTTTCATATTTTAAGAGTCAAGGAACAGAAAAAAGGTGGCTCTATCACTTTCAAGTTGAAACGAGCGCTCGATGATCTCTTCTCTTTTTAAAGAGTCATGAAAAGATCAAAATGACTACTCAGATTCTAAAAGCAAGAGGGTGTACCAAGTTTCTGTGAATTTCCATATACACCTTGGTGATAAAATGAAAGAGAAATTACCAAGGACTTAATGTACATGTAGGTAGTCTCCCCGAATGCTGTGTTCAGTGTATCACAGTTGCAAGGTGGTAGACTCAGCTTCCTATGGATAAAAATATTGCAACCTAGAGGGGTATCCCTTTATATACTCGACGGTACGAGGAGCACAAGTCCGTACTAGCGTTGTCTAAAGCCAGATGGCGAACGACAGCTACTAGGTTTAATGACATTGGAACACGTCACTAGCCTAGATATCTAAAAAAGTGTGTTAGGTTTCAATGATTACTTAGATTTATTGAATTTATTTTAAAGTTAATCTTGAATTATGTCTCAGTTTCAAGGCCCTACCGCATTTGGATCTCAAATTTCCTAAATGCAAACTATATGCAAAAGAACGCCATATTTCACTCAATGAATGCGAATTACGAGAAGGAAAGAGATTTTTCAAACAATCACAAACAATGATAATATGGGAAGAAATCCACTCATGCATCTAACACAATCAAACGAAAATGAAAAACTCTTTCCTAGACTATCAAATGCTAGTTATGCAAAATAATGTTTCACTTTCAATACAAAGGAAAGAATGCAAACATTTTTTTTTAATTGTCCAATGAGATAAAGCATACAATGCACTAATTACATGAAAAACAAAATGGACATTAGCCTGAGTATTGCGAATGTAGGAATCGAAATTGAATGACTCAATCAACGCAAAAAAAACACAATAAAGCACTCAAACTAATGTTGTAATCTTCCCAATCAAAAGAAACTTTTCAAAATGACCCAAGAATGAGACTGAAAACAATCAACGAGACTTGATTTCCAAACAGAAGGCTCAATGCACTAAGACACCTAGAAACCCTAAGGCCTCAATTGACACTTATAAGAAAATGGACAAATGATTGAGAAAAGCAAGTCGACAGTAGTCAAAACAATCCCAAAGGCATAATTACACATAAAAAATAACCCAGAAGCAAGCACAATTGACCAAAAAAATCATAAAGTGGGTCAAACCAACCCTATAGGATTCGGTATGACTGTAAGGCTATAATTCGCACCAAACAAGGGTTGGCGCGACTACAATAAAAGCAACGAGCGCCAATTGGAGCAACTATCTAGACGAAAAGCGCCAAGATGGATAACTATGGGACAAAAGGGAAAAACCAAAACTTAATGAGCAGAGGTAAATCTTGACAGTTTGGAGCTGAATAGAGGATATAAACTAAGCAATAAAACTAGAAAAAGATGAATAACCAAATCAATAATTGAAACCGGCCCAATAAGATGAAATGACACACTCACACTGATCCCTAGTGGAGTCGCCAATTTTTAAGCAGGTAAATCCTCTCTGCGGATAGAGAAGATCCCTCTAGCTCTAGAGTGGGTCTAGAAACAAGGAGACATGCTAGAGTGTTGCTTCCTAATTATTGAATGAACAAAGGACATGGTAGATCGACCTACCTAGAATCCAAAGTTGTCCCCATTGCTGTAGTGGCAGTGGTCTCTCGCTCCTGTCTTGGAAAGTCACAATCCTTCCGCAGTTACACTCGGATACCTACACATAGAACATCAAACAAGAACCACATACGACATAATAGTTTCACTCTTAACTACTAGCCAGTCAAAGAGGGCTAAGCATATTGCATTAAGCATCTAACATAATAAAAAATGGGAACCAAACAATAGTCACATATATGTATTGATAGAAGGAAGAGTTACAACCAATGCTTTATCGTCGTAGTCTCCTCCAACAGGGTTTAGCTGAAGCGCATCTCAGAGGGTCGTCAGGGAATTTGGATGGAATGAAGGCATGGACTCAAGCTCTCTCTAAATTCATGGACTCAAGCTTCCTCAACGTAATTCCTTATTATTATATCTTCTCCAGTAGTTCAGCTATAAGATGTTCAAGTCTCCTAGTTCAACTAGCTTAGGCTAAGAGAGATAGCTTCGTTTTATAGAGGGAAAGGAGGAGGTTAGGATCCCTACAAAGGTGGGAGGGAGGCCTATCCTTTAGGAGGTTCTCATGGGAGGTGGAATCCATAAACTAAAGGAGGGAGTCTATGGTTATTCAGTTCAACCATTCCCAATGACTCATCCTCCAAGTTGTTGAAGTGGAATCTTCACCTCTATTTTTAGAAAAAATTCCATAAATAGCTCGGCACGGGTGGCTAACTAAGACAGAGCAGCAACTGGCATGGGGCCTAGTGTTAATCTTCCTCTTCGACGTGAGGGCATAACTGACTACTCACGCCATGGAAAAAACAACGGTTTTTGAGTCTCTGCTCAGGGACTTTCCAACAGAAGGAATATTACTCTCATGTAAAGGGATGCAATGATGGTCTTTACAAGGCATCACACTACTTATTTATCATGGAAATGAACCTCCAATGAGCGATATGGGGATTGCAAGGATAGTGACAAAATGTTGTGTAACAGATGGTTAAAACCCTCATTCCTTGAGCAAAAAAAATGGAGACAAATTGTACCTTTTTTTATTACTAAAAGGACACTTAGCACAACAAAACTAATACACTCCTTTCAGATCAAGTTGGTATCAGAGCTAGAGTTTAATCTCTAGTGTTTTTTTATGTGCCAGGCCAAGCATTCTTCTACAAATACTTCAAATTTTGAATCCTTCTTTGGGTATTTTCCGAAATCGCCATTAGACTTCATCTTTGAGAAGGATGTTGCAATTGATGGGCATAGTGATATTGACAAAGCTTGAAATTTCATTGAGAAAATTCAGATTATTCATCAACAAGTTCAATGACGGCTTGATAAGATTCAAAGCAAATATAAGGAGAGGCATGACAAACATAGAGTTGATCACAAGTTTCAAGAAGGAGATGAAGTATGGTTGCACATATGCAAAGAAAGGATGCAAGGAGAAGGCAAAAATCTCAAGCCTATT
The DNA here is from genome assembly GCA_034641835.2 of Pinus albicaulis. Lineage (NCBI taxonomy): Eukaryota > Viridiplantae > Streptophyta > Pinopsida > Pinales > Pinaceae > Pinus > Pinus albicaulis. The sequence continues at coordinate 325,562,169 of CM076573.1, forward strand.
CATTATAGTCTATTCAAGATCATTAAAAAAGTTGGTAATAATGCATTTCAACTTGACTTGCCTTCATATATGCAAATGTATTCCGTTGTTAATGTGGAGGATTTACGTTTGTATGAGCCTCCTTTGATTGATGATCAAGGGAGTGATATTTACCTTCCGTCAATAGAATATTTTCGCCATAATTTCTGAACAAGCTCAAGGAGGATTCCATCCTTGATAGGAGGACACACACTTGCAAGAGGGGAAGTATCGATTATCTTTGAATTGGGCTCAAGGGAACCAAACCAAGTAAGGCAAGATGGATGGAAGTGGAAAAGGTGAGGGAGCTATACCCTCATCTTCTGAATAGGTAATTCAATGTCTTTTGGGGTCCAAAATCTTCCCGATGGGGAGGTGTGACCAGGAGATCATGTGTTATGCTCAAATTTGAAAGTGCTCAAAACAAGACCGAACCTGAGCGACCTGAAATGTCTCATCGTTGTGATTTCGGCGTCGTGAACGGTTCAAAAAACGATGTCGTATAAGGAAGATATCACGTTCTGTCTGTTTTCCCAAAAAACAAAAAATTTGTGACTAAATGCCCAGTCAGCATGTAGGCATAGTCAGCAGGTATATTCTATTTTCCTAAGTTAACTAAATTTCACCATGTGGCATGTTGTGGGCTGTTGATTTTAGTGGTATGGAGATATGTACTGACTGTTGGATGGTTTTTTTTTGTACCGTTGGATGAGCGACACCTAGAAAGCCCGAAGGCCACCACATTTCCTCAGGATAAGGTGGTAAAATTTTGTTGGAGTTAGTGGGGGTTGACCCCATGACCTCTGGCCCGCCGCAAAGACCTCCAACCAGTCCGTCTACGAGGTGTTTCTTACCAACTATAGGTCTCCGCATTATTTTAAGGTTTATATGTTTTATATGTGGGGAGGGGTCCGCCAACGGCCCCAAAACATTGGTCACACAACAATAAACTGTGGAATCATATTTTTTATAAATCGACGGCTTCCCATCGACCATAAACGTGTTCACATGTCAAGTTGTGACATTAATACAACAATGTAACGGTTGTATAAAATGTGACCTCTGGTGGGATCAAAGCCATCACATGCGCGGAATGAAGACTGTCACCACAATAGTTTAAGAAATAGTTTTTGGAACCGTGCTAACTCTAGGTTCCGCTCCATCATTGCGAAGTTAATTCAAATGGTTCAATGCAGGGTTAACGGCAGGGGATCGACATGTGACCACCTCGCACAAGCCATTTAACTTTAAATCAAATGGTTTCGACTGGCAGGAACTGTAGCGACACCCTATTTTTATGGATTTCAGTAAATTTAACTCCAATTAACTGCAGTTAAGTGCCTGTCTCCACTTTTAGTGGAGGTTTTTTAGCTGACATTGGGAAAAAGGCATTGGGAGGTCAATTTTCGACCAATTTTGGTGAAACAAGAGTCTACCTAGACTAATTTGAGCATTCTGAAGCCATTGGTTCAGAGAAAAAAACCATTAGAGGCTTATAAGCACATGTAATTTACAATTTTGAGCATAATGAAAAAGAGGGACATGCCATTCAGAGTTGGACCAACAGATGTAGCCTAAGAGGGGTGAACTGCTTCATCATGCCTACTGTGTAAAACTTATGTGTGATTGTATTTCTCTATTATACGTTGTTGTTCATTTTTTTTAAGGCTTATTTTCATCTTTAAAGTTCACTAATTCATCTATGTTTAACGGTTAAAACACTCATTCCTTAAGCAAACAAAATATAGACATATTGTACATGTTTTTATTACTAAAAGGACACTTAGCACAACAAAAATAATACACTCCTTTCAGATCATCTCCATGCAAGTCAAGGTCCCTCTCAAGCGATAATCGAATGGCTTTCTCCTTATCTAATTTAACATCTCTTCTGACAACTATCATACTGTTACCCGAAAAATAGACCTGATAGTTGTGGGGAGTATCAGTGTACCCCAAAAATATCCCAGCCTTTGTTGTTGGTTCTATCTTCTTCCTGGAATATTTGGTCACATGGAAATAGACAGATGAGATAAAATATGCTTCTCCCACAATTGTTCCCTTCTTTCTTTCTGCAAGCCCATTTTGTTGTCGGTTATGAGGAGAAAAAAATTCTGTCTCAATTCCTTCTTTGGCACAAAAGTTCCTGAATTCATTAGAGGTATACTCACCACCATTGTCGCTCCTTAGAGCCTTCACCTTCTTCCCTGTATCTTTCTCTACCAATGCTTTGAACTCACAAAACTTGGAGAATGTATCTTTATTTTGCAGAAAGAAGATCCAACACTTTCTAGAAAAATCATTAACAAAAATCACATAATACATGTGCTTTGTTGTGAAAGGTGTAGAGAATGGTCCACACACGTCTGAGTCAACTCTCTCAAGGATTTTTGTTGCTTAGTTCTCCTTCTCATGAATAGTGGCTTTAGTATACTTCCCCATGGTACATCCTTTACATGTGTCTATCTGCGCAAGATTACCCTTTTGAAAAACCTGTAGAAATATGTTTCATGATCCTCAAAGCATTGTGGTATAGATGGCCTAATCTCCTGTGCCATAACTCACTTGTATCTCTACTCACCACTTTCCCTTCTTTACTTCTCAATGCTGCACAACCATCTAAATTAAGTTTGTATAGGTTCTTCACACGAACCCCATTCTTCTTTACCTGTCCTATGGCTTTGTGATGAAGGAACACCTTTCCTTCAATGAAAACCACATCATATACAAGATCCTCCAACATAGCAACTGGAACTAAATTAATTTTCAATCTCGGTACATGCATGACATATTTTAATATGAAAGGTTTACCTAAATGTCTCTGGAAAGTCACTGTACCAACCGCGGTAGCGTTATACCTCCCTTAATCACCCATCTCAATGTGCATCTGAAGATCTTTCTCCTCCAAGCTACTAAAGAGTTCTTTGTTTCCCGTCATGTGGAAATATGCTCCACTATCCAAGTACCACATAAATCCCATCACAGTTGACACCATGCATGCGATGAGAGAGAAGTCCAACTCAAACTATGAGGCCAAAGCTTCACCCATTATATTTCGCAGAGCCTTCTTGTTTTTCTTCTTCTTTTGTGGAAATTTTTTGGCATAGTGTCAATGATCATGATAGTGAAAACATTTCACTTTTGACATGTCACGCTTTTTGCCCTCTTTGCTAGTATCAGATTTGGAATAGGAATTATCCCCCTTCCCCTTCTTTTCGTTACCAGCCAAGGCACAATTTTCCTCATCGTCAACCTTGGATGAGGATCCATCTCTGGTATTCCGCCAAAAATCTTCTTGTACCAAATCCGGCCATAATTTCTCCCAATCTGGTAACTTCGCCCTCCGATTCACAAAGTCCTGGTAACTATTCCATCTCTTGGGAAGGCCTAGGAGTGCTAGGATCACCAAGTAATCATCAACTACAGGAATCCAAACACTTCCAAGCTCATCTCTACAATGAGTGAACTTGGTCAAGTATTTTTGGATTGTGTTTCCCTTCTCCATTTTGATTTTTATGAGCTTGTCCTTGACTGCCAATTTTTTGTGGTCACTGCTGCTTTGAAATAGATATGTCAAGGCATTCCACATAGCATATGAATTTTTCTTGCCATGGAGACTCGAGACAATATTATCTCAAAGTCCCTCTAATAAGAACCTCCTCACCTTTGCTACCTTCTTCTTCCATGCATCAAGAAGTTGGGCATCTGCTGCTGTGGGCTTGGGAATATCATTATCTATGAATTCCTTTAACCCAATTTCCCCCAACACTGCCTCCATTTTTTCCTTCCATGAAATATAATTTGAACTAACCTCGAGTGTATATTCAAGTCTCAAGCCATTGAAAGATATTTGGATCCACTTCTAGCTCCAAAGAAAGTATCTGCAAATTTGAATATTGTTCAACACAAACTCAATTTATTCTCCAGTATTGTGATTCCTAGTGCTCTAACACCATGTAGAAATTACATCAATGGATTCAATCTTATCATGTAATGCACTAAAACAAGATACTGAATCCTTCTACAATATTTGCAAAATATAAATCATTATCGCCCAATCACAAGAAAATAAGAGAAAGAAGTAAATTAATCGCACAACATAAGATTTTCCCGTGGAAAGAAACTACTGAAAACCCCTCCATATTTATTGTATAAACGAGCAATGAATCATGAAACAATACAATGCATGTGTGCTCACCACAACCTCATACAATCTATCGATTGTATCACACTGATCTAGGAAAAATTGGACCAATACATAGCCAATTTCCTGCCCACCTTCAGCCTTCCTTGCTCATGCAATACCTAGGCAAAATAATTCCTATTAAATAGGAATTCCAACCTTCCTTGACTACATAATCCACCAAGGGCTTCCTTTGGCTTTATAACTGCACCTGGGTAGTTTTCTTAAAATACAATTGATAGTTTACTTTCCTTTAACCTTTGTCTCAACTGGGTCTCCATCAGAAATGACATGAATGCAACTATTAATAGTGAATCATCAGTTACTTGGTAGATCACTACTTGTGAATTAAATTAGTTTTAATTCACTTGATCTTCCACTAGCTCATCAATCAATTAGAACTAGTTAAACTGATTTTAACTCAATTAATTTGAGTTAATTGATTGCACTCACACCACACTAGTGCTACAAATACAACTGGAACCTCTAAATAATAGAATCACTCTACATGCCTATCCTTTGACCCTTAACTCAAAATTATTGAGCTAACTAAGTCTATCACACTTAGTTAACTATTACAAGTTGTTATGAGATAAGATTGCAATTTATTTAAAAAATGGATGCCCACATTAGCACTAATGTGTCCCTAGAATTCCTCACTCATGTGTGACCTGGAATCCCACACTAGTATGTGGTGCATTTTATTATTTAATTTCAACAATTATTATAAACTAAATATATGAAAAACTTTAAAAATTTAAGTATAATTTTTTATGGCTATCAAATTCAATTCAAATCCAAATTCAATAACTATCCATTCGAATTCAAATTCCATTCTAAACTTCTTAACTATTCATTTGATAATTTTTTTTATTAAATAATATTTTTCGAAAATCCCCATGAATGGTACCAAAATAATATAGTTTTGGACTTATTAACAACTATCTAGTACAATATTATCAAATTTAGCATACTATCTTGTCCCTCGGGTAATACACGATGGTTAATATTCGATCAGGTTCAAAATTGACAATTTATGGGGGAACATGTGGTGTGGTAGGGCTTAATACATAGAACTCACTTACGATGGGAAGTGCATGAACGTAATCAGGATTCAAACACAAATCGATTATTTCCCAGGGCTTCCTTTAATTTTTGTACCACTCTCCTTAATTTCTTTATTGCCATTTTTTTTTTATTGGAGTAAATTCCCAAACCAGAGTGAATTCTTTAAACGCATTTAGTTGAATAAAGAAAATTATCATTCCTCCTTTTTTATAAGGTGTATGTTTGTACCTGTGTAGAGTTTACAAAATTATGGAAACTAAAACTCCATATATTAAACTTATTTAACCATTCCTTAATTTGTAATTCAAATTTCGAATATTTGTTTATGCAAGTTTTATAATTCAAATCTAAACTTCAAATGATGTTTCCATTATGATTATTATGCACAGATAGAATGCATACATTGTATATATTAAATGTTTCTTGATAGGTGGCATGGAAATCAATATCAGAGGTACAAGAGACTTGATCGATGAAGATGGTGTCTCACGGCTCGTTCCTACGATCGTCAGAAGTGGTAGGAAATTCTAGTAAATTCCTCACACAATTATATGACCATATAATGTAAAGGATTTGAATGGAAATTAGGGGTTAAATTCTAAGGGACCCCCTACCCACCAAGGGTTAAATTTGAAGGGTCCACCTACCCATCAGGGAATTTTTTTATGACAGTTTTATTTTTAAGGGTCTCTTGGACTCCTTTTGTCCATTTGCCTTCCACACCTACCCGTTGAGGATTAGGTTTCCAACATTCCCCCCTTAATTTGAAGGGGTATGTGTGAGTCCAAGAAGAGAGTTGTAATACAAATTTGCAAAGTATGCATGGAAGCACTTAGGCTCAATTAGCTCTCTAAAATGTTAGCATAAAGAGGTGGTTTAAGGATGACCACCGACATTGGAATGCTTAGTGCAGTTCCCAGAACTCTTCCAAATCTGGAAAGAAGCTAAGGGCTTCTGCTAAAGGAAGTGTCCCTCATATTTGAAGAGGGACACCTTCAACCTAGAATAAGGGAGGTTCACAACCTATAAGGGTTTAAGGATGACCACCAACACTGGAATGCTTAATGCATTGCCCAGAACTCTTCCAAAGCTGACAAGAAGCTGGAGTGTTCTGCTAGAGGAGGTGATCCAAAATATTTGAAGAGGAATAATATCAACCTCGCATGGATGGTTTAAGGTTATCCACCAACCAAAGGAATTCTCATGGGTATCCATGTCTCTCGCTACAACTCTGAATCTGGAATGAGAGATTGTGGCGCAAGCTTGCTTGAACTGCTATGTCTCTGGCTACAACTATGAATCTGGAATGACAGGTTGTGGCTTAGCCTCGCTTGATGTGGCTTCGAAGCTTGTAGATGACCACCATTTCCCCCCTGTCAGTTACAAGGTGAGATGAAGGGTTAAAAATCAACTGCAAGACTGTTCAATATTCTAGAACAAGTTCTGACAGGCATCTTAAACATCTTCTTGGCTGTTGATGCCCATTGCCAAGAAGCGATCCATCCAAGATGAATCTTTTTTCTTGCAGGAGTCTTGTTTCTGAAGCATCTGTGTGAAGAATGGGTGTGTTGACCACAATGCTTACATGGGTTAAGATCGAAACAATTATCTTTCATATGGCCAACGCAATCACAGTGTTGGCATTTTTTAATCTATTGTTGTTGTTGTGGAAGAGGAGCAGGATCTGGAACAACTGAAGGTGAAATTTCATAAAGAAATTCGACACTCTGAAATTTGATGGGCTTGGAGTAGTCTGGAATATGAAAGGACAACTCCTTGTCAAATCCAAGACCAGTTCCATGCTTGTTGTGGACAAGCTCTTCCCAAGGTTTGATGATGGGCTTGGGAGGTGCATGCTGCATTTCTGCATATTTCCGCACATCTGCTCTTGAAATGGGTACTGAATGTGAATCAGCTGCATCATTATTATCTTGCTGCTTATGGAAGTCTCTTTTAATGTTATGAACAAAAACATGTCCAGAATGGTGACTCTTCTATTTTAATTCTTCTCATTGAAGCTGAGATTTTAGTTGCAGACAATAAATATTTTCATGTGCATTTTGCAGACAAATTTTAATGTCCATGAGAGTGCTTTTGCTGATTTCTGCCATCTCATCAATAGTGGAATGCATTAAGGTATTAAATAAGTTTAATGCATCATCAATTCGATCCATTTTTAATAACAATGCATTTGCAGATATCTCACACAATGCCGTAACTTTAAAGAATATAAACAATCCCTAATGCTTATGAACAATGTGCACCAATATCATTCATTAACTCCTGTGGTTCCATCATCAGTAATAGGAGTAATAGTCTCACTTTGCGATATTATGGATGAGACTTGAATGCTCATATATATATATATATATATATATATATATATATATATATATATATATATATATATATATATGTATATATATATATATATATATATATATATATATATATATATATATATATAGATAGATATATATATATATATATATATATATACATATATATATATATATATATATATATATATATATATATATATATATATATATATATATATATATATGCTTTGACTATGGTACGAACAAAAACAATATGCTCTCAATACTCATATAAATGGAACACTCATTGGAGATCCAGGCCTTATGCAACTTATAGCTACTTGTATTGGACCAATGACTTTGGAGCAGAAATACTCATATCAAATTGAGATAAAAATCTGGAATAAATATAAAAATGATGTAGGGAAAAGGTAGAAGTGGTGGGAAAATAGGGCTGAGGCTCTGGAGATGAGGCTTCAAGGCCATGTGGAGGCAGTGCCAATATAGTGCATATATACTCCAAAAATCAATGCTCGAACAATGTTCAATTCAAACCTATGTATGGATCACCAGGAATAGCGCATGGAGATGCTCAAAATATTCAAACATTGCTCAGAACATGTCTCTGCAAAGGGTCGTTATACTAGTGCTGTGGATTTTAGACAAAGGAAACACAAATCAACACATATATATACCACCTCGCATCATAGCAGAGTTAAAATTTACTATTAATTTATATGGAATATACAAATTGTAACTCCTCCTCCAAAAATATTCACGGAAATGATGCACTACTACATTTGGCAGTAAATTCCGACACTTGGTTCCGACACTTTTGACCAAATGTCGGAAATTTCCACAAATTTTTTTCCATCCCGCCCGAAACCGTCGCTATACCGACGTTTATAGAAAAGTGTCGCAATACCAACACTTAGAAAAGTGTCGCCATTGCGACGTTTGGAGGAAGACGTCACAATTGGTGACACTATGGCCCAACGCGTCGCTATTGCAGATGACCGAAAGTGCGACACAATGTCTAAGTGTCGTAATTGCGACATTTGGAGGGCTTTGTTGCAATAGCAATGCCTCTTTCTCGTCGCCGGTATATCGACACTTTATATGCGTGCTAAATACAAAAATGAAACTTATATGCACGCTACATAAAAATTATTTTATTGTTTCGTATCCGTCGCAATAGCTATATTAATGTTTGATATCACGCACGCATCCGCCCTCCGCTCGTTGCGACGACATTCGCCCTCGCCTCTTGCGCATCAGAATTTTCCCTCGGCATTTGCCCTCGAGCATTCGCCGCTCGCGCTCTTGCGGAACAGCATTCACCCTCGCCCTCTTGCAAAATGGTAAGTTCTTCATCATGCAGGCCCTTCCTCCTATAGTAGGGTTGACTCTATGTGGGTTTTTTTGGTCAATTCCATTGATTGTGTTAGGCTATAGGGTTCTCTCTAGATGTCAAGAATCAAGATTCAATACCCTCTATTATCTTCATCACCCAATACAAGATTTAAATTTTTCCTCAAAGAAACGCTTATCAATTTGCGTGACCCATTATTTCTCCTCGCTTTAAAAAACCCTACATTTAAATGAAAACAAGCATTGCATTTCAACTACAAAAATATATTAGTGTTCAAATGTACATGTGTGCTACATTAACGTCCGATATCATGCGTGCGTTCTGCCCTCCGTCTTGCAGACAACATTCGCCCTCGCATTCGCCCCTCGCCTCTTGCGAAACAACATTCGCCCTCAACATTCGCCATGAGCTCTCGCGCACGCATTCGCCCCCGCCCTCTTGCACGCATTCGCCCTCGCATCTTGCGAAAGCGCATTCGCCCCTCGCCCTCTTGCAAAATGGTAAGTTCTTAATGCAGCCCTTCCTCCTATAGAGGGTTGGACCCTACGACCCCAACCAAATAGCTCCACTTGAGAAAAATTTTCATAATCTTGGGGCTGGATATACTACAGAGAAAACAAGTCTGTAGTTATCATTCGTGCTCCAATATATTAATATACTTCTTACATTGAACCCAAGAAAGGGAAACAAGAAAATGCTAGCCATCATACAATGCTTTAACATAAGAGTTTTGAGTGACATACTTTCGAAAAAATAACTCATCGATTGATATTTATAATCATTTGAGTTATTCGAGTTAAACACAATGTCAAGAATCAAGATTCAATACCCTCTATTATCTTCATCACCCAATACAAGATTTAAATTTTTTCTCCCCAAAGAAACGCTTATTAAATTGGTAGCCATTATTTCTCCCCCTCGCTTTAAAAAACCCTACATTTAAATGAAAACAAGCATTGCATTTCAACTACAAAAATATATTAGTGTTCAAGTGTACATGTGTGCATCACTTGTGTAGGGTATTCCTTTTCCACTTTCACATTATCCAAGAATGTGTGCAAGATAGTTCATATTTTTTTGTGATTTAGATTATCTTGAAAAAGGAAAGGTAAATTACTTCCCATGGAAAAAAGAAGGTTTTCCCTTTTTACTACCGGAAATGGTACAAAAAAGTCTCCATTTCTACCCGAAACTCCTATGAAACAGAACCAAATAAAGGCCATGTCCTCAATGGACATCATTTGGCTTTGAAAATGGCCATTGCACCGTGTTGTTTCTTATATTACAACACGATAGTTTCTTAGGTCATTTCTTGTTTCTTGAGATGAAAAAACAACCAAAGAAATCGTGAAGATCCTTTTAAGAAATAAATGACCATTTCTCAATCATATCTCAACTATTTTTATTTTATTCAAAGGGTTGCTTACTTTGAGAGAAATTTGACACTTTTATAAGGAATATAACATAAAAACACAAAATGGGAAGGAATTGATGATGTAGATGACCTTTAGTTGTTGTCAATTAAGAATTGATAATACATGATGCATGTTCGTACTACAAACTAGATTCCTTCCTAGAGTTAGGACACAAAGTATTGAATCAAAATTGTAGTTTCTAACTTCTCTGTATTGGTTCATCAATCTTGAAATTCGCATATCTGCATGTCTTCATTGCTTCATGTTTGAATAATTTGCATCATATCGTACAATAGGAAATTAGGAATTATGATTATTATTACTTTATGGATCCGTTAAGTTACTTTTAAGTTTGCATGGTTTAGTGTGAAATTATTCTAGTCCCCAAACACATATAATCAAGGAATTATAACGTGATTTCAAACATTAAATATCAACAAAATTGTTTAAAGGATATTGAAAGGAAAAAGGTGATGGAAGATAGAAAGTTCCTTACTTAAATTCTCTAAGGATTTTTCAATAGTTGCTCCAAAAGCTTCACTTCAAGGCCCTTCAAGATCGTCTCCAACAATGCTATACCATCGCCTTCAACAATGTTGCTCCAAAAATGTCCTCAAGGTCTTCACAACAAGTTTACTAGAAGTTGCTCCAACAATATATTCAATAAGGTCTTCATTGTCAACTCGTCTCTTGTTTGGGTGCCTTAATGTGCAATGACATGTTTCCGTGGATCGAATTCAATGCAAGGCATATTTGAAACTCTAACTTTGTCGTCCGTGTCTTATTAGAAATTATTTCAGTTTTCATTTTGTGTTTTTAAGTTAGATATTGTTTTCAAGTTTTTGCATTTATAATTTTATTGCAATGTGGAAGACTCGATGAGAGAAGTGCAGAACAACCCAGAGACGGGATGATCACTGAAAGAGCCGGCTGAAGAACATGTAAAGTGCCGCGATTGCTCTATCTTCAGGTATTTTAGTTATTTACATAATTGAAATAATATTAATTTTTTTTCAAATATGCATACACCTAGCCATGGTACGACCGATGATTCCCTCTTTGAGGAAGAGCTTTCTTCATCCCTATCTCCAGTGTTCTTGTTGCGTAAAAAAGGCACGAAATGCAAGGTCGGAATTTAATACTTTGATAGACGCGCCTCAAACACCCTGAAACAAGAGAAGATAAAAAAACTTATGAGCCAACTAGAAAGATATCAGTGTATAATAAAAATTCAAAAGGATATTTTTTTTGTTTCCGCATGAGATGAATTGTGATAGTTTGATTTTTAATTTTTACATTGACTAAACTAACAAAAAGTTCTTTTGTATGTAGCGTTTCCGGCACTTGCCGAATCCGGTGTTGGTGGTAGTGGGACACAAGGGCAAGAGATTGCCCAACAACCCTCTTCTACACCTTCTACTCCTTTAGGTTCCGTGCAAGAAACACACCCCGCTCTAGCAGACACCCAGCCCAAACTGCTGAACATGTTGGCAATGATGAGGGCCGATATGGCCAACTACATTATTGCGTTTCCTAGACCTACACGTGTCACTCACAGTGGGACCATTAATGGCACGTTGTTGGTGAACGATTAAGGTGTCCCTATAAAGAATGTACAACTCCCGTGTAAATTTTAATATTTTTAACTATTTCATGTACTTTATCTAAAACATATTTATCACGATTTTTATTTTTAAATTAATGATAATATATATATATATTTTTTGTGTAGGAAACAATGAGTTCTATAGGTATCTGGAGAGCCATGCGTTGGTAATTTTTTTGCCCAACCATACACACAGGGTGGAATTCCCTGAGTTCCAACTCCGAAAAAAGAACTTCTAGATTATCTAGAAACCCTTTTGGGGCTCTGCATATTTGACAGAACAACGGTGGCTCTGCTAGCCGCAAATATTTGAAATATACCAGGGACACCTATAGGACGCAAATTGCAATTTAACCCTAGATATGAGCGTCCTCTCATAGTTCCGTAGAGTGAGTGGAGAGCACTCATCCATGACTGGAAAAGAGAAAAGGGCAAAGAAAGAAGGAAAAATGCCAACTGACCCGCAAGGTAAATTACAACTTTAATTCAATAGCTTTAATTTTCTCATGTCTAAAATAAAAGTGTGCTACGTCATATCTAACTTTAATCTTTTGATGCTAGGTTTCCTAACACCTCAAAGGCAACCAAAGCTAGGATTGAAAAAAAGGGCCTTCACAAGCTAGGCCAGTGGTGGCTACTTGAAATCGACCGCAAGAATTGTAATTAAGTAGCTAAACATCTTATAATTAATTGTATCACCTTCCAACGTTTTTGTAATCCTATCAAATATGATTAAAAATACACAGTACATATGTAATTTAGGGTGATGACTTTCGGAAATGTAAACAACAGAGGAAGATAAAAATATTGCTTTCCGTTTCGCTATCAAGTCGTAGTTGAACGTCGCATAATCTTGGGGCAGTCCCAAGATCCGTAATGCCCGATTAGGTAAAACATTAACCTTTCAATATTTTTTGTTTTCATCCATAAATTTAATGTCTAACAACTTTGTTTAAATCAGGGGAGCAACACTACCGACGACGCAAATAACCCAGCTTTTAGAGCCAAATGTAGATGATCCTCACGTGCAACCCGATGATTGTAGTAGGGACCAGTGCCGACAATGCTACTATCGTCGAGGGCCGTGACGGTAATTAATTTCCACTTATAAGTTTTTCTAATTATACCCTTGATGGTTGTCCTTATAACATTTTTTGTTTAAATGACAGAGAATGTTTCCCTTGAGGATCTTACCACCGGAGAGGAAGATAGGGCAACAAATATCCCCAACGGCGACAACTCGGTGCACTGGTAAATAATCTCATTGCAATTTTTTTTATTAATATTACCGAACTAGTTCAATGATATTTAAAAACCGACAATTAAAATTTAATATTATCTCTGTTTTTGTAGGCGATGCCCCCGTCACCGGATGAGACCGTACATCGTGACTACGCAACTAGGTCAGCGCGACAACCGGTGCACTGTAAATAATCTCATTGCAATTTTTTTTTATTAATATTACCGAACTAGTTCAATGATATTTAAAAACTCGACAATTAAAATTTAATATTATCTCGTTTTTTGTAGGCGATGCCCCGTCACTAGATGAGACCGTACATCGTGACTACACAACTAGGTCAACAAATGCAGGGTCGAAAGGCATGAAACGGGGAGCAGAAAGCATGATGATATTGATGATGTAATTAGGAGCTTTAAAAATAGGAAGAAGAAAAAAGAAAATTTGATAATGTAAAATATTGTATTATTATAAGACAAACGTTACCAATGACCATACTTGGAACGTTTTTTGCATTATATAAAAAATTCATTTATCATACTATTTTTATGTCAAGCATTAATTGCAATGTTTCCTTGCGTACTTTTTTGTTGAATTGTTTTTTTTATTAGTTATTGAATATTTTTTTTTATGCTCATGAAAGTAAAAAATGAAATATAGATTGGGTATTTGGGGAATTGAGAGTGATGTGAGGGGGGGGAGGGGCCATAAGAGCTTCCACCTTCATGTGGTTGGCCCTCGTTTAGTAGAGAATAATTTATTGAGCGATTTAATCTGGAGAAAACCTCCTCGATCCAAGTGCAGCAACAAAAAAAGTCACCGTTGACTTAGTTGCTACTCTTTCGTATCGTGGGAGGCTTGTTCCAAGTTCATGCGACTCCAATAAATTGTTCTTGAAACGAAGAGGAGCTTATTCAGTGTATGTTTTGACATTTTCAACATATGTTCTAACATTATCATAAGAATGCATCTTAGAGTAAAAAATACTACATCAATTACTTGTATTTATTGTATAGATAATGATGGATTTTGATTGACTTGCAAAGTGCAGTGTACAAATCCTCTCGCATCATGAGCAATACAACTTGTCAACCAGGGTCATGTCCAGGATATTTTTGCTTGTGCGCTCGACTGTGTTCGTAATGTCACATTTTGTAAGTTCCTTTACAGCTCATAATTCAATATTAAGCTTGTTCATGATTATTATCTAGGTTTTTTTGTATGTGTTTTTTTCATCTATTTGATTGTAAGCAATTTCCGCATGTTTCCCGTTGTTCACTATGATTTCTCCAATTACCACTCCTAGGATGAATCCGACTTTATTTTTACATAGGTTACTTTATTGTTACTATGATTTCTCCATTTACGATTTCATAGGTTACATCATGTAAAGTTGTCAATCTCAGGGTTGGTGATGAGCTTTAGTTCTCCAAATTTGGGGCTTTTTCCGATATTTTCTCCCTCATGTCATTCCCCGCATCACCTCGTTGTTTGAGCATGCCAATTGTCTACCACTTGTACCAATTGGCACATGTCAATCCCCGAGTGGTGCCACATTTCACCTATTTTTAGTGAGAGTTTAGGGTTTCTCTAACATAGCTTCGTAAATCCGATTCGATGCTCGCTTGAATATTGTCACATAATACTCATGGTTTGGATTGATGAGCATGTTCTGAATGGTTGGTTGATTCATAAGAACCACCCATATAGTCATCTTGAGATATTTCGAAGTTTTCTCGGGTTTCCTTTTTTCACCGTTTCTAGTGGGTGGGATGGTGTGGGGTGATCCATCAATACTCGGGTGCTCTTGTAGTAGGGAATTTGTTTTTTGGGGGATATAAAGGAGCATTTGATGTAGATATCCCATTGGATGCATTCATAGATGGGCACGAGAGGTCAATAATTTAAATTAAAAATATGCAACCTCTAGCATGGCAACTTTCGAAGGTCACGAGAGACACTCGGTTAAAGATTGTTTTGTGGTGGCCTTAATATAGTCGTGATTTCCTTCTATTATCTTAATGCAAATATATAGTCCTGGGTCTCATTAAAATGAGGATTGTGGTTGTATTTCTCTTTGGTTGTTTCTCTCTTAATGCTCCGAAGTTGCCAAAAGTTGCGATAGTTGTTTAGTTTTTCCTCGTTACAACTTAAAAGTGGTTTTTAGCAATGGGAGTCATGTTTTTTTAAGGTTCATACTAATATGAAGATCTTGTAATTCTATATTCGAGCATAAGAGAAGATGGCATCCGCTTTGGGCAGATGAAAACAATTGCCACATCTACCTCATTGGGTAACAATGGAAAGGGGAAGAAGTTGGGTGCAATTTTTGATAATTATGGCGCATAATTGTCTTTCTTTCGGCTTTTTTCACCCATTTCCTTTAATCACTCAAGAAGAAGAGGGACTGCGAGATTACGTGACAGAGAGAAGGTAGTTAATACAAGATCTATGGAAAAGGAGTTGTACTTCAACAAGGATGGCTCGTTGACAAAAAAAATTGCAGTCGAGAAAAAAATTATGTTTAAAGGAAGGTCCCCCTGCACATGAAACTTCACCGCGATGGATCTTTCCTTGTCCACTTATATTCGATTTTAATGTGTTATTTTAATTTTTCATGGAGGGTTGTTATTTTAGATGTGTGCTTTCGGTTTTCTTTTTAACGTTGTATTAGTTCCCCCTCTTAAATGTCTTAGATTTGGTAGGAATAATTTGAAAACTCAAAGGTGAAAGGAAACATATTTGTTACCCAAAGTGGTCTAAAAAGGAAAGGGTTATGGGTCGAGTCAAATTTTATTGTTATTGACAGGTGTAATGAATGTATCTCAATGCTATGGTTTTGGCCTTTTTATTGGTTGAATTAGAGGACCCAGCTTGAAAATATTGGGGCCAAGTAGGGTCTGGTTTTCCTTTTTGTCGATGGTTTGGTGTATCTAGTTGAATTAGTTGCCTAAGGTATTTTTGGTTGCAAACTCCTTTTCTTTTTTTCATACAGTATTGGCCTTGTGGAATACATTTGATTGTGTGGTCTTGTTAGATCTACAACCTTTGTAGTTGTTTAGTCTTATGGCCGAGGTGCACTTTTATTATGGAAATAGTTGATGCAATATTGTCATTTAATCCTTACCTGCAGGGGTAGCATGTTGAGAAGTTTCTTGTGAAACATTTGGTATTCAAAATGACACTTGATCCTATACAAAGCATCATGCACTTGACTTCAAAATTCATATTCAAAGTGTGCCGTACAATTCTTGCAAAATTTCAAATATTTATGTTGTTTTAAACCATTATCTTTTTCATGTATTGGATGCTGAAAATGTGAAAAAGACTTTGGTATGAAACCAATCGAGTGAATAATTTCCACAAAAAAAACCACTTCCAAGACATGATTTAGAATTAGAACATATGTACTTATGAAGCATAGAAAGATATCCTTGATGCATTGTCAATGTTGGCTAGGGTTATTTTTGGAGAAAATAACTCCTTATTCCTAGAATAGTGATCTTCAATACAAGTAAATGCCGGAGAAGAGAGATCATCGTGTGACGCAAAAAAACCCGAAATTGGACCCCTAAGGAGAGCTCGGTGTGTCTACAATCGCTCCGTCAAGCATTTTCCCCCGGGTTTACCCCGTTCTTTTCCTCCCGCTCGGGTCTTCATTGACTTCTTTCTTCGGATTTATTTATCAAATTCGTAGAATTTGATAAATAAATACCATCCACAATGGTTGGACTTTAATTTATATTCCCGACTTTATATTATCTCCAAGCCTTATAACCAATGTTTAACTTTCAACACTTTGTATTTATACTCCATGTTTCTTTTTAAATAAATAACTTGTAATGAGCTTTCGGCTCTATATTTCACCACCCAAACCTTACAACAATCACACTCCGGACTTATGCTAATTATCTCGCCAATCGTTTAATTAAACAATTTCATCATACTCCAGCCCCACCTATATATATCAATAACCAATCAAACACTCGTATCGTACCAGGCTATCCTCCGCACACTTTAGTTAACCTCCGGGCAAGTTCAACATGCGACCACCGTCCGATGGCCCTTCTCCAAATCAACGACTCTTGGAAATTTCGCTCGGCTTCCAACGTCGGGCTTTTAACGTGCGATGGCGCGGGTTAAACGGTGGTTTCCGGTGGGGTCACTTCGCCACATGTTGCTTTCCCTATGGAATCGCTCGCGAATAGGAAATACCGCCTACTCCGCAAAAGCGGTGCGATATGGGCAACCCGCTTTTGTGATTCCGCTCGTGGTTTTGGTACAAGGCTTGACCACGGGTGCAAGTTTGGTTCCGCTATCCTTTTGTTTGTTAACTCATGTCCAATCCTCGAGTCAGGGTTCCGAAAGCACAACAATATTGTCTCTTTATTAAGCGATATTTTTATATTTGAACAAGTGTTCACGACCCCGGTTCTCTACACGTACCTCGCCTTCGAGTGGGGGTGAGTTCACGTGGGTTATCCAACAATTTACGGGAATTTAAAGACAGTAAGAATGGAATTATCGCACCCAATCGTCTCACAGCTTAAACAATTCTTCACAATTAGCAGCTCGAGATAATTCAATGGCAACTATGCTTGGAAATCATTTAACTGGAAACAATTGTTCACACACAGAGGTTTATTGCAGAAATCTCCTCTCTACTCTCCTCTTCCCTCTCTACTTTTATTCATCCGAGGAATTACAATTTATATACATAACATATGGCTCTTCGGTTCCCTTCCGAGAGGACCGTTCTAGAAATCAAAAGGTCTAATTATAATAATTCAACTAACCGAAACCGTTTGACTCCTACAACTCTAACTAGTCTAAGTAATACAGATCACTGAGGTATTGACACCTAGATATTACAACTCAAATGTTTTCGAACCCTCCTAGCCACAACATGTGGACAAAACCTCCTACATTGCTAGCTAGTGCCTAATGCCCCCGCATCATCGTGTGACATAAACCTATTAACAAAAGTGAATAGGGAATGATTATTAATTATGGCATACTAAGTTGTCGATGATTTTGACTATTTGTCTTTAACATGTAAAAATGTTAAATTCCAAACTTACATCATCATGGTATTTTAGTAGATGTGTGATAGGTAGTATGATAGTATCATATTACCATTCTTCCTTGAGGAACCCACTTCATCCATTAAGATTTCTTTTCTAAAGAGTAACATTGTAGATAACCTTAAAAAACATTTGTTAACTATTTTTGTTTGACCATTTGATTGTGTTTGATATGTAGAACTCATGGCGACTAGTGTTTCTCCACTCATATTAAATAATTATTTCCAAAAAGTTTCTTGTTACTATTACTTTAGGAAAACCATGAAGACGATGAATTTCTTTCACGTACACTTCCGCCACTTGGCTTGTTGTTTATGTACTTTGAGCTCTACAAAAAAAATCTACAAATTTGTCTATATAAATGACCACAAAAATGTAATACTTACCTTTATATTTCAAGTAACCCTATAATAAAGTCTATTGATATATCTTCTAGTCTTTGAATATGTATGTGGAATGGTTGAAGTAACCCTAGAGATTTTACTATCTCTCTTTTATTTATTATGCAAACCTCGACCTTCTCTTACAAAATTTTGAATATCTTTCTTCATTCCTTCCAAAAAATATATTTTTTTGATCCTTTGAGATGTTTTAAGGAACCCCCGCGTCCTACCATCGAGAGAGACATGGGACTCCCTTAATATTTGTTTATTCAAATATGCTTGTGTGCATAAAAATATTCTACATTTGCACCAAAGTA
This sequence comes from Pinus albicaulis, assembly GCA_034641835.2. Taxonomy (NCBI): domain Eukaryota; kingdom Viridiplantae; phylum Streptophyta; class Pinopsida; order Pinales; family Pinaceae; genus Pinus; species Pinus albicaulis. The sequence goes on from CM076573.1 coordinate 325,581,176, forward strand.
TATCTCTCTTTCACTCCCAATGCTCCATAGAGTTCATCCCATCCTTTATAAATTTTAGTTTTTTGTTTAGTACTATTGTCATTTTTTCCATTATGGCAAGCTTCTTCTAGCCACCTAGGAATAGAAAATGTAATTGGATATAAATTTGAGGCCTCTTCTATTTTAGAAAGAGCATCATGTACTAAATTTTCCTTACCCTTTTTACGTATTATCTCAAAATTAAAACTTTTAATTTTTTCTCCTCATTTTTGTTAATCTTCCAATGAAATCCATAGCTTCAAAAAAATACTTTATGCTATCATGGTATATCTTGACTTTAAAGTACCTCCCAGTGATATACTATCCCCATTTTTTTATTGCATGTAATATTGCTTCCATTTATTTTTTCATACGTAGATTTCACCAAATATTTTCTTTGAATTCCTTGCTTTTAAAATCCAATGATATCCCTTATTGTGTTCATGTTACGTCAATTCCTTGTCCTAGTGCCTCACACTCTACTATGAATGTTTTACCAAAAGTAGGTGCAACCGATGTTGGTGTAGAAGACATGGCATCCATTAAAAGAGAGAATGCCAAAGTAGCCTCATCATTCCATATAAATGATATTTTCTTCAAGAGATTGTGAGTGGACTTGAAATGCATGCATAATTCCTAACAAATGATCAATAATATCATGTAAGTCTAAAAAAATCTTCTAAGAACCTTGATTTTCTTAGGAATAGGTCATTTTGTAATAGCTTGCATCTTTTGAGGCTCCAACTTCACTCCTTCCTTTAAAACAATATGAACCAAATACTCGAATTCTTATTTCCCAAAAGCACATTTGGATATTTTCACATAAAAATGATTGTTCTCAATAATTTATATAACTTTTCCACATGTTTACTAGTGTGGTATTCCCATGATTTATTATAAATATGTGTATTATCAAAGAAAACCAACACAAATTTTATAATATGGGATCAAACAAAAATTGTTCTTAAGTCGAGCCCGCCGGGACTTCAAATGGCGATAAACCATAATTCAAACCAAATTCGCGTTCCAAAATAGCCCGTTTGACGTCGGCCAATTTTGTGAGGCGAAAGCCAAATGAATTCCGCCCTAATCTTTTTTCGGGTCCGAAGTTGGTCGGCGTACGGAGGGAGAGTTGTGACGTGAATTTCTTATCAAATTCGCCCTAATCTTTTTTGGGTCCGGATTTCCACGCGCAAGCGGCCCAAACAAATATCTCGCTCCTATCCCTCTATGACGAAACCATTGTACATGCTGATGTCATCAATCAAAACCCGCTACCCTTTTGACTTTGTAAATAAAACAAATTGCGTCGCGTCATTTTCATTGTTCCGTGTGCTAGCCGATCTTCCATGCAACAAAATTCAAAAACCAACCGTTAACGCTTTGCGACCGTTACCTTGTCGAAGAGAATTGAAGCCAAGTATTTCGTGGTTCTTCTCGTCATAACCAGCTACTGTTTAAACACGTTTCATTTCTCGTAAACGAGTATTTATTCCAATTCCCCGCTAAACTCGTAAAAAATCCCGGTTTTAGTTTTAATTTCCGCACTAAGGTCTCGAAAAAGAAGTTCAGCTTTTGGTCTTTTTCATTCACAGAACCGCAATTATATTCCCAAAACCGGTAATTGTGCCCTTTTCCACAAAAACCCCGAAATTCCATTTCGAATCCACAAGAACCGAAATGGAAGTTACCGTAGTTCGAATGTCATGCCCATCAATGCCCCTCACAAGGACTTGGATTATTTTCCTTTAGACGATATGGATTTTCAAATTAAGGACTTGCGTCTCGTTGAGAATCCTCTTCGAATATTTTTCTCGCTGCAGAGACAATTATTTGAATGGTTCCGACATCTTTGGACTTTGGGAATCAAATATTCCTATGTGCCTTCTCCCCTCGGTCCATATTTTTTCCCGAGTTAATCCATTATTGCTATGCAAATGATGATCCCAACCAATGAGTAGTTTTATCCCCAAGTCAAAATGTCCTTTTCCCAATAACTCGCTCGATCCATAAATGAAATGCTACAATTCCAACCCTGGTCAAGCTCTCACTCCCCGTCCATGGTTGAATTACTTGAGAAATCTACTAAGTTATCCCATGAAGAGTTAAACCGCCTATGCCAAACCTTCATGTTACCAGCAGTATCGACCCTAAAAAACCCTCCCCCCTTATGGCTATACTTTCTTTACTCGATGAGGGTAGAGTTATTTTAAACATGATATCTTCCATAGTGGGCTTCAATACTAGTGAGTATGTTGATCACTTAACCCTAGTATTGTTATCCATTTTTACCCCCGGACTGACTTCTCCCGCTATCAAGTACGATTTTGCATCTTATATTGCCGACAAAATCCATGATCAGCTCATGAGATTTGAGAATGAGAGAGTATTTAAGTATTCTTCTGTCATATATCATCTCATGATTTACTTTCGATCAGAAAATTTCCCTTTTAATGTTAAGAAACTTGATGCCAAAGGGAATCCTAGGTCGAGTCATCTTTTGGTCCGCCATTACTCATAATTCCTCCGATTCTTCTTATTCCTATAATGAGTTTGTCGACCTTTTTTTTCATCCTCGCAACTACCTTTTTGACATGAGTCTCTCCTCCTAGAATTAACAATGAAATCAAGAAAATCCTTGAGCTCTCAAAGAATTACAAGATAGGTGACCGGTACCTATATCAAAACTACATAGAGATCGGGATATATGGATGTGAATTATACCCATTCGAACCGCCCAAGTATGTCCCAATGAGACTCTTTGCATAAGAATATTTCGGAAGATGAATAATTCGGATATAATTCATTTTTGCAATGCAAAGAAAAAGGCTCAACTTAGGATCAAGAGCCAATTAGGTCCCTTCATTTGTAACTCTAGGGAAGCCGGAAAGGAAGCCGAAAGGATTTTAGAAGAATATCTCGGACTACAAAATAGTTTCTACTCGGGTGCCTTTTGATCCAAACAACTTTATCTGTGATAGAAGAATGAAAAATAAACAATCACCATACATCCATCAAAGAATCCCGTAAATAGAACAATATGCTAATATGGATGAATGGACAGAAGGGAAATTGGTTGAAAATGATAGTGAGCAGAGTCAATGTTCAAAATGTAATGAAACATCTTGAAAAGATACTTGACCTAGAATCTTTTGGACAGAAAAGGGGATCTTCTTCACACGAGACTTTACAACAAAATTTGCAGGGAGATTAGTACAGAGTAAAATGTAGAATCTAAAGGAAAAGAAAAAGGAGCCCGATATACAAATAATTGAAAAAATTCATAATGACAGATAAGAACGAGAGACTTATAAAGAACAAGGTCAAGGACAAATTCCTCCTACTCGGATCGATGAGCCGTAAATTTCTATTTTACAAACTCCTCCGAATATAGAAAAGGGAAAAAAGAGAGAGGTCGAAACAACTAATCCTATTGGTGGCTCTTCTAAACAAGAAGATGTTAAAAGGCAAAAATTAACTCCCCTTCCGGAAGATGAATCATTTCGGGGAAATCCCCCGATGACCCGGGGAAGAGAAGACAATCAACAAACGAGATACGGGTAGTGGGACATCCACTAATTTTTCAAAAAACAAGGGAATATAGAGGCAACAAAGTGCGTAAATATCTTCTTTCAAACCTCCAAGTAAAAAACCGCTCGGGACATCAAAAGAACATTCATCAATATAAAGGCCGAGGGAACGATCCACTTAGACTTCAAGTGTACAACCAATATTTGAAGATGGCTCCGAAAAAATCAAGAAATATTGATGTCGATTATGACATCCAACAAGGTAAGATGTTAATGAGCCATTTGAAACCCAAGGTGCAAAGCAAATCTCGGACATCTGCAGATTACGTTAGGAATAATTTTGAAGTCTTAGCAAAGGATATCCATCCGTTAGATGAAATTGAGCTACACAAGAAAACAGGGTGAGATGATTTATTCTACTCGACGGATAAATCAATGATGACCCATAAGTTGCAGGATTCTTTGGATAATACTAATACATAGTTGCAGCTTTTGAAAAAGCCTCCTCCCAGTGCTAAGGATAATAGAATCAAAACTTTAGAGGAAATAATCGTTGGTTTGGGTCATAATCCTAAAGATGTGAAAGGTATTGAAGCTTTGATCAAGAGAAAAGATGATGATATTTCAGCTCGAGAAAACAATTAAAGTTATCGGCCTCAAAGACATCCACAGATTGCGTAAATCATCAAACAAAATTTCGAGGAAGAACTAATGGATTTTCTCTTAAAATTGAATGAGCAACTTATCGTAACCGAAAAAGAGCTTGAGAATGCATTAAAATATAAGCAGGGCAAATATTCTAGTATCTACAGCGGGGAGTAGTGACAGTACAACAACAACGAAAGTCAGCCCAAATTGTTAGAAAATTAAATATTACAGAGCAATGAAACACATAAAATATGCGGAAAATACAAGCACACAAAACACATAAAACCCGGAGAGACACGGATATACGTGGTTCACCCGAGCTTTGGGCTACGTCCACCTCGAACGACCCAGTCCTTCCTTTATATTATCCAACAAAAAAAATGAAGAGACAAAACCTACAGCAGATCCGCTCGTAATATCCTCTGTTCTCTCTTACGGTCTCCCTCTCGTTTCTCGCTCCGAGAATACACTCATAATCCACAGCTCGTAATACAATGCCCCCCATATATACAAGGGGGTTGCCTTCTAGGGGAAAAAAAACCCTAATCTAAACATAACTTCTACCATCAGATCATTTGCCTAATGAACGGCCCCGCATTGACTAGAAATTACTATACTTTTACAAGGCAATTTTACATCTGTTTTAGCTTCGGGGCGTCGCCCTCGAACCCCCCGCCAAGGGGGGCTCCGAAAAGCGTCGCCACCCCCCTTGGACCCCCCCCATGGCAGCGATTAAATTTGGCGGCGTTGCCGCCCCTTTTTAAGGTACGAGGGGTCCAATGTTGTGATACAAAGTAAAGAAGATAATCGGGGCTCCATACCCAACAATCTCCCACTTGGAGACCGATTGTAGCAACTCCACCGCCTGCTTCATTTGTCGGACAATGATTCCTCTTTGGACTCGGCCGTTCTTCATCTTCATCGTCATCCTTGAAGACCAATTGAAACCGAGCATGTTCTCGCTTTCTCCCTGGGTTACAACTTTTGTTAGCATATCCGCAAGATTCGGCTAGTGTGTATCTTTTCCAGTCTTCAACTCTCCATCTTCCAATACCGACCGTATGAAATGGTACTTGAGATGTATGTGTTTAGTCCCGGAATGAAATGCTTTGAGTTCTTTGCAAGATGAATAGCACTTTGGCTATCACTCGTATAGTGTGCCCATATCATACTTCTTACCCAATTCATCCATAAACCTTTGTAACCAAATCATTTCTTTACTAGCCTCTCGTAGCAGCAACATACTCGGCTTCGTTGTTGAAAGTGCAACAACACTTTGGATTTTTGAAACCCAACGACAACTTTGCTCCACCTACAGTAAATACATATCCCTGTAGTGCTCCTCCCGTTATCTCGTCACCCTGCCATATTTGCATCAACATATCCCCAGTAGAGTAATGTTTGAACCACCAAAGCATAATGCTTGATTTGTGGTACCTCTCAAATATCCGAGAATCCATTTTACCGCCATCCAATGTTCTTTTTCCCTGGATTGTTCATATACCCGCTACAACTCCCACTCGCATGTGCAATATCGTGCCTTGTGCGAACCATTGCATACATTAAACTTCCAACTCGCCGATGCATATGGAACTTTAGACATATAATCCATGTCTTCTTGGGTCTTTGGGCACATCTCCTTACTAAGTTTGAAATGGCTAGCAAAAGGTGTACTAACTGGTTTTGCACTCGCATATTAAATCTTTTTAACACCTTTTCTATGTACTCATTCTGAGACAATGTTAATTTGCGATTTTTTCCCTGTCTCTAGTTATCCTCATACCAAGGATTTGTTTTGCAGCTCCCAAATCCTTCATTGCAAATGAATTTGCCAATTTTCTTTTGAGCACATTTATTTCCTGCATGTTAGATCCTCGCAACAAGCATGTCATCTACATACAATAACAAGTATAATATAGCTGCCATCATTTTGCCTTTTTCGGATAAACACAATGATCGGAGTGACATCTAGTATAACCTTGTTCGGACATAAACCCGACAAATTTTAGATACCACCGCCTTGGGGCCCGTTTTAAGCCATACAAGCTCTTCTTTAACTCTGCACACCAATTTTTCTTTCCCTTTTACCTCGTATCCTTCTAGTTGCTCGCATGTATATCTCTTCCTCCAAATCTCCATGGAGAAATGTTGTCTTTACATCTAACTGTTCAAGATGTAAATCTTTCGTTTGCTACAAGACTTAAAACAGCTTCGATTGAATTCATCTTAACAACGAGAGAAAATATTTCATCAAAATCAATACCTTTCTTTTGTGCAAACCCCTTCACCACAAGTCTAGTCGTGTACCTCTGTTTTTCCTCCATCTTCTTCCTTTAGCTTCGTAAACCCATTTATTCTCGCAATGTAGTTTTACCCGCAGGGCAACTTGACTAAATCCCAAGTCCGGTTATGCATTAAGGATTCCATCTCTTCTTCCATGGCTTTCTCCCACTTCTTCCTCGCTTTCAACCTCGCATTGCTTCTTCATAACATTCAGAGTTCACCGAATCGCTTAGCAATAAATAATATAATGACGGAGAGTATCGTTCTGGGGGGTCTACTTATCCCGGTAGATATTCTAACACCACTTTCGAGTGTTTGAGGTGCTTGTCGTTTGTTGTGGTGCTGCTGCCGCTGTGGTTGTTGATTATTATTATTTTCGAGCACCTTTACTTTTTTTAGTTATCTCATCAAGAACCGTGTATTCTTTGCCTTCTTTTTTCCCTCGTTTCGTTTCCCTGCAGCTGATTCTTATACAAGACCTTTTCATTGAATATTACATCTCTCGCTCCTAATGATTTTTTTGATTTTCATAATCATATAAGCGATAACCAAAATCATTAGCACCATATCCAATAAAGGTACATTTCTTTGATTTTGCCTCAAGCTTTGTTCTATTTTCTTTATTAATATGGACAAAGGCCTCACAACTAAAAGGCTTTAAAAAAAGAGTAGTTTACCTTTTTACTCGTCCATGCTTCCTCCGGAATACCACCATCCAAGGAACTTGAAGGCCCCTCTCGTTTATTAGATAAACAAAGCAAAGTATCTACAACATCTCGCCCAAAATTATAAAGGCAATCCCGCATGCAATCTCATGCACCTTGCACGCTCCATGATTGTTCTGTTTCATCCTTTTCGACACACCATTTTCTTGTGGTGTTCTTGGAACCGTCTTCTCTCTACGAATTCCATGCTCGAACAGCACCTATCAAACTCTTTGCTCGCAATAATCACCTCCATTGTCCGATCTCGAGACACTTCAACTTATTTCTGTCTCAATCTCAACCAAGGATTTCCATTTCTTGAAAGTATCAAATACATCGGATTTATTGTGAATACAATAAATCCACGCTTTTCTAGTTGCATCATCAATAAAAGTAACATAATAACGAGAGCCACCGAGAGATGATACCCGAAAGCGTGTCCCCATACATCCGTATGCACAAGCTCCAATTTTTTCGCTCTTCTTTTTCTTTCCCAACTCGAGAAATCCGACTCTCTTCGTTTTCCATAAATGAAATTCTCACGTAAATCCAAATCAACATTCTTCAAACCTCGGCAACAAATTTCTTGAGTGAAGAATCTTCATTCCCTTCTCACTCATGTGTCCGAGCCTATGATGCCATAATGCCGCATCTCGCTCCTTTGGAAGTTAAAGCATTAACAGAGTTAGAAATACCATTGCATAAATACAATGTACCAACCTTTTCGCCTTTTTGCTATTACCGGGGCTCCTTTGGTGACCTTCCAAGTTTTATTTGTGAAAGTTGTCACACAACCTTCACCGCCTAACCGCCCCCGTTGAAATTATATTTTTTCTTCGGATCCGGAATATGCCTTACCTCCTTTGGTAGCCATTGGTTTCCATTCCCGTTGTTTTACAAGAACTTTACCCATTCCAACAATTTTACAGTGGTTTATCATCACCCAAACGAACTTGTCCAAAATCTCCTTGGACATAGTCATGAAAATATTTCTTATCGGGTGTGGCATGGAATGAAGCCCCCGAATCTACAACCCAAGAATCGATAACATTTTCGAAAGAGAGAATCAAAGCATCTTGTAACACATCACCCTGTCACATTTTCTTCATGATTGTTTTCTTGCTATGTCTCTCCTTCTTTTCCCTTCCGAGATCTACGAGTCTTTCTTTAGGTGTCCTTTCTTTCCGCAATTCCAAGCACACTATCCCCGATCCGGACTTGGATCCGCCTTTCCTTGATTTACCGCGATATCCCAAGCTCTTTCCTCTTTCCATTCTTCTTCCCCTAGACTCGCACTCAAAGCATTACCCGATGTCTCACCGTAGCTTTTCCGTCGCATTTCCTCGCTAAGGATATCACCAACAACATCATCAAAATTTAAAGTACTAGATCCGGAGACGTAGTTACTAATGGCCATTACTAAACCATTCCAACTCTCCGGCAATGAGCACAAGAATAACAGAGCTCTAACTTCATCATCAAAGTTTACCCCTACGTAACTTAGCCGATCGGGTAATCGTATTAAATTCATTTAAATGGTCTGCAACAGATCCACCTTCCGACATCTTCATATTAAATAGTCGTTTCATAAGAAATACCTTGTTTGAGGCCGAGGGCTTTTCATACGGTTTCGCCAACGTCCGCATCAAACCCTCTCGTTGTTGTTTCCTTCAAAATATTGAAGGCGAATGACGCCGCAAGACACAACCGTACTTTTTCCGAGTGCCTTTCTATCGAGAATGTTCCATTCCGCGTCCGTCATGGTCACCGGCTTCTTTGTTTTTCCGCTCAATGGTAGGTACGGATCTTTCGATACGGATAATCTTCCATCCGCATCTTCCACAGGCGCAAAGTTTTGGCCATTAAATTTCTCGACCCTAAACTTACCATCGTCCGCCATTGCTCCCACTCGAACCGAGAACCCTTTTTTTCCTCGCGAGTTTATCGACCAAATATACCTTCGGCTCGATACCAGCTTGTTAGAAAATTAAATATTACAGAGCAATGAAACACATAAAATATGCGGAAAATACAAGCACACAAAACACATAAAACCGGAGAGACACGGATATACGTGGTTCACCCGAGTTTGGGCTACGTCCACCCCGAACGACTGACTCCTTCCTTTATATTATCCAACAAAAAATGAAGAGACAAAACCCTACGAGCAGATCCATCGTAATATCCTCTATTCTCTCTTACAAGCCTCCCTCTCTCGTTTCTCGCTCCGAGAATACACTCATAATCCACAAACCGTAATACAATGCCCCCCATATATACAAGGGGTTGCCTTCTAGGGCAAAAAGCCCTAATCTAAACATAACTTCTACCATCGGATCATTTGCCTAATGAACGGCCCCGTATTGACTAGAAATTACTATACTTTTACAAGGGAATTTTACATCCGTTTTTAGCTTCGGGGCGCCGCTCGAACCCCCCGCCGTGGGGGGCTCCGAAAAGTGCTGTCGCCCCCGGACCCCCCCCCCACGACAACTGATTAAATTTCAAAGCGGCGTTGCCGCCCCTTTTAAGGTACAGGGGGTCCAATGTTGTGATACAAAGTAAAGAAGATAATCAGGGCTCCATACCCAACACCAAACAGAATTGTCACAGAGCAACACCGAAAATTTGAACACCGATGAATTAACAAAGTCAATGGAAGATATGAACATTTAGGCCATAGAGCTTCACAAAACAAAGGAACAATTGGCCACTCTAGAACATAAATATGATCTTTCAAAAATGAGTGTTGGCTGATAAAACAAGAGAAGTGAACAAATTAGAAAAAACAGTCAAAGCATTGGAAAAGGATCTCACATTGGAGAAACCTTTAAAAGAAATAAATGAAATTCTTTGGGATAATATCATTCAATCAATAAAGGATGTTTGGTTCTCAATTCAGATAATGGATGAACAGAATAACTTAGTTAAATTGGCTCTGGATGAGATTGAGAGATCAAGACAAGAGTTGGGAAATATGCCGAAGAGGCCAATAGACTTATACATTTTTTTGAATACTCGGACTAAGAATCAACTTGCGTAAATTGGTATTCAGACGAGATCGGAACAATTTGCTGAAATAAAGAGAGTTTTTTACTAAAATAAATCTGGGTACATAATTTAGAACGAAGGTGCTCGAGATATGCAAGAAGAAATCATTGCCTTCGAGAGAAAGATTGAATATTTTGTTAAATAGAGGATTTCCCTAGTCCTATAGTTGCGAAGATAAGCTAATGGACCTTGATAATTATGTTGAAAAATTGGACAAATATGTCGATAATCAAGCTAGTTCTTCAACCGAGCTCATCAACGAGCAAAGATTGCCTACAGGGGAAAAACCTTCATGACAGATTGGAGAATTTATTTTATCTTAAGCATAAAATAAATCATTTGTTCCCAAATTAGCTCTGATTTCTTCGGATATACCGAGGCTGATGAAACACTAAGAAAGTTGCAAAGGACTAGAGTGCCGAAGTTCAATGGTGGGAAGAAATGATGGAACTTTTGTAAAAAATTATCCTTACATAAATTTTTTGCCTATTTACCACAAGTATATCATGATAAAAAGGATAAAAGGATGAACAAAGGTCAAAGAGTATCGAGTAGTTAAAGAGTATCGCTTAAAGAGGTCAAAGAGTAGCGAGTTAAAGAGTATCGGATTGTCGATAATATCCATGTGGACTCATTCATCGGGTTTAATATCAAGTCCCTATATGTGACATGGGGTATTTTTCTATCACTGTCTGGGGTGGGACTTCCACATTTCCGGATGGATATTTGGGTTCCAATATTCGGATGTGAAAATGTAATGACTTCATGGAATGTTTTACTTCATATAATATATTCAAAACAACATTTTTTTCTCTTGTGAAAAAAAATTGATTAATGTTTATCACTCGCCTTCAAAACTAGCGATGTCGGTTTATGTTGTCAGTTTATTGATATGGTCTCATGGTATTCAAAACAACGTTTTTTTTCTCTTGTGAAAAAAAAATGATTAATGTTTATCACTCTACCTTCAAAACTAGCGATGCTTTGGTCTATGTTGTTGGTTTATTGATATGGTCTCATGGTCTTTTGGGACATATCACACTCCTCACATGTTTAGCGTTTTTCTCTCGTTCAAGGATTTTGGGTACTTTAATTTGTATTTGGAACAATGGACGTCGGTACTCTATCTCGTTGTTTTACTATTCTACATACTACTATTTCACTTTCTTATAGATGCCTTGGGCATATTTGAATGCTTTCTCGCATTGTCGATAATCTCCATGTGGACCGTTATCGGGTTTTATATCATGTCCCCGTATGTGACATGGGGTATTTTTTCTATCATTGTCTCGGTGGGACTTCCACTTTTCTAGATGGATATTTGGGTTCAAATATTCGGATGTGAAAATGTAATGACTTCATGTACTATTTTACTTCATATAATATATTCAAAACAATGTTTTTTCCTCTTTTTAAAGTTTCATAAATTGAACCTTCCATCGTAATTTCGACGTCTTGTAAGCGTCGGAATTGCGACATATTAGAAAATTCTGAAGAGCGACCTTCAAAACGTCTGACCACATTTCGTCGTAATTGTGAGCAGTTTAAAGACGTCGTGAAGAGCGACGTTCAAAACGTCGGACCATATTTCGTCGTAATTGTGACAGCTTTATAGACGTCGGAAGAGCGACGTTCAAAACTTCGGACCACATTTTGTCGTAATTGTGACAGTTTAGAGACGTCGGAAGAGCGACGTTCTAAACGTCGGACCACATTTCGTCGGAAGTGCGACGCTTTATAGCGGTCGGAAGTGCGATAGTTTGGGAAACGTCGGAAGAGTGACACTTGTTTGGAAGCGACGGAAAAAGTGTCGATATCGCGACACTTTTTTAGTTTTGTCTGAATCTGCGACGGTATGGTAAACCATGGTTTGTCCGCCCTCTAATCGTCAGCTCCTGCGACAACAATGTGTCGGAATAGTGACGATTTGGCCATCGGAATTTCCGCCAAATTCTCTAGTGATGGGTTCAAATAATATTACAAACGCTTACCAGGAATTTTTCAAACAATGTCTGGACGAGCTAAATATTGTAGTGCTCTCCGATATTTTTTCTTCTGAGGGGCGTAATTCTGCATACAAGACAACCCTTCAATAGACTGTTAAGTCGAGTGAATGTTGAAGCTGGAGAGCGAATGCTGAATCTGAAGCGTGTCAAGTCTCAGTGCAATGCTTTGCCCGTGTTGCCCTCCTCCTACCTATGCAACACATTGCACATAGTCGGCCCTCTTCCCACGACCATAACTCCTCCAAAAATATGGCACCAACCATATGGTGTGTCGAGGGATTAGAATATAGTGAAGCCGATGAAGAGGGGTGTCGACCAGTATAACGATAAGTGATTATCGAAGGCTCTACAAAATTGGAGAGAGAGAGAAGAAGAGTGGTTTTCTTGAACCAAGAGAATTGCAGTTTTGATAGGAAAATCATATTCATGTCTGGGAGAAATAAGGTTAGAGAGGGATTCGAGGTAGCGCAAGCGATGAGTTGACTGTGATATAGAAAGGAAGGAATCGACAGGGATTCATGTATTTCATGGAAGGCATTAGTGACACTGAAAGATAAGTGACATTGATACCTGCATCATCATCAACATCATGGAGATGAAAGATCCTATCATGGGGCCGCATTTGCCACCATCAGAGCCATATGTATACCTCGTCGATTAGAATCGAAAATCTGCATTCCTTTTCATTCAAGATGCTCTTGTTTTTTTTTTTTTTATTACAGAGATATCACAATTCGATAGTCCATGAACGAATCAATGGCATTCACCTACGATTTGAAAATATCTATCCATTCAGCGTTATCGTCTAAATCCCATAACCTGGGACTGACAATTTGAGAGGATCTAAAATTGGTAAAAGAAGAACAGTGGAATATGGAGCGTGATATGTCAGGCAGTATGGAGCGTTATATGTCAAGAGATATTCCAAGCTTTCCAAACAAAATATTCATATTTATCAGGTCTTGATTTACTCTAACACATGGGCAGGATGGAAAGAATAACAATTAATAGTTTTTGAGGATAGAAAAAGTCATTGGCAGAGTGTCAGTCCAACAAAACAATCTCACATTCACATTCACTATGAGCCAAAGATTCTAGGTAAACTGTGAAAGACAACCCTATCCAGTTATGGAATTACTTTGGTTGATGAATTGCACAAAATTAATAGTCATGGAAGGCCACAGATCATGGCTCCGATACCATGTTAAACACACGTGTGGTACACACACATAGGGAAAGAGTAAACACACATAAACAAAAAAATAAGTGTGAGTTTCTTTACTATTAACCATAGATGTGATTTTATAGTACATTAGGTGACCCTTGGATTCATCTTCCAAGTGGTCTCTTGGACTCCTTTTGTCCATTCGCCTTCCACACCTACTCATTGAGGATTAGGTGTCCAAAAATGATCAAGGAGATTAGGAATTTTCATTTTTTTAATGAATCTAAAAACAACACAATGAGAAAAAGAGATCCATATTTATTATCAAGAATTATAAAGATAAATCTTATAATTTGAGCCTTGATGTTATACAGATTTATCCCGTATGCCTTCACAGTCATTCTCCTTGGTTTGAAAAGCTTTCCTCTCTAGAATGACCAACATAGGGTTATCTTCAATGAACTCTTATAAAATGTACAATATCTGAAGTACAAAGTTACAAAATCTACCAAGTACTATTTCCAATCAAGAGAGGGATGAGATCCTTTAATTAAGGGATTCGGGTTCTTTTATCGCAGGGGATAAGTTCCATGAGTGGAGGGATATAGCTCGAACTAGCGCGACTCGAGAGGCTTTTATTTGGAAGAATATTTGCCCAACTAAGGTTCTAGAAATTAATTTTTTGTGTTTACTTTCTTTTATGGGGGTCTGCAAGTTTTAAGGGCTAACATAGTGAAGATCACCACAGCTAATAGAGGAAGTATCAGCGCATGCACAGGAAGTGACCAAAAAAAGCGTGCATGCAACCTTTAAGATTTTTTAAGAGATTTTTCCCAGTTTACAAGACTTGGTTCAGGAACATAAATGTTTTGAATTCTAAGGAAGCATGACTATGGATGGTGATAGATACATTTTGACAGTCAAATGTCATGGTGACAAAATGACGTGTAATAGATTTCCCCCTAAAGTGCGAAGTCTGAGAAAATATTTTGAGAGAGTGAAGCACTTTATCATTCCAAGGATTGGATTGGAGACACCGATTGAAAATTTTTAAGAAACATTCAATGGAAATATATAATCATCACTAAGGTAGGCATTCCCATACTCAGAGCAAAAATAACTAAATGTTCTAGTACATATATGACTTTAGCATTAAATCAAAAGTAGAAACAGTATGGGCACAACCATCTATTATGAATAAGTCTACTATATCATGAATATATAACTCTTTGCAGCCTGGATGGTTGAAACTAGATCTAGGATCTTGATTTCCGCTTCTCGAAATAGTATGAATCTATCCATGCGATTGATTGTTTCGGAGTCAAACATGGTAGAAACCACTTGATTACCAGTCATTGATGAAAACTATTAACAGGTATGAGAGAAACCACCAATAATGGCAATGCTCTCAAAGTACTTTAATATAATCTATGAAATGTGAATGAATTATTTGTAGTAGAACACTCATAGAATCATTCAATCGAAGGCCAATGATGAAAACTTGTCATCAAAGGTGAGAAACTTGCCATTAGGACATGCAAATTTTAAGGTACTAATAGGATTTCTAGATCAATTTCCTAGGTAATGAGTTGAAGTCGATAGCAAGTGATCCATCATAGGAGGATCTAGGACACAAAAACATTATGTCAAGTTTTAAAGAAATGTTTTGCAAGGATTAACTTAGGGATGGTCAAATAAAATGGAGACAAATGTTTACAATGAACAATGAATTTGAAATTGAACTTTCTCTTGAACACATAACAACACTGTAAATCACTTGATAGTATTTGACTTAAAGATAATACCCAAAACTGGCTGAAGACTTTCAATGAGGTTTGATTAACTGTAAGACAAAATAACTACACAACCCAGACACGAGTGCAACAAAGTGTTGTGTTCAAGAGCAACTCTAAACCTCAAGTTTTAGCTAAAAATTTAAAGTTCTCAAAATTGCTTCAAGCCTAAATGACCAGATAGAGCTCGTTTCCAAGATTTTGGCGCAACTCATTTCATCAAAATCCGAGTTCGTATGACTGAGTTATCATCTGTTGTTCATTTTCCAAAACATGCAAAAAATGAGCAGAACAGGTACAATGATGTTGTGGCAGGTATAGTCAGCATTGTAGGAATATTCTCCAGATTGTAGCCAGTGACACTGTGACAAGTGTCATCTTCATATTCGCCAGATGGGTTAAGTGAAGAGAAAAATTTCCCAATGACCTCCAATTCTTCCTAAGTTGGAATTTGATTTTTTTTTAAGGATTGGAGTGAAACCCAACCAGAGGGTGCCACATGTCCTCTTTGGTGGGCCACCTCGTAATTTATGGGGTCGAATTTTATGGACTGGACCTTGGTCTAATGGTCAAATTATGTGATGAAATCAATGGTCAGACAAGGTTTGGTGGTGTTATTATATATATATGTGTGTGTGTGTGTGTGTGTGTTTTCAAATCACATTTTGGTGGCCTTGACTAGGTATGGAGGAGCCTCTACCTAAATTTAGAGCATATTTAAATGTGGCCGAGTCGACAAATTTGGTGGGCGGATTTCTTTATGAGCTGGAAAAAAACTTTATGGCAGAGTCGGGGCTCGAACCCCTGACCACCCGCCTGCAAACCGACCGCCATACCATCTCATCCACTGGGTAGTTCTTACCCCTTATGACTTCCACATCCATTTGAAGTCTAACTGTTGACCATTTGGGGGCTGGAGGGGGCCACCACCTCGGCCCAACTCCCTCCACATGTGGTTACGACCGCTGAACCGGGAGCTACGAAAAACTAAACTGGCGGGAATTTATAAGTGTAGGTTAATTAAGTTTAAATGCGGATTAGTTAAGTTAATCTAGCATTAGCGCTTAATATGTGCTTAAACAGTAATACAATATTATCTTCCATAATCCTACTTAGCATTAATTAATCTAACATTTAAGATGGTGGAGAATTCATACGCAACACTAAACTTGGCAGGAATGCCAAATTTAGAAAACTAACTGGCAATTTCTCTAGTTTTGGAGGAGAAATTGGGGCAAAGTTGGTTTTGGTCATAAATCACTCAAATTTCGACCAAACTTAGCTCAGAAAGAGTCATTATAGGCTAATTGCATGTTGGGAACTCAATGAATTAGGTTTTAGAGGCAAAAAAGGTCATATATAGGTGTTTTAGTGCATTTGAATATTTTTTTAAGGCTAGGGCCACTAGGTGTTGGGGTTATTTCCAGAGCATATAGAGTCGAAATTAAACAAACAAATAGTCATTTTTGGGAGATTATGATGTTTTAAACTCACTGGGATAGATTCCAAGAGGTTCTAAGGCTTGTAAAAATAATTTTAGCATACTTGAAACTAATATGAAGGTCACACTATGAAGCTGGACCAAGGAGATGTAGCCCAGGAGGGGTGAAATCCTTTATAAAAATTTCTCTATGTTAAGCTTTATTATATGTGCTTTCTGGGTTTACTATTGCTTCTATTATGTCATTTAAAATTATGCTTTTTAAGCTTATGACAAATTCATAATTTCACTAAGCACATTGTTTTCCAATCACATGCTCTTAAACAAACTCATGAAGGATAAGTAAAACAATGCAAAGAAATGTTTATATCTAAAATGAAACTAGAAAAACATTAACGAACAAGTAATTTCAGATCAAGTTGGTATCAGAGCACAATATTTCTTGCTTGTTTTACTTGAAGTGTTTTAATAGTGCAAAATTACTGATGCTTACAAGGTTGAGATTGCAAAGAGGAGAAGGGAAGCTACTCATAGCTAGTCCAGAAGTTAGGACAAGAAGTAAGAAGGCCAAAAAAGCATACTCCTTACCCAAAGGACCACTGACGGCAACACTTGAAGCACAAGAGGAATTAATTTCACAAGAGGATGAAGTGGTTGAAGAGATACAAGTTGTAGAGATAGAGCTTGAATCTATAGTCAAAATTTTAGGCCATGAAGGAGCTCATGAACATTTTGAAGAAGGATTTCAAGAAGGAGTTCAAAGAAATGAAAAGGATGGTGAAACTTATGTATGAATATTTTATGGCAAAGGAAACTGGAGAAGGTTAAAAACATCCTCATAGAGAAGAATCTTGAAACAGTAAAAAGGAGGAAGAGTGTTACACCATTTTTGGTCATCTAACCTATTATCATTAGATGGACCCAAGTACACCATGTAAGACCAATTTTACCCTAAGTAAAATTGCTTTCACTATGTAAAATAACTTAATAAAACACATTTATTAGGTTTTTTATGGTCTAAATAGGAAACCCCAAAGGCAAAGATTAAACAAATCTGTATTTTTTTTATTTTCCTCATGGAATAATTAATAAAAAAATAATTTAATTATTATTCCAGGTCATATTTAACCCAAAACAAAGAAATTAATTAGATAAATCACTATTTATCTTATTATTTTCTAGGAATAATTATTTAAACCTTATTAAATAATATTCCTTGTTAAATATGACTAAATCGTTTATAAATAATTGAATAAATCATTATTTATTCAATTATCATTCAACCACTTCCTTAAAATAATAAATAAATCATTTATTTATTTATTGTTTACAAATAAAGGGATTTTACCCAAGTCAAATACTTTTCCCCTCCAACAAATATAATAAAATATTCCATAAAAGGTGGATCTAGATTTGGTTAATATTATTTTAATCATGCACCAAGATCTAGAATGACCCAATATTTTGCTATAAATAGAAGGGTTTTTCCTACCATTCTTCACCTTTTGTTGCCTATTAGATCACTCTGGATCTATAATCTTGGTTTGACTTTGAGCCATTATCATTGTCATATTTTCCATTATTTGCTTTGTGAGCTCCCTTTGAGTTCTATGTTTGTCTGGGTTTTCTACACCAACAAGAGAGAGAAATTCTAGATCTGAAGTGCTGAGGAATTTTCAAGAACCCATCCCATTGAGCAGAATTGGAAACACCTTTCTTGTTTTCCTCCTAGGTACCCTTAATATAAAATTATTTAAAACATATTATTCTTGTCTTGTCTATTGGATGCATGGAGCAAAACGTTATTTTTGTTGCTTAATGTCTTTTTATGCATAGAACCAGATTTTTGCAGCATTTGTCTTGATCAACTAACTGTAGATTTGAAGATATGAGCAACCATCTTTTGTTGTTAGGGTTATAAGTTATGCGTAGCTAAAGTGGTATTTTTTCATACACTTCGATGAAAGATTCATACTAACAAAGAGAGAAGCTCAAAAGCTAGTGGTGGAAAACCACCTCCTTCTCCACCACCACCATCATCATCATCCTCAGCAACATCTGCGTCTTCCAAATCCTCTACAAAAACTCATACCCATACTCATTCCAATATCCCAAAAGGTAATACTTTGTTACTCAATTTGTTCATCAAATTTTAACTTCCTACATATAATGGAGAATTTAATTCTGAAAGACTAGATAATTGGATTTGTCAATTAGAAGTTTACTATAGAATTCAAATTCTACAAGAAGACGATATTAAAATCAAATTGGCTTCATTAAGGCTAGAAGGAGCAGCATTAGTTTGGTGGGAGGAAAAGACACAAGAGGAAATGCACATCCATGGTAATATTTCCATTTCCTGGGTTGAATTCATTTCTTCCATTAAAAGACAATTCTATCCATCAGCCTATATGCAGAAAGCAATAATGAGTTGGAAAAACTTTAGACAACTTAAAGGTCAAAGTGTCCAAGAGTATAAACAATAGTTTAGGAAAAGGGATTTATCACTTAGAGTAGACTTAAACTCACAAGATACACTCTTGAAGTGTATAGGAGGTCTACATTCCTACTTAAAACACATTATTCTCATGTTTAACCCAAATAACTTAGATGAAGTATGTGTGCAAGCCACACATCTTGAAGAAAGGGGTAAAAATATTTCTGAAGAGGGTAGTAAGAAGAAGCCATTCAAGGGTAAGGGAAAAGAGAAATGAGGAAAATGGAAGGGAAAGAAGAATGCAATTATGAAGCAAGAAGGGGAGAAAATAACATGCAAACATTGTTCCAAAGAGGGGCATGATGAAGATCACTATTGGAAACTACATCCCAAACTAAGACCAAAGAAACCAAATAAGAAAGGGAAACAAAATACAACTGCCACCACACAAAAAGATCTTGGATCTGATTCAGGAGATGAAACCAAGATAATTTCCATGGTTAACAAAGGAAAGGAAGTAATTGCAAGTTCTAGTACCCCAAAAAATCAGAATAACACTTCAAATGAAGACACAAGGATAGCATTATTCCATCTTCTAATCATACAAATATTGATGCCTTATTTGATACAGGGTCACAAGAAAACCTGATTTCAGAAGACTTAGTTAAAAAATTGAACCTTGAAACTATACCTCATAATAGGCCATACCCTTTGGGTTGGATAATCAATAATGCAAATTTACAAGTGACAAGGAAATGTATTTTCAAATTTGCTATTACTGCTAACTTTGTTGATGAATTTGAGTTACATGTTGTACCACTTGATATTTCAGGGATTATCTTGGGTATTCCATATTTTTGTGACAAGAAAGTGGTCTTCTACTGTCATGAGAGAAAATATAATTTGATCAAAGATGGAGTGGAGTATATTGTGAGAGCTCATTGCAAGAAACTGAATATCTCTTTAGTTAATGTAGGGAAAATGAAGAGGCTAGTAAATGAAGTAAAAATTTTGTGCTTATCATGATCAAGAAAAAGGACGATGTTAACTATGAATCTTTTGAAGGATTTGATGAAAAATTGAAATCTTATTTGTTTGATGTGGTAAGTCATCATGGCAAGATGTTTCAAGAACCAAAATGGTTGCCACCTAAGAGGGGAATTTAGAATGAGATTCAGATGCAACAGGATGTTCCACTTCCAAATATTGGTATGTATCACATATCAATCATGGAAATTTTGGAAATCAAGAAGAAAATCTAAGAGTTTCTGAATAAAGGTATCATACGCCCATCTACTTCGCCATGCGGTTCTCCAATAGTTTTGGTTCCAAAGAAGGATGGGACTAGGCGCATGTGTATCGATTTCCGTGCAATGAACAAGATCACGGTAAAGAATCACTACAAACTTCCACGCATTGATGATTTTCTTCATCAGTTAAAGCATGAAAATTATTTCAATAAGTTAGATTTTAGAAGTGGTTATCATCAAGTTAGGATAGCTAAAGAAGACATTTGGAAAACTACTTTCAAGACTAGACAAGGATTGTATGAGTGGTTAGTTATGCCATTTGGCTTAACAAATGCACCATCTACTTTTATGAGAGTGATGAATGATGTAATTAGACAATTTATAGATGAATTTTTCATTGTTTATTTAGATTACATACTCATATTTATCAAATCAAGAGAAGAACATGTCATGTATGTGAACAAGGTACTTGATGTTTTGAGAAAAGAGCAATTGTTTCTTAAGATGTCAAAGTGCGATTTTGGTAAGACTTCATTGGTATATTTGGGACACATAGTTGGAGGAGGTGAATTGAATATTATCCTTCCAAATTTGAGGTCATTTTGAATTGGCCCAAGCCCAATACAGTTATTGAGGTAATAAGCTTTTTAGGGGCAGCACAATATTGGAGGAAATTTATTGCTAGTTTTTCTTCCATTGCAACACTGTTACATGCATTGACAAGCATAAATAAAGTCTTCCATTTGGGAGATTTGCAGCAGAAATCATTTGATTCTTTAAAGAAAAATATAAGTTCAACACTGGTACTAGCAATTCCAGATCTAAGACATCTATTTGAGATCCAAACGGATGCAAGTGATTATGCTATGGGAGCAGTGCTCATATAGCATGGTAAGCCTATCTCATTTCATTCTGAAAATTTTGATGGAGCTGTGACTAAATATCCTACATATGATAAAGAGTTATATGCATTGGTACAAAGTGTAAATAAATGGAAGCATTACTTGATGGGAAAAGAGACCATTATCCATACCGACCATCATTCATTGCAATATTTACAATCACAGTCCAAATTGCAGCAATCAAGGCATTTTAGGTGGATGGGTTTTCTACAACAATTTTTCTTGGTTATCAAGTACAAGAAAGGAATCTACAATAAGGTAGCTGATATTATCTCTAGGCCTATTGTAAATTCAGCTATTATTCTCAAGCACAATTTTATTATGCATGAAAGTTACATTGAACAGTATGTGAATGATAGTGATTTTCAAGATGTGTATGAGAACTTGAGTAAGGGAAACCAAAGTGAAGAGTTCGATTATCATGTGAATAAAATTTTGATGTATCACTTGGGAAAGTTATGTATACCACAGGGAGAAAGAAACAATATCATAAGGGAGGCGCACACATCATTGATTTGCGGGACATTTCAGTGTAGGCAAGATAGTAGCGCATCTGAAAAGGTATTGTTATTGGCCATGCATGAATGAAAGTGTTTCTCATTTTATTAGAGGATGTTATTTATGCGCAACAAGTAAGCCTAGCAATAGGAAGCTTGGTTTGCACACACCACTTCTAGTTCCTTCTCATCCTTGGGAGAGCATCTCAATGGATTTTGTAAGAGGCCTTCCTATGTCAAGGAAAGGTCATGATTATTTGTATGTTGTGGTAGATAGATTCAGAAAAATGTGTATTTTGATGGAATGTAAGAAAGCTATTATAGCTGAAAAAACGCTAATATTTTCTTTCAAAATGTATGGATCCTTTTTGGTCTTCCTACTATTGTAAGTGATCAAAATTATTCATTTGTTGGGAATTTTTGGTCAAAATTATGTGACATGATAAATACAAAGTTGAAGAAGAGTATATCATTTAATCAGCAAACAAATGGTAAAACAGAGGTGGTCAATAGGGCTATTATTCATCTTCCAAGAGGTTATTTCAGTAAGCATCCCAAGTTATGGGACGAACAGTTACACTACATACAACATGGATACAACTGGGAAAAACATTCTTCCACAAATACATCGCCATTTGAGGCATGTTTTGGCTACTTGCCAAGATCGCCATTGGACTTTATCTTTGAGAAAGATGTTGCTATAGATGGACATAGTGACATAGATAAAGCAAGAAAGTTCATTGAGAAAATTCAGTTGGTACATCATGTTAGTGTCAGTATTTGCATACTTCCACCAGGGATCAAAACACATTTGCATGTTCATCTTAAGTGTCCCATTCTAAATAAATTTTTCATCACTCCATTAGGTCATGATATAAAATTATTCCACTGGTGGTTGTCCTTGTCAAATAAGCTTCATTCTTCCTCAGAAGAGAATATTGGCTGACTCATTCTCATGATTCCTTGAGCATAATAACACCTATGGAAATGCTCTGTTCACTTGGAAATATTTAAAGTCAAAATCTCATTCAAAGGTCAGGTCAAAAAAGTAGTCCCATTAGGTCATTACGGTTTTTCATTTCTCAAGGTCATTCCTTCATTCAGATGAGGTTAGCACATATATGAGAGGGACTAAATAACATCATCATGAGGTAATTATCATACTATAAAAGTTGTATTTTTTTATTTTAATGACTTTTATATCAAAATATCATTTTTATAGAAAAGTCAAATATGTAATTTATTTCTACTTTTCCAAATGTAATTTTATGTTATCATATGTAATAATTCATCCCAAAGCTATCAAATGAAATCATGTCTAGCCTAAGTGGAGCAAAGAAAGCCAAAATCCATGACTTGATCAACCTGCAATGCCAAAAAGGTCAGAAAGATAAAGAGTATTAGTGCCAAAGTCTAAAGAGAAAAATGAAACATTAGAAAAGTGGGTATTTCAAATGAAAATTCAAAACCACTAAAATCCATTCAAAGTATAAAGGCCTATTTGTCAAAGAGGAAACCTTCATTTGTGCGTTTTCCATGGAGAGAAACGTGATTTTGGAGCAAGAAGGTCGAACAAGAAGAAAATTTGAAGAAATTGCCTGGCGCTGTGCTCATGGGTTAGGCGCTACACATAGGCCAAAGGCGCTACGCATAGGACCTTTCAGCCAGTGTGATTTTTCTCAGCGCTGCGCATAGGCTAAAGGCACTACGCTCTTGGGTGAGGCACTACTCATAGAGCTAGAACCCTCCCAAATTCTTCCAAAAAATTCAATATTGCCTCTTTGTCTCTAAAACAAGTAAGTAGACCCTTAAAACTCCCTCTTTCACCATTTTTATGCTTATGAATGAACTTTCATATTAGTAAGAAAATCACAAAAACCCTAGTTTTCCTAAAATCCCCATCCCCATGAAATTTTTTCCTAAAACCTCCTTGTCCAAAATTATTATCCCTAGACCCTACTACTTCACCCCATACTCCCAAAAACACTACAACTACCCATCCCTAAGTCCCTTTACCCTTTTCCATTAAAAACCCAATTTATAGGATTTCACCATTTTTCCTAGATTTCCCCCATACCTCTGACCTGTAATTAAATTATCATTTTCATCTCCCTTCACATTTTAACCTCACCATAATCATCCTTTAAGTGTCAAACCTTATACCTACCTTTCCCCTTAGAACACCCTGTGAATTTTGACCTAATTTCCTTGCCCTAGCTGTTTGACTCCCCTTGATCCAGCAAAAACCCTACACAATCAAAATCAAAACCCTGAGCTACTATACCTAGCCTAAAATATTCTTTCCTTAGTCATCTTGGCTATGATATTTATGGAGAGGTCCCTCCCCTTGCCTAGTAGGGCTAGATACTTGGCTAAGCGTGGCTTGTGGTTACCTTGGAATTTCCTTTTTTAGCCCAAGATTCAATCTAAGTGATAACATTTTGGCGACTCTACTGGGGACAAAAAAGTAAGAATGAAAAGAAAAATTTTCCCTAGAAAAGAACGACAAGGATCAGATCTAATTGTTGATGGTGAACAACAGTTGGACACATATGAAGGCTGAACCATTCACCTGGCGATTCCATTCACTGAAAGATCCAGAAAATCAACACCTCATGGTGACTCCACTACACGAAGATCAATAGCTTCAACATTTTACAAGATGCAAATTGTTGCAAGAAGGTATGCTCCCATGAGTTGAGATCACATTACAGGTTTCCCAAATAAAATGCCTAAGGTAGATTTGCAAAGGAATTTGCCTATGTTCAAAAATGTGAAAGGTAATGATGCTGCACTTCATCTGATGAGATTTCATATGCATGTGCGTAGATTAAAGATTGATTTTCCTGAAGACTACTTGATGAAGATATTCATGGTCACTCTGGAAGATGAAGCTCGATATTGGTATGAAAGTTTGTCATCTACTTGTATTTACTGTTTAAAGGATTTTTATAGCATATTCTTTGAAAGGTATAAATAATCTTGTCCATCCTTAATATTAGTTCAGAACTGTTGTAAACATGTTGATAGTTTTATTGAAAATCTTGAGAATTTTTATGGAGATGATGAATTCATGGACAATGAGATCATGGAAGCCCTATATGAAAATCCATTTTAGCAGTATAAAGAAATCTTAGAGGCTACTTATCAAGATGCTCACGAAATTTTGCAACAGGCTGAAGATCTTTATACAATAGAAGATGGTATGCAGGAAAATGAGGTTCCAATCTCAGATTGTGGTAAATTCAAGATGGCTGATCCATATCTAGATTCAAATTGTGATGATGAAGAGTATGTTGTTCCAGATCCCATGAAGGAGAGCTCTATTGTTGAGGTCACCTCGAATGAAGAAAACAGAGTCATAGACCTAAGTGTTCTCATCCCATTAGAACAAAGTATTCACGAGGAGGTAATCCATTCCCTTTGTTGTACCTTAAGATACAATCCCTTAGCTGTGATAATGAATCAATGCTTAAGACATATTATAATTATGTCACAAATTTTTATGTCTCTGTTTTATTAACCCTCAAGTATTTATATTCAAACTCTTAAATGTCAAATATTATGAATGCTTCATAATGCTACCATCTGTTGATGTTGAATGAAGTGACTAGAAGAAAATGTAAGAAGAAGTCCAAACTGATATGTTGCTTTATACAGAGAATACCATTCCAAACCCCAGAAGAAATATGTGAAGGAAATAGTTAAAACAAAGGAGCACCAATTAAGTTTGTTAAACTCTTTTTCATAGAAATGAAAAGAAACCTACTGCTCATAACCTTTTTTTATTCATAGATGGAAATACATAATGAAAACTGGAATACACTTCAACATAAACAAAATGCCAGAAACTTGCTTATTCATTAATCTTTGAATCTTTGAGTACAAAAATATTTTTCTGGAGGACCAAAACTCGGAACCTCTCCTCCGCTTGAAAGTTACATTAAATATAGTAAAAAGCAGTTTGGAACTATTGTAACCAATCCTAACTACCAAAACTAATTCAAGACTTAGAAGGTTGTCTATTACATGTCTTGAAAATGTCTTATTACAATTACATTGTCTTCAGAAAATAACATAAAATAAATATCCTAATCTATATGAATTGCTGATGAAGTGGCTTCTTTTCCTTGATCAACTGATTTGTCTTTCTTTGTTGCTGATCCTTTTGGAAGGTCAGTTATCCAAGCTCTGCACTTTTTCCATATTTCTACCTTCGTCCCGGATGAATGCGTCAGATTGTGATATTCCCATATGAATGCAGTGATTCGGTCATAAGAAGGCCATTCAGAAAAAAGAGTTTTTACCATCCACAAGAGTTGAAAATGTCTCTGCAAGAAGTTGACCATTGTATTTCCTTTAAGCACCTGAGTCTTTTCATGCTTGTTATCAATCTTGCTTATTGTCATCACTAGTAAATTCTCATAAGAGCTCCATGGAAAAATATTTCCTTTAGCTCCCCAAAATGATGGCAGGCCTACCCTTGTCATTTTATCAAAAGATATATCAAATTGACTTACTGCTTATTTGATTTTCATTAGTTTCTTTTCTGAAACCTTTCTAAGATCATTCCTGATAATAATTTTATTAATTTCCACTGCATATAACATTTTGTCATGCATATCATTCTCCTCTAACTCCTGATCTGATTTGGAATTGATAAAATCAATAAATATTCTAGCCCAAATGGCTCTCTTAATCCCTTTTTTCTTATCAGACATAATTTGTTCTTCACACTCCACAATAAGGCTTTTTTCTTTTGCAATTATCATCAGGAAGCACCAATTGGACTTCATTTATGAAATGATATCAGTCCAAATGATATATTTAACTTGTATTAATGAAATATTACCTTTCATTCTTTCTTTGAGATTCTTAATCTCAGCTTCAGCATTTTGGAAATCCATTTTGTATTTATCTGCTTCATTTTCCATGACCTTCATCAATTTTGTTGTAGTCTCCAGATCTTTTTTAGCCTTCCTTCTATCTCTTTCATTCATCTACAACTTAGTATTTAATTGAATAATTTGTGTTTGAGGGTCTTCATCACCTGTAGGAAAAACAAAAGTACAATTATGATTATCAATATGATTTTGTAATGAAATTGTAGCTTGCTTTACTTTGGAAAGTTCTTCATCCTTCTGCATGAGTTGCTACAACAACTTTTCCTTTTCCTTCTCTACCTCTGCAGCTTCTGTAGCCATTTAATTTTCACCAGTAGATAACTTCAATTTCTTCCTTAATGTAGATATCTCTACCTCAGCACTTTGCATGAATTTCTGCATAGCAGTCTTGTCACTAGGGTCTACTCCAATCTTTATAATAATCTTCTTCAATTCTTCGTTTTGAACTGTTAAGGCTCGTGAGTTAGCCTTTTCTAACTTCAACTGTTTAATTACTTTGCCCAACATATTCTCTACCTTTATTTACATGGCATTAGTATTTGTGAGGTCATTTACAATCAATTGACCTGTTTGCATATGCAAGTTCATTTTATCAATTAGAGGAATATTCTTTACATCCAGAGTCACATTAACATTGTTGAAATTGTTGGAAGGACCAATTGACATATTTGTAGGATGTGAGAGTGAAATTCTAAACTGATCTTTCTCAAGATCCATTACAGTCAACAACCTTGTTTGTTCGGTAGTAATTTGATTTTCAGCTTGGGCCTCCATGTTGGCCTTCATCTTCTGATTCCTTTATTCAATTTGAGAAAACGTCTATTTAATCAAGGGCACCTATTCATGAGAAGCTTCATGATTCCTGGGTGAGGCAGGAGCATTTTTTTCTTCTCCCAAATGCAAAGAAAAACCAGGAGCAGTAGATGCAGTCTCTTTAGTAATTTTTGTTCTCTTCATGGCTCCCTGCTCTTCATCATCTAGATCAATCACCATTTCCTTGGTTCTTTTAGCTATTTTCTCTGCTATAATAGGAGTTTGAATGTTAGCATCTACTGAGTTCTTCACATCTTTACATGCTATCTTCTCTTGCTCTGGCCTACTTTCATGAATAAAATCAGAATATCCATTCTCAACCCTTCTATTTGAAATAACACTGTATGGGTCATAAGCCCAACTTTCTCCTAATAACATCTACATGTCATCTAACATTTTTTTCACTTCATCAAATGCCTCTCTCATATTTACTATGAAAGGGCCTACAACCATGGGTAATTTGTACATGTGACCTTTCTTCATAGGCATAAAATGAACCTGATCAACATTTAGACTCCGTCTAATGAATTGTAAAGTAAAAAGCCTCATTGGCACAAAATTTGGGAGTCTGTAAGGCTCAACACTTGCTCCATATAGCCTTATTTTAGAATATTCCTAAAAAACAAACCAGTGTCCATATTTAAAATTGTTTCCTAAATGCAAAAACTCCTAAGCTTTAGGTAGGAAACAGGGAGGAGGACTTCCATTCAGTATTTTGTATGCAGTGGGCATGTAATAACTAGTAAAATCAAATAACCCAGCCTCATTTTGTTCCCTTCTAACTACATCTGTCCAGAATATCACTGATTGTCTTCTTTTATTCACATCCATAATATTTAGGCCTAAATGCATGAACGCTTCCAAATTTTGGTATAAGAACAAATATACAATTAATGAGGGAAATTTAAAGGAACCTGTTAATGAGAGGCTCATCAGCTGTGAGTTGACTGCTTCCTGCCAATATGATGGAATATCCAGCACCATTCCTGGCTTCATCATCATGGCAAACATTCCTAGAACTGATTTATCCACTGCATTATCATCATCTTTACCAATAATTTTTGCAATATGACTCAAAATTGGATGGGTCTCAGCATCAAAAACCTTCATATCAAACTCCTTGCAATCTTGCTAAAAATGCTTCATGTCAGGCTTCAATTGAAACATAAATTGATTGAATTCTTCTCCTGCAAGATTATCATAATACTGAACTAGAGAATTGTCAGAAAACTGAATGGATGACTCTGACTCAGGATAGCACAGAGCTTGGTGGATTAATAGGGTAGACACCTGCAAAGCATTTTCTCCTTGGGAGTTCATAACAAAACACTTCCCTAGATACATAAAAGATACCAACCAATAGATGAATTCAGGGAAAAGTTGGGTTTTAGGGATGCATGCAAACAAGACTCTAGACTTGATCACGACAAAATATACAGGAGAGGCATTAGCATTCAAGACAACTTGTTGGTAAAAGGGGAGGTGAATTACTGAACAAAGGGTATCTTGAATGTCCCTCTCATTATCCATGAGAGGGAAATGGTTGGTTGAACCTGACAAGGATGACCTTTTAGCCATGGTTAAAAGCTTACGTCGAAAACTGTTTACGGGGTGGTCAGATTTTGCAGGTGGTGGAGAGCTCAAACGAGGTGCAGCACAGTAATTCACAAGTAAATTTGAAAAATAGACAAAAAATTCTCTAAATAGGTGGCGCAGGTTTTGAATTAATTGCTGACAAGACACGCTAGCAACCGTTAACTCTGCTTGATGTGGAACACAGCTGGGACCAACTCAACATCCTACGTCATTGTGGGGGCTCTCGAGGTACGAAGGAAAAATATGGCTGGTGCCCCCGCATTATATCTCCGTCGTTGATATCTGTTGTCCCCACAGTCAACTCAGTCAACTGTGGAGGCACTCCACATGATATCTATCATGCTAGTTGTGCTCGCGGGTTGGGATTTTTGATAGAGATTTTAACGATTGGCGCTCTCCGCCATTCAAACCAATCACTATTTAACCTTTAATATGGACTCACAGCTATAAATTTTAAATGTTTAAACTTAAACTTTAATGAACATCAATATTTTTTATGCTAAACTATAAGAGTTCAATACTTTAACATATTTTCCCACATTTTATATTTTTTCAAATATTTGAAAAATAAAAGGATACGACTATGATCCACAACATCTAGCTCCACCTAGGGATAGTGTTTTTTGCCACGAAACACTAAGAACCTGCAGATCAGTGCTTTCACTTCAGGCATGGAGTCAAAAATTTCTTGATGAGAAATGTACAGTGAGAGGAAACTGAATATGTATAAATAGTAATCTAACTTCTTTTAGTGCTGGAAATAATGTTTCATATACTGCCCATTTACAGGCAGTTCTACTACTTCTCCATCAAGATTTTCCAGCATGAAAGTGTTGTTTTATCTGACTTCAGAGGTTTTGTAAGGACCATACCATAAAGGATCAAATTTTCCATGTTTCCCTTTCTCTTCCCTCCTGGTATCCCATCTTAATACCAGATCTCTAGTCTTAAACATGATTTATTTTGCATTTCTGTCAAAAATAGATTTCATTTTCTCCTGATAAGTGATCAAATTTTCTCTGGCTTTAATTCTGCTTTCATTTAATTATATCACCTACTTTAGTCTTCTGATCAAGGCATTAGGTTCCTCTTGTGAGTCTTGAAGAAAAGAAATTACTGGTCTTGCTAGCTGAGTAGGAAACAGAGCCTAAGCACCATTTACCAATTCATATGGAGACTTACAAGTGGATCTTTTAGTAGTCATCCTTACTTCCCATAAAACAAAAATCAACTTTGAATCCAAATCCTTTTGATTCTCATTGATTTTTTTCTTCAATATCTTCACCAATGTTTTATTAGATGATTCTGCTAATCCATTTCCTTGAGGATGATATGCTGTGGAGTGTGATAATATTACATTATAAGACTGGATTTTTTTTATGAATCTGACTGAATTGAAAACCTGAGCATTGTCTATTACAATTTTTACTGGACATCCAAATCTACTGAAAATATTCTCCTCCAAAAACTTCATCACAACCAAATCATTTTCCTTTCTAGTAGGAACTGCCTCTACCCATTTTTTAAAATAATCAGTAGCAGTTAGAATCCACTTAAACTTCCCACTTGATGGTGGATTAATCTCTCCAATGAAATCCAATCCCCATTGTCTGAAAGGTTCTTCAATAAATACAGGAAGAAGCGGTAAAGCAACTAACCTTTTCTTTTCTACAAACAATTGGCATTTCTGGAAACTTCTAACAGTTCTGTATACATCAGAAAATAAAGAGGGCCAACAAAAACCTGATTTAAGAATCTTATGAGCAGTTACCTTGCAGCTGTAGTGACCTCCACACAAACATTCATGATATTATTTAATTACCTCCATGGTTTCCTCTTCTGTCAAACACAACAGCAATACACCAGTAGGATCTTTCGAATACAACTTAGATTAAATTAT
Source organism: Pinus albicaulis (assembly GCA_034641835.2). NCBI lineage: Eukaryota > Viridiplantae > Streptophyta > Pinopsida > Pinales > Pinaceae > Pinus > Pinus albicaulis. The sequence continues at coordinate 325,612,114 of CM076573.1, forward strand.
AACATAAGGTTGAGCTTTAACTTTCAGAGCTCTGTACTTAGCTCTATTTATTGAAAGAGGACAACAAAAAAATAATAATAATGAATGATATCCTTATACCAGCTTGAACAGAGAAATTTGTACTTAATTGCTGACTTTGTCTTAATCTGATCTGTTTCTTCAGTTACTTCATCTACAGGCACAAGTAAACTAATTCCCAAAGCTTGGAAATTAGATTATGTCAGCAATTTGGCTAGTCCCTGTCCTTTGACTAACTTTGTTGGTTTGATATCCAAGTCATATTCTTGGATTTGGAAATCCATTTTCCTCTTTTTCCTTCCACATCACTCTGTACTAGCACATCTTTTACAGCAGAATTAGGCACATATGCTACTATTTGAGAATGAAGTATATAAGTTCTGAAAGCCTTTAATGATTTTACTAAAGCATATACCTATTTCTCCAAAATATTATACTTCAGTTTTGCATCTCTGAGGACTTTGTTGAAAAAGGCTACAGGTTGTTCACTACCTTCTTCATTTTTTTGTAATAATAAATTAGCAATAGTAGAAGATGATGCAAATGATAAGACCTAAAAAGGTTTTAAGTAATCTGGACTGATTAAGACAAGAGCTTCTTCGAGAGCTTCTTTTATTCTACTGAATGATTCTCTTGCATCTTTATCCCATTTTACTTCAGCATTATTCTTTAACATATATGTTATTCTCCTGACAATTTCAGCATAATTTGGTACAAATCTTCTTAGAAAATTGATTTTTCCCAGAAACCTTTGGATATCCTTTTTACTTCTAGGCAATGGAATTGTCTGTATGGCTTCAACCCCTTGCAGGGTTAATATTTAATCCTTGTTTTGAAACTATATGACCTAACAACTTACCTTCTTCTAAATCAAACAAAGATTTCTTAGGATTTAATGATAATCCAAATTTTCTGCATTTTAAGAAAGCTTTCTTCAAGTGTTCTAAGTGCTCCTCATCAGACCCTGAAAAAATAGTAACATCGTCAAGATAAATAACTACAAATTTATCACCCACAAAAGCAATATCCATTTCTCTTTGGAAAGTTTCTCCTGCATTCATGAGGCCAAATGGCATCCTGGCATACATGAATGTTCCCCAAGGTGTAGTAAAGGCATTCTTCTTTTCATCTTCCTTCTCCATAGCCACCTGATTATACCCAGAAAAACCATCAACCATAGATAACCTGAATGCTCAAGTTACTTTCTGCAGAACAAAATCCATCTTGGGTAAAGGATAATTATCTTTTAAAGAAGATCTATTCAAATTTCTGAAATCCACACATAATCTTATCTCCCCATTTTTCTTCCTGACTGGTACTAGGTTCGAAACCCAATCTGAATATCTTAGTGGAACTATGATTTTGGCTTGCAAAAGTTGTTTCACCTCCTTTTCAATTGGAGCCAACAATAGTGGGTTAATTTTTCTGAGCTTCTGCTTGTGTGGTTTAACCCTATCTTTCAGTGGTATTTTATGTTGAATAATATTCAAATCATAAGTTTTCAAATCTTCATATGACCATGCAAATACATCCATGAATTGTTTAAAAAGGTTTACATACCTTTCTTTATACTCCTTGGGAACTCCTCTAATCAATTTGACTAATTTAGGCTCATGTTGAGTCCCTAAATTGCAGTCCTCCATTTCTCCATCTTGGGATACTTTTTCCTAGTTCATTGACACATCATTAGCATCAAAAAATATTTCAAGAGGTACTAGGCCTCTAGGAAAAATATTATCTTTCAACTGAATTATCTTCTTATCACCAATTGAATTTTTCAGTTTTTTAGACATATCACTTTGACCACTTTCATCAATTTCTAAATCAATTTGACTATCTTCAAAACTTCCAATCATTGTTAAAAATTGATTAATTTGTTCATCATCCTCAAAAACCTTCCAATGTTTTACATTATTAGGGATTGAAGGCCTATGTCTTAATTCAATTTCATATCTCAATCTGGGATTAATTGGTGGTTTAAATGTGCTAGCTGCAACTACCAATGAATCTACCATTTTGTTCTCTTCTTTTGGAATAAACTGTAAATTAAAAGCCTCAAAATAATTCTCAACTAAATCCCACACCTCATTTCTATAAGATCTCAACCTAGGATGTTTAGTCTGGCACCAATTCTTAATTTGTCTTATGATTAATTCAGAGTCACCAAAAATAGATAAATACTGAATTCCCATTAGTTTAGCTATCTGCAGACTTAGAATTAATGCTTCATATTCAGCCACATTGTTAGTAGACTCAAATTCCAATTTGAAAAAAATTTACCTTCATGAGATATAAATATGAATCCAGCTCCAGTGCCCTCCTTAGAGAATGCACCATCAAAATAACACTTCCAAATTTTATTTGAACACAACTCATTATGTACATTGGCTGAAGTGAGCTGCTTTTGTGAATCTTCAGCAAATTCTGCATCTTCATGCAGCATGAAACAAGAGAGATCATCCTTCTCTTGGCCATAAATGGGGGAATTACCTGCATCTTTCTTGGTAGTAGTTTTCAAGAATCTAGTTTCTCTGTATAACCTCCTTTCCTCCCCATTAAAAACATGAATGATAGAATAATTGAAATCCAATTTCAAAACTCCTCCAAGCTTTGCCCCCCAAGATCTAGACAACAAAATACCAAGTCTGGCTGGGATATCTGCTACTACCACATCCGTCATAATGCTCTTAGCTGGAATTTGAGCCAGGGAAACAACCATATCCTTGATAAGACCCACACACTTCACCCTTTTTGAATCAAAGGAATAAAGGTATCTATATGGTTTGGTGATTTGTAAATTCAATTCTTTCATCATAGACAGTGGCATTAGATTATGTGATGCTCCAGAATCCAGCATACAATTATGTAAAATGAAATCATGCAACAGAACTTATATATAAAAAGGTGGAACAGAAGAATCTACCTCTTCAAAATGAGGTCCAAAAGTAACCACTGGTTTCTCTTCTTGTAGATTCATTATATCACCCACTTCATCAGACTAAGATAAATTAATAAATTCTGCAATTTCTTTCTTATAATCAGGTGTTTTGACCAACTCAAGAAGTGGCACTTGAATCTTTACTTTTTCTAATTCTTTAGATAAGCTGAAAGTTTGATTTTGTTTTGTTAACATTTCAGGTTCTTGATTTTTAATTGAATTTGCATGTTGATCAGGAATAGTAACAATTTTCTCCAAAATATTTGGGTCATTAGATTTTATTTGAGGAGCTTTAACTTGCTGCTTCTCTTTCTCCTTTTCTTAATTCATGGGTTGTTTCCCTTTATCTGGTTTTTTAATAGGATTATTTTGTAGTGGAGTCGCCATTGAAGTAGGTACTAATTATGATTCCTCTCCTTCATCATTCTGAGTTCTCAACCTCTTTTTTGACCTTAGGTCATATTTCTTATGCAACTCTGTTTGCATAAAATCAGTAAATTGTTTGCAATAATCATCCATTTCTTCCTGATCAAATGAAATATCAGCTTCTTTATATTCTTCTGCACATTCTTTCTCACTCTCTTCTTCTGTTTCATCATCTTGCATATATACAGCAGAAATTTGGTCTTCATCTTCTTTCTGATCATTATCAGTAGAATGTGATGGGGCTGCCTCTATATATAAAGGTGCTTGGACTTGATCTTGATCTTTTCTTTCTCTCTGTAGAATCTGTAGGAGCTGTTTTCTGAATTGGGGATTAAAAATCCCTCTGTTTTGTTGTGAAGGTTTCTTGTTATCTAATTCCAACTTTACTAATTTATTTGAAAAAAATTTAATAACCTTTCTCATATCATCTATCCTTTGATCTTTTGATAAATCTTCTTCTTTAGCTTTTCCCTTGTCTTGAACCTTTCTAGCAATGGTCATGTTTGCCTCAATTTCTAAGGCATCAGTTTGAATTTGTTCAAGAGTAGTGGCTCTTCTCTCTCTCAAGGTAAAGCTGAAATCTGATGCAAATGCACCAACAAAAACAACCCTTGATCCAATAGGAGGAGGTTTCATTTCCATAGGAAAACTATTGTACAACTTATTAAATCTTTTTACAAAATCACTCATAATTTCATTTTATTTTTTCTTTATAGAATTAAATTCTATTAAAGAATAACCATGGTCTCTTTTTGCACCCCATATTTGGATGAACTGTCTTTATAATTCATCCCAATCATTAATTGAACCATTAGGTAATCCTTTAAACCATTTTCCTGCCTCTCCACTTAGAGACTATAAAAAAAGTCTCATTACAACATCAAGATGTTCTACATTGAAGTTTTTCAGCAAAAGTGCAAAATAGAGGCAAGTGTTGTTCTGCAATTATTTCATCTTCACTAGTAAATCTAGGGAGAAACTTAAGATACTCCTAATGCATTTCATTCATTGGTTGGGGTAGATTTAATGGTGCGTATCTATTCATCAAGAAAGAAGGGGATGCCATGTTTATTCCTTGATTGACTGCTCCTTGAGCGAGGGTAAAATGAATACCAGTTGCAGGTGGGGATAAAAGGGGTGGAACAACTGATATGGGAAGGGGTATATGAACGATAGTAGAAGAACTAGAAACTGAATTAGGCTGAGATTCTATGAATGGAAATGATATAGAATCAAAAGATAGTTATTCTAAAGTTGGTTCTTGGAAGTGAATGGGTGAAGACAAGGATTATTTTTCAGGGAAAGTGAGTTTCCGGGAAATTTCCTTGGATGGAAAAATATGAGAATTGCTACCTGGTGCAAGCAGTGTGGTATCAAGTGTAGAAAATATTTTTGATTTTTGGCCCTTCTTTGAAATTAACGTTTCTAGATCTGACAGAATAGGGACTTTTTGCTGAGAGGTATCTGACCTCGTGTGAGGCCTCTTAGGAGCCATAATTATTTAAAATAAAACACAGCTTAATATTTCCTCCTCTCTAAACAACCAGAGGAAATATGAACAAAATCCAGGGAAAACCTTCGAATCTTTTGTCACCGGCAATGGCGCCAATTAATGTTGTACCTTAAGAGACAATCCCTTAGCTGTGATAAGGAATCAATGCTTAAGAAATTTAATGATTATGTCACAAATTTTTATGTCTCTATTTTATTAACCCTTAAGTATTTATAATCAAACTCATAAATCTCAAATATTATGAATGCTTCACAATGCTG